>KB663655.1:292573-335746 GCA_000349025.1 Anopheles minimus
AGATCACGGCCATCGCGGTGTTTGACGCGGGATCGATAACGACGCGAGAAAACGACTCGTTTTATGGTGAAATAATGCAGTGACAGTATAAAACAGTGGTACAGTGTCGGATAAACAGTTGAGCAACGTTTAAAACAAATAACAGCGATAATCACCATAAAAAACAGATAATATCCGGAAAAAAAATACGGAGCACAGCAGGAAAGCGTCAAAGCGGTTCAACTGTCAACTGTCAACCATAAGAAGAAGAAGAACCATAAGGGTCCATGCATTTATTACGTATCGCTGGTAGGAGAAGAGCGTGTGTCTTCCAGCGATACGATTTGTTACATAGAGAGGAGCGGGGTTGAACTTTTTGTGAAGTAACACACGTTAAGACGAGCCTAAACCGCGGTAGTGGAGCAGTTCGATGGTGTTAGCGTTTCCCCCGTAAGCAGGAATGAATAACATTTTTTTTTGTTATTGTATGACGGCCAGGCCGTATTAGCCTTAGTTCACCACGTAGCAGGATAGTTAATCCCACCGGGCCGCCCCTAGGAATGAATAACATGTTGAGGGTAATTTGAAGTCACGGGAGCCAGAAATGGACTCATCGAGGTTGTATTGCTATAGCAAACGAAGAAAACAAGCTCATTTACTAATATGTATTTAAAACAGTTCTAAGTTTTGAGATTTTGCATGCAATGTCCCAACCACCTTTAGAAATCTACTTTTATATTGTCATTTGTAATAGTTCTCAGATACTTTGATTTAATTTTTTACAATTTAGATTTTTATAAATCAGTAACTGCACTTGTGACAGCCGTTGCGAAAGGAGTAAATTAATTTCAATGAATTATTCGATACTGCCATCCCTACAACAGAGTGATTGCATCGTGAAGTGCTCTGAGTCTATCATCAGATATAGCCTATAGCATCAATAAAAGACTTGTTCTTCCAGCAGCAGAAGTGACCGTAAAGTGTAATAGCAACTATGTGCCCAGAATATAGTGACGCCAATACTCCTTTATAGATCCTAGGTGAGGGCGGTCCGGTGGCCGAGGAGATAAGCGGCGCCGGTCGTAAACGGCAGGACCGGGGTTCAAATCCCATCCGGACCGTTCCCCCGTAGTGAGGACTGACTATCCAACTACGTGGTATTAGTAAGTCTCGTAAGCCAGAAATGGCAAGCATGACCGAGTAGGTCGTTAGGCCAAAGAAGAAGAAGATCCTAGGCAACCGCGAAAACTGAGTATAAATACCGTTACAAGCCAAGCTTAGTTTTGTCTATCAATAGAGTTTTAGGTTGATAACTCCTACATCATATCCCCATATCAACCCTTCTCTACGTTTGAAGATTAGGCATGACATGAAAAAAACTGAAAGATTTCTAATTATCAGCAATGTTGCAGTAATGCTGTTATTAACCACAATCAAGGTCAGTTACATATATATTCATTCCATCAAGGAAACTGTATTAAATTGAATGTTTTTGCTGTTGTTATGTTATCTGTAAGCTAAGATGTGGGATTCATTCGAATCGATGCGTAATTTAAAGATGGGAGTGGGGAAGCCTCTGGCGTTTCGTTTTGTGACGCTCGAAAATTCTGTTACGAGAAGGAGTAATAAATTTTCAAATTTTGTGCCACGTCAATCGTCAAATAAATGGTCAATCACTAAAAATTTTATTTTCACAAAGGAAATCAAATCTATTAAACAAAATGCATCAGGTCTAAAAGCATTTTTACATGGGTACAATAGATGGATTACATGAACAGATAAGCAAACAAATGTGTAAGAAAAAGATTGTTAAAGTAATTGTTTGAAAATTTTTTTGGGATTAATAAACATACCAATTATGTGACAATTGGTATTGCTAAAAGTGATGTTAATATAGATTTGAAAATGGATTGAATGAAATTTTGTAGTAAACACACAAATGGGAGTAGTTTATAGCGCAGGGAGAAATAATATGCTTTAACATAAGAGTTGTTATAAAATAGAATATAAAAATGTATAAATAATATTTGAAAAACTCATAAAATGTCGAAGTCAGTTGTGAGGGTGACTGTATTGCAGAACAATTACCCCAACAACATCAAAAAGACATATTCATTGTCCTTTTCGTTTGATAGTTAAATTTCAACAGTTCACAAGAGCAAACCTCTGATTTGTTGACACTTGTAAAGAGCAAACGTTCCCAATCATGTTCCCGGGAACCTGCTCGTCCATCTGAAACGTGTTGAAAGTTCTTGCTATACGAGGCCTATTACTCACATAAGACCTCTCATGTTCTGGTTCAGCGACGAGGAAGCATACATCACATGCACTTCTGAACCGCTCGAATGCCATTTCTCATCCAGCCTATCTCATCTGTGGCCGCTTACTCTGTATTCTTGTGCACATATTGCCACCCGTACCGTTCGTTTTGATGTTGTTACTGAATAAGCTTTCCCGTTTTGCAATCTCTGACCCTTCGTGCAAGGGAAGCCCTGTCAAGTGAAGTGTGCCTAAAAATAGAACGGCAGCAAACGTAAACAACTGGGCACACTAAACCTACAATAACGGCCGACATCGAGCATATTGCTAAGAATGGGAAGCTGCTGGTGCGCAACCGACCGGGTAGGCTTCCTCACGTTCGACGTGTGCAGCACTAGGATTATCCGGGAATAATTTCTTCTTGTTCCGGTCCCGGTGTTGCCGCCACTGTCTACACACTCGACACAAACGACGTCGGCTAGGATGATGGCAAGCTTTTCAGACATTCCTTGCACGAATTGGGAGAGCGTTTCCGTCATGCTTAGTGTGTGCACCAGGAGATGAGATTCGGTTGCCGTTTTACACAAGCTTGTTGCCGGGTTATGGACGATGGAAGGATCCATACCTTTACCAGCACAAGCGGGAAAACAATAAAACGGACAAAAACATGGACCCAGCAGGCCCGCCGTGAAAAACCAAAGGTATGATTGCTGCTTTCCGTACCAGAGCCTGCATTCGGAGCGACAGATAGAGTGGAATAAAAATTGCCTATCAAATGGAACGGGGGTGATCTCAATGGGTTGAGAGTTGGTACGGATGAAATTGAACATTGCAATAGGAAATAGATTTGCCAGCAATGGGTGCAGAATGAGTCAACGAACTAATTGAAGATGTGCCCTACATCGTTGTTCTTTTAGAATCGAGAAACGCTCGTTTTAAGCAGCAGATCATCTACTAATGCCTTAGAAAAGATTGAGAATATTTGCAAAAAGTAAAAATAGTTCATTTTTCAGGCATAAGTATTAAAAGGAAATGACGTACCTATAAAAACTAAAGAACTTAGTTTTTTGCTTATTGAAAAATTAAATTACTTTATTTAAAGCTTGCAAACTGTTCTATTTGTAATTCTGATAGTAACTGAAGAACAGGAAAAAAGTAAAATGACAAGAAGAGAACGTTAATGCTTTAACAACATCTGCCTTAAAAGTATATAGACGATTCCCAGGAAATCGACCAAATGCTACGCATCTTTCCCATGGACGAAAGATCACCATCCCCAAACAGGCGATGTTCCATCACAAAATGGTTTATTGCGCGGGAATCAGCATCGGGGTATTATCTTCTAATCCTTGACAGGCCGGCAAAGGACACACCATGTGGCAGAGGAAGTGGGCACACATTCTAGCCAAACGACACGACGGGGTTCCTCCATACAGTCTCCAACGGGGTTCAGTCATTGGCAAACATCAGCCACTTCCTGTAGCGGAACGGAGACGCGGACAGGCGCGCACACCATACGGTGCGAACATGAACGCGAATGCACGTTCCCATCTCAAACATGGTGGACTGGTTCGAGTCATGTTTGTATGTTTTTTTGTTGTTGATTTTTCCCCTCCAATCAGCTAGATGAAGCGATAGCCGCTCAGCCGGAGCAATTTTGTGATTGAACAAGCCAGTACGTTGAGTCCCCATGCTATGCTTATAGGTGAAATGCACAACAACGTCGTTATCGTTGAGAGATTGTTACCCGTGCCTTGGAGATGACTTTCTTGGAAAAGAACATGCCGAACATAAGCTTTCATTTCACACACGGTTATGCATTTTCATTTCACGGTTATGTGAGGAAACGGTCTGGTACGAGCGCGAAAATGGAATTCGTAGAAAATGGGTTTTTTTTAAATAGTTTAGCTATTATGATAAATATTTACTAATAAATATTTGTATATATAAGTACATATTTTGAAGAAATTACTATTCTTCTCACAGTAACGAACATTTCAGGCTCGCTTTTTAATTGAAATTGAACGTTCTTGTGAAGGCATCACAAGGTCCTTCCAATCAAAGCATATCCTTCGATAATCCGAACTAAACAGTGCAAGTGTACACCGTCAACTAAAATAAACCGTGCGAAGCGAATTGTGATGGAAAATTGTATCTGTAATTGAAATTAGTTCCATCGATTAGCGCCATATCGATGGCTACAGCGCTGAGGACTACACAAGGTAACATCCATTTAACACTTGTTTGCCTCAGCAAAACGAACATTGGGGTGAGTAAAGCACTAGTGTCGGTCGAAAGCATTCAAGAATGCCATTTTTAAACGGTCCATCACCGTCACGGTATTTAGAGATGTGTCCCATGGCCCATTCCCGAATGGAGCTAGCTTTGCGTCGAGCTCTACCAGAATAGGGACCGGAACATATTCTTCAACCATTCACCCCACCTTACCGTGGCGTAATCGTTCGGAATGGTTATTTGAGTAGCATAAAATTTACCGAACCCAATTCCTGTAAGGAGTGTCTTGTTTCGCGCCTCACTTTGATGGACGTATTGCCTTTCCCATGGGAGGACGATTGGATTTTATAGAGGCTACTAGGGTGGAATCATTTTTGGACGACGACTTTACACAGTGCACGTGGCATTGGTTTGAGGAATGTTGGTCAAAAACATATTCACTGCTGGGACTATTATTTTGTAGCGGGATGTTTATGGTTTTATGAGATGCTGGGTCTACAGGACTGCAAATTTTCCTCGTGTAACGTTATGCAGTAATATCTAGTTGACCCGTTCATAGCGGGATCATTGGGCAACATGAGCTCGGGTTTATGGGCTATATTTCGTAATTCCGCTTTTGCTACTGCTCCCAACAATGACGGAATGGTGATGTTTGTATACTAAAATAGCAGCAACCTTGGGTAGAGCAAACTTTTCAGTGTCGACCTGCGAATGCTTGCCCCAAAACAGTCACATCAGTTTGGAAGTTTTATTGGACACGTCGCTGCGTTCAATGTCAATAAATTCGTTTACTTCCCCGTTGGTGAATGTGTTTTCCCGTCCCGGCAAAACGCCAGTTCTGGAGCAAAACGAAACGATCGGAAAAAAATAATAAAACCAACCCGTATTTCCAGTGCGCACACCGAAGGGACAAACTGTGGAAAACGAGATGATACGCAAAATTCCAAATTTGTCACGGCTCGGAACAGGTGACGCGCTGACGATTGCTAGGACCACAGGACCTTCCGACACAGCTAAAACGAAGAAAGCGTTTTCAAACGAAAGTGAGTACCGTCGACTCGGGAAGGTTTTGGGAATGTCCCTCACCCGCAAGAAAAGCCCCTCTTGGAAACGGAGCGGAAATAGGGAGGATTTTTTTTTGCACTACGCTGCCTGCATGTCCTTGCGTAACCCCTGGTAACCGATGGTGTCACTTTAGGAGGGGTTTGACATCGTGGCAAGCGTTACGAATGAGACCGATTCGGTGTGCAGCATTGAGACGCCCAGGGTAATGAGGGCAGAACGGAACTCACAGCAGCTAGTAGGGAAGAGAGGGAAAATTTTACGATTTTTCGGTGGTAACACGTGCAGACAATTGGAACCGAAGGATCGGTACGTTCGCGCTTTGATGGTGGTGCATAATATTTGATGTGGTGCATTTTTTTTTGTTTTTGTATGACGGCCTGGCCGTATTAGACAATGGTGCATTTTCGTGCTGACACAATTATGCCATCACGATTTGGTTGGTCTTGTGTAACGCAGCCGGATGCTCAATGTTTGTTTTTTGTTTGAAAAGTTAAGATTTCATACATCTTGTTTGTGCTTGTAGTGAAGCAGCACTTTGGCTGTTGCGCATTCCCATTGCCATAGGACGGGGTAATGTTTCATGTAGAAGAAACAATATCGGCTGGTGTGAATGAGAGACAGATTTAAATCTTTGATGAAGGTCGTTCAATTTAAGTTTTGATGTAGTGATGTCAATAAATTATGCGCATGAAATTGTAAATTATTCTATGAAGTTGCTATCAAAAGCACAAGGCAATGGCGGATTTTCAATGTTTTATTTTTTTGTAAATTTTACTTCATTTCTAGAGGGCTCCTTCCCTGCCTTATGGAAAACAGCGTGGCTGGTTCCAATCCACAAAAAAGGCGAACGCTCTATCTGCTCCTGTTACCGCGGCATCACTCTTCTCTGCTCCCCATCCAGAGTCCTTGAGTCCACTATTCATTCTTCCATTCCAACACGGTTTCATCCCAAATCGCACTACTTCTTCTAACCTCATGTGTCTCGTCTCCTCCGCTATGTCTAATATGGTGTCCGGTCGCCAGACTGACACTGTATACACGGATTTTAAGGCTGCCTTCGATAGCTTGCCCCTCGACCTGCTAGTAGCTAAGCTCGATAAACTTGGATTCGGGGGTAGTCTACTTGCATGGCTAAAGTCCTACCTATATGGGAGGTCTTACAAAGTCCGTGTGATGTCCTGTCTATCCAACTCCTTTGTCGGCTCCTTTGGAGTAGCGCAAGGGAGTGTCCTGAGTCCTTATGAAAAAAAAAAGCCAACCTCCTTTCCTTTTTGTGAAAAAAGTCCTTTTTGTGAAAAATGCCAACAAATCACTTGGACTGATTGTCAGACTCTCAACGGAAATCCGTGACCCTATCTGCCTAAAGGCTCTGTACTGCTTCTGGGTTCGTTCTACCTTGGACTACGCTGCAGTTGTCTGGTTTCCACTAGGCTCAGTTGCGTTGGCCAGGTTGGAGAGTGTTCAGTGAAAATTCACACGCGTAGCAGTTCGCCGTTTCCTCACAGGTTACCAGCATCCTCGACCATCTTATCCCAACCGCTGTCAACTTCATGGTCTCGAGCCCATTGCCGTTCCTTTATATGCTCCCTCTCGGCACCTAAGGAATCGTGCTCCCCTTTACATCCCTTCCCGCCATACACGATACGGTTCCAACGATCGTTTTCTCCAAGCGTTATCGGCTTTTAACGATTCTTATCACCTGTTCGACTACAACGCCCCAGTGTCCAGCTTTTGTTCGCGCCTACGTAGTTGCTCTCCCCACTCCCCGCAATAACTGTTCTCCACATTCCTCGCACTCCATCTCCCTACCTCTTTAGTATTTAAGTTAATCATTGTTAAGCCCCTGAGGCAGACGAGTATTAAATAAAATAGTAATAATAATAATAACAATAACAATTATGTTTAAATTGATCTCCATCGATGAATTTATGAGTTTTTAAAAGCCTGTTTTTATTGGCAGGCGTAATATCCATTGCAAGACATTCATAGAATGTTCCCCCAAGATTTGTATTCTTATACTAATACCTGCTAAAGATTGTCTCATAAAGCTGCACAGTGACAATATTATTGCATTTTTAAGATGAGTAAAAATAGTACTCCAACTGTATAATAGCAGATCCAGGACTGGCGAAAGCATGGAAACACCTGGATTGGCGAAACAGATGGCTCCCAAAGGCCCCGTCAGTTGGAGGACACACAGAAAGTAAGTGATTTGATATATGCAATGGGTGGTGCAGCCCTATTTTTCATTATGCGGATGGAAGGAGGTAGATCCGATACTGTAACTATATTCCATTGACCTAACACCCTGTCAAAGTTCCAGTGCCTAACACCCTGACCTGTTCCTCCCAGTACTGTTCATCTTTCCATTTCTGGCATTTTATTTAAGTAGTAGTTCAGATGCAACATTAATTAATTGAAGATAAAAAGATATGTATATAAGAGGGAACACATAATTGTAATAATGCCATCATTTATGAAACAGTAAAAGCTCTGCCTAAACGGTCACTTTTCGGAGGTTATTGCTAGACTTAATCGATGCATCATTTTGTTGGTATATCTTCATTACACAACCGTCAACCAGGACAAAAAACAATTTTTCTATTTTTCAAATATGTGTTATACAAAACTATTCATCCTTTGAAAAATAGTAAAATTTCGGTAATTTGTATTTCGGGGAATTGATGCTTACTCCTTCTTCTCTTTTTACACCGAAATCTTCAGAAAATGTCATTTCAGGGCGTATGGCCAACTTAGGCGTGAAAGCTAGATAGCCTCATTTCTGCGTACCGCTGAAACGACGGATGGGATTGAAACCGTTCTAACCTTGTGGAAATTGGTGACGCAACCACAAAACTGCCAGGTGGCTCTAATAATTCTTCTTATAATTTTAAAGTTTACTTTCGACGCCCGAAGTATCTTAGAATGTTAGGAGATGCAGTCAATTCAATTAACTTGTTAAATTATTTGTATGAATGAACCAGGGCCATTACCCTTGCGAAATGTACGTGAACGTTCCAACAATATTTTACCATTATTCTCACACTATGTATCGGGTATCGTGTGAACGAAAATCGCACAATTACCGTAAGCTGTATTTACCCTGAGAACAATTCTACTGTCGATTGTTTATTTTACTTACCCCAGTCAAGCGCTGGTTCATATCCCAGATTCACACACTCGCCCGTCCGACTTGTGGTCGATATTATTGTTGCTGTATTTATTATGCTGTCGAAGAAGAACTGCCCTTATAGCCCTTTTCTCGCACCGGTTGGTTTCGGATGAGTTCCGCACCACGGACCAACCCATCGATGACAATTGGAACAATTCGATATTTACTTACGATAGTCTCTTTCCTGGAAGGGATCGTTGGATGGCTTTTTTGCGCCGTTCCACGGTGCATGCCGCGGGCGTTGGTCAACCCTTGTTTGTTTACCAGCTTCGACAAGTGACAGGTCACCAGCTCATCGTTGTCGTTGGTCATAAAAATAAAAGATCAACCAAAGGCACCAAAGGCGAAGGTAAATAAATATAAAATCCCGCACCAGTTTTGTGGCGCGGTGATGAATTTATTGTTTGTATCAGCTTGATGTGCCAGCTTACGGAACCGATTGGTTTGTCCGCGGGGTATACAATTTCCACCAAGATCCCAACATCGGCTTCGACTGTTTGCTACCCGGCCATGGAACGATGATTCTCGCTTTTGGTGGCTTATTAAAAGGTCACGTGTTTTTCAACGACGCAATCGTTTGATGTCAACTGATTTGTTGCCGGAGGGCGAACAGTATCAACTAGTCAGCCCAGTCGTTTGCAATAACGTTCATACAAAGCAACTGAACTGCAACTACCTTGAGAAAATGGTTTACTTTGTACACCCGGGATAAGGTGCCCTTTAGGAAATTTCTTCAATCCAATAAGATTTGCATTATAAATTAAGTTTCTTTTTCTTCTTGTATGGCACTACAAAATCGAGGGGTCTTGGCCTGTCATTTCTGGCTTCCGTGACTTGAATTTACCCGCAACAGGATAGTCAGTCATGCATACGGGGGAACGGCCAGAAAGAGATTCGATTCTCAGTCCTGCCGCATGAGACCGGCGCCGCCATCTCCTCGGTCACCGAACCGCTCCAATTAAGTTTTGCTTTGAGTTTATAATTGTAAGCAATTGGGCCTGGCCGTCCCTAATGAATATAAAAGTAGAAAATAATGAAATATGTTTTATATAATGTAGGCTTGCTGGTGACAGTTTTTATAACGTATATTTATCCCCGCACACGATTTTGTTAACTAGTATTTAAGTTCGCTCTAAATAAAAGTTTTATAAAAAATGAATGACATTTTCATCCATTTAGATTCCTGTAACATTTAAAATTAAACTATATAAAATATTATATTTTCTCAAATTGTATTTGTTTGAGGGAAATTTTTTCGTTTCTTAATTTCGCCATCCAAAAATCTGACGGGGAACGTGATATGAAAATTTTCAAGAATTATTGCTTCTTCCCAAATCTAATGAATTTACTTAGGAGTTAGTTGTTATGATCAGTTTGAAGGAAACGATTTTAACACTAAGGAGACGTTTAAACTATTTACAAGAGTTACAAGAGTTGAGTTGTAAGACAAACTCAAGTTACTTCTGATTCCAACGAGTGGTGGTCGACATACTGTTGCTATTTGATGACGGAAAAGTATTTGATCTGCTGATTTGGATGGGATCAAGCACAGAAAGTCACTTTCAAAACATTGAACGTTGAGTAAGTTGGAGATAAGTAAGATAAGTTCATCGGAGGTCTATTCGCCTTCCATTTTATACAGGATAGTCAATTCGCGTTTGGGATTTTGGAATGGTCCGGTCGTGTGGAATGTTTTTATTGTTACAAGCAATTTATCGTAGAATTACGAATAGAATCCTCTAAACTCATAGCTCTGAATTCTCTATAGTCTAAGCCTAAGAGGTTCTAAAAGTCTTCCTATTTAGTTTCAACTGCATAGTCCTCTTAACAGCTAACCAATTTATTTGAATAAACACATCAACCGTTAAACCCTGGGCACGAGTAGTTAATATTTATAACGAAACGCTGTAACGCGGCTTACCAATGGGACATACAGGGTGTTCAAGGTAAATTTGACAGTTGCCCAAGGATAAAGAAAATATTTTTTTTTGGGAAAAATAAATCGTTGATTTAGATTTTTTTTACAGGAATAGTAACTTACCATGTTGTTTGTTAAAATCATTCAAAATAGCCAACCTCTCCCTTACTCCGCGGCTACAATTCGGCTCCGGACCCTGGAGTAAGCCCTGGCAACCGTGTCCCTAGGAAAGGCGCAAAAATGAAATCAAGTTTTGTGTCAAATTCTACTTTGGTGTAGCTGGACGATCTATTGGTATCTCTCTCAAATTCGCCCCAAAGAACATGGTCCAAAATGTTCAGGGTCGGAGAGTTGCAGGGTGAGGTCACTCAGCGCGGTGAGGTCATAAATACGACCATTTTGGTCATTTGACAACCATTTTGAGCATTTGCCGGCCGTATCGTAGGATGCCGAATCTTGCTGCCACAAATATTGGTCACTGATATAATTCAAGGCTTTAGAACAGTTTTCAGAAGCCAGATGTACCCATGCGCATTAACGCTGAGGTCTTTTTCCGGTCCAGACAAGGAATTTTTGAATTCCGGGCAAGAATTCATCCGTACGAACGCAATACGATGGTCTGGTTGGTGCATTCTTCTTGCAACTTTCTCAAAATTTCTCTTGAAATTTTCTATCTCACTCCGGATCGTTTTCAAGGAATTCAGGGAGCATTGCGCAGCTGTCGTCAAGTCCTAATTATGTCGTCCGGCGCGAATCATCAATACGCATGGAATTCTTTATCACAATTCAGGCCTGTTCCGTTTGTTCAATTCTTTTGAAATTGTGTTCACTGTTTCTAAACGTTTTTTTCTTTCGATTGATGAATCGCTTGTGTTGATATGTCAAGGCAATCACGATTTATAAATAGAACCGTAACTGTCAAATTCACCACGAACACCCTGTATAACACATGCTCATTCAGTTTTGTAGATTGAAAATATAATTATTTAAATCCTATAAATGTAAATCCTTTAAATTGTAAATAAATGAATCAGTCAATATCATTATGATTTCAAACGATATCGCTTCTTACACAGATCACTCAAAGTACGTTCTATGTAAAAAAAAAATCATGTCATCATTTTACTCGAACCTGCCGTCATACTAAAGCATATAAATAAAAAAACAAATGATTTCGTTTGAACCACATTAGCATTTTCATTAATCCATAAATCCAAACTCAGTTTCAAAAGCTAACATTATACAACCGACTTAACTGGTCAATGAAGTGCGCACAAATTCTTTTCGCCAAAACGGCAGTGGCATAGTAATGATTATTATCAAGAGCCAGTCGGTGCAGTGTTAAGGTGCAGGATTAAAAATAAAGATAAAACACGTTCCCCATCTCGTTCGATCCGGCACATAAAACACACTCATATCCATTACGTCCATTTTTATCACTTTCACCCAATGCAGTGTAGAAAGTCTTTCGTAATGTGATAACGATACGACACTTAAGCCGGAAACACATCACACCCCCAGCTGTGACCCTTGCGCTTCAAGAGGGGATGCCAGTGGACGATGGTTTTCGTGGCTTCCAATGTAACATCTTGAATTTGTTCGCTCGTTGCCCTTAAAAACCGAAATCATTTTGGTTGTACGCTTGCACCCGAGGGCCAATGTGTACGTGGGAAGCTGCATCTTGTAATTTCTGGGAAGTTTTTGAGTGCCTTTCGTTGGTCCATCACAAAATAGTCACTGGTCAACCGAAACGATGAAGGGGAGAGCTTTATCGTTATCGCTTCGTTTATTTTTATTGAACCATTCGATCGCTCGGTTGATAAATCGGAGCCTTTTTTTGACGGAAGGTCGTACAGTTGGAGTTTTTCTTCCATTTCGATTATTGGGAGAGAACGAAGGAAAATGGGTGCATGGAGAAAATTGCTGGTTCTAGTAGAGCGATATTTTTATGATCTACCATTTGTATCCTCATTCGGTCCCTGACGGTCAGATTATATGGTCCAGCGGCTTGATAACCGTCCCGAAGGGGTGAAGTAACATTTACGAAATCGGGCCCTTTCAAGAGCAAGTAAGGATGTGAAATATGAAGCAGAAACCAAATGTGAAGAAGTCAGGAATCTTTTCTTTCTATCTATTTCGCCCCAGGCACGGTCGATATTTTGAGTTTGAAGATGCTTTCGCATGTTGGATGTAAAAAATTAGTCCGTCCTGACACACAACCCCTTTTTGGACCCACATTCCTGATGTTGCACCATCGTATAAGCAGCTGTAACTGCTACGGGATATGGTTAGGGAGTTCTAAGCAGCCGTAACAAAACGTCGAGTAAATGGGTGGTGCGTTTGCTTTTTTATGACGTGAGCAAGAGGGTGTCGGTTGATGTGAGCTAGGAAAAAAGATTGGAAAACACTGCGCGAGCACACAAAGTTGGAACGGGAATGGAATTCTTGGAATGTGCATCGTTTGCTTATTCATGCCACCGGTCGAACAATTCACTATTCCTAACGAGCATGGGTTTCGCAATTTTTCGGGGTATAGCGACGTTTCCATACTCCACACAGATCTGTCCCATAATGCGAGTCGGACCATTTCCAGCTAGTGAACCCTTTCCAGCGCACGGAAGGATCTTTCTTTTCAGTTCAGGATTTTCGAGAAACTAAGAACAGTCGTTTTTCCGGCCGAGCGTAGTCCCCTTTTTGTATCGATAATTAATGACATTCCGCGAATGTTTCACCGTTGACCAAGCGTATAAGCGTTGGTTGCCGCAAAAGAAAAGATAAAGTCTGGAATATTGGAGGGTACATAACAAATTGAAGCAAAACACAAAGAGGAAAAACTCGCTTAAGAGTAATGATTTAATGTATTGTACTGAACGTATCCTGAATTATTTTCTAAGTTGATTTCATTAATCAATTTCATCGTATTATTTGGTGCAGTTTCGCTGCTTACTGATTCGACGTGCATTGAAGTCTAAAGGACAGTTAGGCAAGAGTTATTAGTATATGTAGTGATATAACCATATATCGAAATACAAAGGAATGCCTATTACTCGGTTGCCACCTCACCAATTGTTATATATTGTTAAAATATCCGTGAAGTTAAAAATTACACTACCCTAAGGGGATTTATCTTATTAAACGATGACGGCAAAATTTACAGGGTTCATTAGTAAATGATACAATTTTGAATAAAAATACTTAAATTCTTTTTCAATAATAAATTGAAGTGAAAGTACAATAGTGAAGTACTAAGTGAAGTACAATCGGTCAACAAAAACTAACCTCAAGCATCACTCATTGTACAATATTTATAAAAAAAAAACATGTATATGTTATCCGTGTTATCAGCTTATCTGATCAAGATCGAGTCTTGAGTCCGATAATGGATGTTCCAAGTCGCTGCTGTATTTGAATGGGTTAAATATGTAAACAAATTGACTATTATTTAAATTCTGCCACCCATTATGGTCGACGTTATGGCGAAACGAAAAGCAATGGTTGATAAAATAATTTAAATCTGAATCTTCAAATAATGTTGGCTAAAATAATAATTGTTTTTTCAAAGTGCATAATAATGTTGCGAAGGTTTTGGGGGGATGGTTTGGGGATGATATTATTTACATGATTGATAATGAATAGGAAACAGGTTGATATAGTGTATCGTACATGTACGATTCACCTTCGATGATGGACCCGTACAGTTTTTTTTTCATGAGCATTCATAGTACATCTGGAAAATACTTTAATATTGTTTATTTTTTATGGTGGAAATATATGTTTAACATATGTTAACATCTACTTACGTTCATTTCAAATTACGTAAAATCCGGGAAAAACAAAGTACAGATTAGTCATACTTCCAATAGATGTTGTGTTGTTGTTATTTTCGTATTGCGTACACTCATTGATTTAACAAATGCAGAACAAAATAATCACGGATGGTTGAACTCTGACCTGACTTACATTGCCCTGTACACATTCACTTTACTGACGAGTATAACCTTCTAAAGCCCAATACAAAAGCTACACATCTAGCTGTACTGTTGTACGTAAATCGATGACATTTTTTGTTAGTATTTCTCGCTCGGCTTTCGCTGTTGTTTGTTGTTTTAAACGTATGAAACGCTTTCATACACGTCGATACGCATGGTAATTGACAGTCTATGTATGCATGTTTAACTAGCTCTGTGTGTCCATCAAAGTCCATTTGTGTTTGTTCGAGGTTAAAGTGTCTACGCATTACAAACTGATGATGATAATAAAATTGACGGATGACAAATGGCACTGTTGTGCAGTATTTGGGGTGATCTATTTTCAATTTGAATCTGAACTAAGTTGTTGGTGTTTTCTACAGTGGTTCTCTCGACATTCATTGTTGTGATTGTTGATAGAGCTAAAGGGAAGTAAACAATTTTCGGGTTAAGAATCATTCGCAACAGGTAGCATTGTGTCAAATAACTAACTTGAGTGAACTAAACGAGCGTCTTTTTCTACGACGAAGGGGTAGCTCACACGAGCTTTTTTCTTGAGCTAGCTAAGGGTAGCATGTGGATAGGTCTATGTATGTTATTTCTTATTAGCTGAAGACTTTTAATGATGAGTACTGAAAAAATATCAGCTGTATATGTAGGGTTTTTGCATAACTGGCCGGCATTTAAATGAATGAAGAAAGATATGATAATAATTTTATGTGGCATGTTGTACACAACTTAGGAATCGATTACTTTTTCTGCAAGTACTTGTGAGTTACCTCTTCAAACGCTCGTGTGAGCTAGGACACTTGTTCACCTCGGGTGAGCTGATTTCACTACCTAGCTCAATAACTTATGTTGATTAATAACGGAACGGAAACGGAAACTTTTTTGTTTTATCACAACTTTAACAAAAATTATATTCATCTGCCAACAATCCATTTCAGTTTTTTTGCGAAGATACTAAAAATAATCTGTTTTACAATAACACATGTATGTGTATGTTATTGAGATTAAAGGAAAAAACACAGAATAAACTGTTTATCAACGTTTTGTGTATGAAACTAAAAAAACAACGATAAGTAAACCAACTGTTGATGCTTAACTGATGCTAGTAATCAATTGCATTTTGCAATTACACTCTCAGCTCGCACTGCTCACCCTTATTACATAACACTTTCCTGCTGATGTTGTTGCTGGTGCTGTTGCGGTTGTTGGTGCTGTTGTTGTTCTAGCATAGGATTGCACATACCAATCATATGTTGTCCCATCCCTACGTTGGATGCTCCTAAGCCTACCATATTCGAACCACTGTTAGACGGAGGGGGAAAATGGTGCGATGGCATCGGCTGCTGCTGCAGTCCAGGATGTTGCAGATGCATTGGATTTGATTGCTGTGAACCTGATCCGGGCGTTGGACGATGGTGAATTCCACCCGGCGGTGTACCTGGATGACCCGGCGGGGTGGAAGGACAGGAGATAGTCGGATTGTCCTGATTACAAAAATAGGAATTCTGCATCGAGTAAAGCCGATCAATGGGGTTAACCATTGGGCCCATAGACTCATGGGGAGCTGAAGAACTTCCGTTTCCGTTTCCACCATTCGGCAGCGAGCCACCGTTCATGGACGAAGCCAACTGTTGCAGTGAGACACCATAGCTGGTACCATTTGTGGGAAGCATTGCCGTCGAATCCAGTGTCATGTTTTCTGTTTTAATGTTGGTGTTTGCGTGATTTTCTTGTAATTGGAAAAAAATTCCATAGAAAAGGAAAATCGTGAAAAATGCGATGGAAAATGTTTAAAATTCAATGATTTTCTAGAACGGAGAATGTATAAAAATTTTACTTATGAAATATATTATATATCTGGATTCATCTTTTTACATTTTGAGTATCGAACGTATCAAGGGGCCAACATCGATTCTGATCACTATTTGGTTGGCCTACTGTTACGGTTCAAAATCGCTCGTTCCCGCGCCAATGGGGTAAGAAGTACCCTCGATGGGTCGACTCAAGACATACTCCGACCGATGGACAGCCATGCCTAACAGGCATTCGAATCCGCTTCATGAAATCAGAGTGCTATACGGCTCACGAAGAAATGTTTAGTTTTACGAAGGAAAGATAGCAGGCCACTGAAACAAGTATAGACCTAGCAATCTTTTTATAGATTTCAAGGCCGCATATGATAGTCACATGCCAAGTGATGGCGGATGGAAAACTCTTAGGGTCCATTTGTTACAATCAAGGGTCTGCGCCAAGGGAATGGGCTAACTTGTCTCCTCTTCAACCTAGCGCTAGAGTGGGCTATCCACGACTCGGAAGTGGAAACCTCGGGGACCATCTTCTGTAAGTCAATCCATATATTAGCATACGCTGATGACATACCATCATTGGTTTTCGGCTCTCCTATGTTGCATATATAGGATATATATCCTTTCCTATATCCTTTGGTTACGTTGTGTAGCCTTGTATGTTATCGATAGATTGTTATATCTAGATGCATTATTAACGATATGCTACTTTGAAGTAGATAATTCGGATAGTGTTAAGCCTAGTAGAAACAGACAGTCTTAAATGTCTTTTGATCTGTCACTTCTGCGTTCCTCGATTTTTACAGCAACAATACATTGAGCGAAATATGAATAGCATTACCATTGACAATATTTTCGGAATGTTCAATCCTATTGGGTTTTTTTAGTTTAGGTTGTTTGTCATGTAATGACAATCTATTTGACATGTTTTTGGTCCATTATTTTCATTTTATTTACGGCCATTTTTTTTATTCACTGAAGAACGGCCGGGCCGTATACCTACGTATACCGTATACCTGTATATACGTATTTACGGCCATTTAGATTTAAACGATTTTTTAAAACTTTTTGTATGACGGTAAAACGAAAAAATCATAAAAAACGGTGTAAAACAAAACTAGCACCACTCGGGATTTTGTCAAATGTTAAACTTTATTTTAACATTAAAGAAAATTAAAAAACCGCTATCAACACCTTAATAGTGAGTATTCGAGCCATAATTCCAAAAACTTCAATAAGTCAACTCGCAAACAATAAAATTATTTTTTCCAGGGTATGTTGCTCGATTTGCTCACAGCATTCGCGAATTCGACGTTTTTTTTATATTATCGTTATTGCTTCCCGTTTTCATAACCGCGACTTGTAAGTAATGAATAAAGGTTCTCCATTGGGTTTGAATCAGGAGAACATACTGGCAACTCAAAAACCTTTATGTTGTTATCAGAAAACTAGGCTACAATTATGAATCGTGGCATTAACCTGCTGAAAAATATTATCCAGTCAGTTTGAGGTTCGCCATGTTCGATTAAACTTCGAAATGCTACAAATTCGAAGTTATCTTTCGACTTCGGATTTGTCGATATGAACGCCAATGGAAGCTTTCCTCCAAACGATAAAGCTCCACAAACCGTTAGTGTACCGCCATCAAACTTGTGGCTCATATTACAATTAGGTTCGTTTCGCAGATTGTGCCAGTAATATAACCGTCTGGTCCATCAAGGTTAAACTTCGTTTTCGTTGTTGTTTTTGTGAGACGACAAGGCCCTTTGAGACTTATTTTACACGCAGCCGGAAAGTAAGCCCTTGGTACGGAGAAACGGTCCGAATGGGGTTTTGGTTCCGACCTGTCTTGTGATTTAACGACGCCGGTACCACCATCCCACTTGGCCGCCCCAAACATAAACTTCTTTTCGCCCGAAAAAATCACATTTCCCTTTCATTCGTCCAGAAAATATATTCTTCAGTTAATTTGTACCGTTTGATTTTATGACGCTCCGTAAAGTTAGGCTCGTCTAGTCTTTTTTTTTGTAATAAGGTTTATGCTACTTTAGAAAATTTCCTGTATCCGAAAAATTTCCTTGTTGTCACTGAAAGTTGCAAAGCTGCACGAATTTTCGGTGCTGATGCCTTCTGAGACACAGCTTTTCTACAGAATCTTTGCTTATCTTTCACGCCGTTTTTCAAGAAGCGTCCTAATGCCGTGGACCACAGGTTGAACATTGCGAGCTTATTGTCAAAAAAAGAAACATTATGATGCTATTCTTATTTCGTTCAGGTATTTACGCATCAGAATAGTTAGTCCTATGTGCGAGGTACAGGTTCGGATGGAATAGTGGTACTGGTTCTGTCTTATTTGTTAAGGAACCTCTAGTCTCATAAAACTTTTCTCGTAAAAATCATGA
The DNA here is from genome assembly GCA_000349025.1 of Anopheles minimus. NCBI lineage: Eukaryota > Metazoa > Arthropoda > Insecta > Diptera > Culicidae > Anopheles > Anopheles minimus. The sequence goes on from KB663655.1 coordinate 311,386, forward strand.
AACTTTACTCGTAAAAATCATGCTCTCCAGGGCTGCCCTGTTGGGTAGTGTTATCGGCGCTGCTCTCTCACACGACAGACCGAGACCAAAATCCCATCCGGAACGTTTCCCCGTAGCAGTGATTGAGTACGTGATAAAATTAGTCTAATACGGCCAGGCCGTCATACAAAAAAATTATGCTCTCATTTTGTAGAATCATTGTTCGAAATTTGCGTTAATCAAACAGAAGCTTCATAAAAATTACACTTAATTCGCCATTGTGTGTTTATAATTTTTAAACTAAAACCTAAACATAAAACACGTAGAAAAAAGAAATATTTCCTTCGCTGAATGATTTCACATTAAGAGAGTATATATATTTGTTTAAAAATTCCATCCGCTTTGTATTAAATTCATGTTCTTTTGTCTACCAAATCATTTCTGTCATGATTTGCTGTTAGAAAGTGTCAGATTGATAATTTTTATTCATAAAATCATTTAGCCACCTTGCGTTAACCCCACTTTGTTCCTGCTGGGCTATCTATTTTTAGGACAACCTGTTGTTTATAGGCAACCCGCTGATGCATTTCCGACGGCCGGAAACTGTGCAGAAATTGTACGATTTATTCCATTTACTTACAACGGGCCAACCAAAACGAATAGTAGCATTATTTGTACAAAAAACACGATGGCTATGGCCCGCAATGCCCACACGTGACTTCTCCCAAGCATGGTTCGTAATGTCATGGGATCAACGAGAATTGTGATGGTGTAAAATTATATCACATCCGAAAAAGATGCGCCACCGAGACACGTTCTCGTTCGGTTGGGAAGGTTGGGCATTTTGCTGCAGATTATCGATGGTGCTGGGCTCTCCCGTGTGCGTTATGCGATTTGTGTTATAGCACATGAACACACAAATGGTAAGGAATGTGCCATAGCTTCCAGGTTTTATGTGCCTTGGGTTCGGGTACAGTAAGGCGTAAAGCTTATTTCCCTGGGTATCAAACGGTACGACCAGCTTTAAGGTTTCTTCCATCTTGTTGTGACCGAGAGCGTGAGATTTTGGTGTGAGAAAATCCTGTGCAACTTAATAAATCACAACATCATCCCCCCTGGCTGGCCCGGTACTGACACTCGGGCACAAGGGGAACCACATTTCAGGCAAAAATCCTTCGGACTTAAGCTCGTTTATGATGGAGTAAGCTCCGAGCCGATGGCAAACTAGGGAACCATGTCTACGTGTAGGGATGAAGACGAACCGAACGAATAATGTTGTAGGATTTTCTTCAAACGATGGCTCCTTTTGCAAACGATGAATCTTCGTCGGTTAAGGCATTCGGTTGGTGTTTTCCCTGCTAGGACTTGGCCGAGAAAAGAATCCAGCGGAAGCGAATGGACGCAAGGTGTTTGTCTGTGGCTTTGTGTGCTTGGGTATATTCTCGTGTGCGCAAAGAAACGCGGCATGAATTCCTTGCTAATACCATCGGTAAATAGCGTCACAGGGCGCTCCACACTATGTGCGTCTGGCTATGGACTATCTTTTCTATTCTTTACTTCTTTACGTTTGCAAAGCTCCTTCAAGGATGTGTGTATACGCTCTGGAATATGGTTGTGGCAACAGAAACGAAAGGCGGCCATGCTTGGTGAAGCAAACTCCACACCATTTGGAAAATCGGTTTTTCCCAACACACAAGCCAACCGTATCGTCCGTTGCGGGAACCCCATTGAGAAAAGGGACGAACCATTTTCCCATCCCATGTCGAGATGGGGAATTTTTCTTTTGGCAGACCGACATGTCCCGGCGGCCATTCGTATTGCCTGCCAGGAGGATGCAAGGAGCAGCAAACAGTAGGAGGGAGAAAACTTTTCAAAAAAAAAAAAATCGAGTAAAACCCCATGAAACAAGGGAAATGTTACCACCCATGTTGCATGGCAGCAGTTAGTAGCTAAATCCTACGGGAAGAATATCTGATGTCTGAAGTTGTTTCCTTGGGAGCTCTTGGTGTTTTTGTTTGCCTGAAGGTAGTTGGTTGTGTTTTTTTTTGTTCCTTTTTTTGGTGTGGAAACGTTTTTCCTTCCGTCGTAGCGCAAGATGAGCAATGATTGAAGATAGGTAAGGAAATTTTATTAATTTTTTTCATGGTTATTTTTGGCATAGCATTTCCGGGGATTTTTATGTTAGCAGGTAGTCTACTGTTTCAACAATACATGGATCTGTTATCAAAATTTTAGAAGATTTTGGGAATAAATTCAAATTTTAGCTATACTAAAAGTTAATGTAAACTAATCATAATAACTCAACTCACTCGACTTTTACTCCGATGATGTTGAAGAATGGTTATACAATCGATATTTTTTACTGATTGAAAAAAGTGAAAAATCTCAAAAATACAAAATCACCCGAGATTAAACTCCCAGATTCAAGACTAAATTTCGCCATTTCCAAAAAAAATCTGGTACGTAACTTTTTCACCTTAAGGTGTCGATAAGGGTCGTGTGAAAAGTTGAAAAATTTCCTTTTCTCTTCATGTTTCATTTTTCCTCTGTATTTCGCTCTGGTATAGTCTATTGTTTCGTTTTATTATGCAAAGTAGGTCCAGATGCAGGCGAAATCTAACAGGGAACCTATAAGATAATACTAACCTGGAGCCGTTTAAAATTAAGGAAAACTTTTCCTTCCGTTCTGTTCAGTTTTTTGTTGTTGTTTAGTTCGCTTTTGTGTTTATAGCTTTGGATTTCTTTTCGGTTTTTTCATTTGGACTCAGTTAAGAGAAAAGAATTCTACACGGGTAGATCGGGAAAGAATATGGAAGGAAATGTCATGAATCGTACATCACTCGTCAGTCTGCTTTCAATGGCACCGTTACGGGAAAAGCTATGCGCGTTTGATTGGAAAATCCACGATGAAAAGAAACAATAGCACTAGGAGAGTGAGACAGAAAGGTGATTATAGTAGCGGTGGAATGTTTTTCGAGAGCGGAAAATTGTCTCCATGACAGCAAGAAACGTTTCGGGGTCCTTCCAACCGTGTAGAAGTTTAGTTTGGGGTTTCTTTCTGATGTTTTGCACGTTTTTGTATCATACATAAAGGAATCCACTCGAAGAATCGTCGTTGAAAATTTTAGCTTCATTGCTCAAATAGGCAGACAAAACGTGCAAGCTCGGATGAACCATATTTTCTTTGCAAACGAGGAAAAAGAAGTATGTGGAGACAGCTGTTTGACAACGAACGCAATGAATTTTTCTCCGTTGCTATGTTTGGTCATTTAAGAAAACAGTAGTTTGGATATTTTAAATTGAGAGTTTTTTTTCACAGATTAAATAATTTTTTTTTATAAAAATAAGCGAATGTTTCATAATTCCCTTTATTTATGAAATCATTATCTAAATTATATTTTATGTTCGTATATCATGCTTGCTATACATCCTGGAACTAAACTAAAAGAACACTAACGTATTCAATCAACTTAAATAAAAGTATAGTTTTTTGTTTATTGATCAATTACGGCCAGGCCGTATTGCTACAAAGTATAAAATTATTGGTTTGAAATAATACGTATAATTTTGCAATTTTCTCACAGTTCACATAAAGATCAATTTCTACAATCCCAATCGAAATGGGTTCCTCAATATTTTATATTCAAGAAATCAAATTTTTGTTAAGTTGCACATGGTAAAGTCAAGGTGTGGTCATACATGTGTGATTTGCTCATACCATTATGTATAAAAAATGAGAAACAATAATCTACCACAAAACGCTGTCAATAATTACACAATTTTGTAACAATCTTACATACGTCCTCGCTGCTAGATGGCACATAAATACTAAGAGCAAATAAACCATTCAGTCCACGGATTGGAAAGCGAAATGTTGTGCTGTTTGTTTATCCACTGCATAACACTCATAATACACCGGTATTTGCAATATTTACGAGTGCACGGTATAGAAAAACTCACGGATGTTTAACTTTTTGTTCGTATGTGTATTCAGTAAACGGTGCGATGCGTACCTTGTGCGTGTTATGAGGATTTAGCTATACAGCACCATTTTCCGTTGTTCAGCATTTCAAGCATGGATAAAAAAAACAAGTGATCACAAGCGATAATCTGAGTTGGAGAGTAGATAAAATTTGTTTTTGCTTGATCGCTTGGTGGATGGTTTTGATTTACCGCTTTTACGAGGTTTGATCACGAAACGATAGAAGCAAAACATAGTATAAACTTTAGCCGTGTTGGTTTGACAGAATACGGAGAGTTTGTGTAATTAAGCTGCAGCAGGATGCAGTTTGTAGAAGATACAAGTTGTGCCACTAGAATGCACAGCAAAACTTGAAGTACGTAAATAGTTCTAAACAGTGATTAAGTACCATTAAACCATAGAGTTGACAAAGCAGTTTGGAAATTGTGATGCTATTTAAACATCTAGGACAGCAGTATTTGTCAAGCTAAACATATGTAAATGGATGATCGGAGACTGTGTAGTTACAGCACTTTTTAAGGAAAAAAAATAAAAACAATAAAGAGACACTGAACGAATTCCTTTCGAAAATGGTAACCTTCTTTAGAATGTCGTCTGCAAAATTGGACATTTTGCAATAGTTTAAATGAATATATCCAGTACATTCAACATGTAAGTTGTCTTATTTTACTGTATTGTATTGCATAAACGCAAAGAAAGCGCCATAACACGTTGCACGTATTCAACAACTGCTTCTGAAGCTACTCATCTAAACTACGTACCATTGTCTAAACTACGTGCCAAAAGAACACGAGTTTTGCAATTGTTTCACTAGACACTTTCTCTTACTACTTACAACGGGCGAGACTAATTCGATAGATAGACTGCTAATAATTCTTACATTCGTGAGAGAACTTAGTACTTCTAAAGAGGAGAGTGCCATAACTGCACGCAGCAAATTTCTTCTCGAAACTGGAAATATCAATCAGTGACGAATGGTACTCAACTAAGTTTAACATTTTAGACTATCTTAACTAACAAGCCATATCTTTAGTTTCGAAAACTTCATCACAACCGGAAGCCTTGAGATATTTTTCAAAGGCACTGTAGTTTCTAGCATCTACATTCCGCACATCTACGGTGTAATATCCATTCCAAGAGGCATAATTTGTTGATTTCAATCAACGCAGTATTTTCCACTGACGATTTTGTGTTAGCATTTACGCTTTTCGTATAAGACGACTGTAAAACCCAAAAATAAAATTTCTCGAACCAAAAAATTAGTCGTCATTTTTCTCTTGCGTGGCTTTTACAATGGTTCGTCGCTTCGGGTTTTCCTACCATTTATAACTAATCCTTCATGTTGCATAGGAATTCTCACCACTGTTCTCATTTATGCCGATCGCAAAACCATTTTTTCCCAAGATTGTGTGAATCTTGCCTAATCGGTCGTCAGTCGACATAAGGAGCAACCGCGGTAACAGCATAAATATCTGTCGGCATAAATACTGTTTATTTACAACAACGACAGTCGACAACACCTTCTAGTGATAAATGTTTAGTTTCTTCTTCGAGCTGGGTCTCGTTGAATTTTCTTTCAATCTATGTGAAAATTGCTGTCCAGTCGTTTTGACTTACGGTACCTTTCAACCATTTTCATTTCTTAACGATAAACAATTCTTCTAATGTTAATGTATGACTTTTACACATCCAACGGCATATTAATTTTTAAGTTTTCCAAAATAATATTTTCTATGAAATATCGAAGATAAATTACGTCATGGGCATTTCTACCGGGACCAGAACTTTTAACTGGTACTTTTTTCGAATGATAATCAGCGAGGTTCTGACCAAAATGTTTATAAAACATGAGCTTTTTATCACAAAAAGACGCAGTATAGCGTCTACACTAAGATATCAAAAGAAACAATTTTTACAGTTCGATGAACCACTTACATCTGCCACTTGACACTGATGAGTCTCACTCAAAACTCTGCCATTGCCAATATTTTAATGTTAACACCAACACCACCAATTGGATGTGATACAGTACGATGGCGCTGCTAATTCTTGGATTATTTCGCTGTCTCGAGGTTGTAGTGCCATAGACGAAGAATTATCAGCAGTCATTTTGGCTGGCTGCGGTAGAGTTGCAAGCGTCAACAACCAGGGAGTTGTAGTGTCAGCATTTGTGATTGTGAGTTTTAAGATGCTCTTCATTCTAGTTTCGTTTGACTTTCTTGTGAAATTAAATTGGCTCATTGGCTGGATGAAGTGTAGTCAAAACGGAAGGAGTGGAAGGAGTGGTGCATGCGTTGTAGGGCAAAGTACATCTCTGAACAGAGTTTCCTGGAAACGGATTGCAGATTTGAGCATGTCCGATAACCATGATTTGGGCATGACCGACAAGAATTTATAGGGTTTCTATTGACAAAATCTTTACATATGGCTAATACGGATGACGTCTGTGTCACTAAACCACTATCTGTAAACAGTTGTGTTATACGAATATGGAATCAGAAATACCAAAGCATTTCATGTTTCCTTTCAAAATACATTAATTGAACAAAACTGAACGCTTCATAAATTGACCTATCAAAGCAAATGTACAGATTTTTTTTTCTTCTTATAATATTAGCCAGTACATCCAACTATACGAGGTACGTAAAAAAAGAGAGCTGTACTGTCGCTGTGGGTGTTTTCCGCATTACAGGATGCTTTTACTTTTCACATATCCCACAACCCAGCATGAAAGGACACATATTTCCATGACCATACATTCAGAGGATTTTGTTTGGTGTTTTTGTCATCCGGCACAGCTCATGTTTGTGTTCGGTTGTTTGTAACGACACTGTTTACGTTAAACCACTAACACTCTTTCCCATTGCCACAGCCGTATGCATGCGGGGCAAAGGTTGCCCATAGAATTATATTATATCGAGCTACTATTTTTTTGTTGCTGTGTCGACAAAAGTGGAAATTCGTGGGGTGAGGGAACGAGCGAATTTTGGAGCGCAACGAAAGTGAAAGTATTATGATGGTGGATAAAGTTTTGTGAAAAAATCCCTCGCACAACACAAAGTGAGAGAGCACAGCTAAAAAAATACAAACAAAAAGTTAGCGTGAGGGTGTTCCTGTTGCTACCTGTTGTGGAGGAAATAAGCCTGATGTGAGTGGATGTGGTATGTGTACATTGTATCACATACCACCACGTCCCAGAACATTATCGTCCGGTCCAAAGTGTGGATGACAAAGTGCAGGTGATTGTGGTCGACAAATTTAGGAATTATTGTGTATGGATAAGGCGAAAGTTCACAACTGTTTGGATTGCTTACCATTTGCAAAGGATTTCCCACCGAAACGACCGCCCGGTGTCTGGGGATGATGTTGGTGGTGGTGATGATGGTGATGATGAAGAAGTTGGTTCGGAGTTGCCATAGCCATGCGAAAGTAGTCGTCCTCGAGGTCCAGCTCTTCCTTTACGATCTTGTATGGGTCTGATCCACCAAGACCAAGGCGGGCAGCCGTTCCACCATACGGACCTCCGTCATTGTCCGTGACGGTTCCCTCGTTATCACTGCAGCTATCGTGAAGATAGTTGTTTGATCCTGCGAATGGAAAAGATTCGTTTCAAAAACTTCAAACTAAAGTAATATGCTGGCGAAAAATTAGTCAGTAATTGATTTACTTCTTTGTTTGAAAGTTTATATTTTCATAGATGCCTAATGAAAACATTTTACGATTTAACCAGATAGGACAGTTAGATCGGATACGAATTCATCAAACTAGTTGGTCCAGGTCCAGATAAAATTCTTATAACCACCTTTTATGTACTGGATCGAATTCAGAGATTTCACGAGGCACCATGGGACCCCATCGGTCTTACATATGCTTTTGAAACCTTAGCATGTATGTTACTTGCATCTTACATGTTATTCTAAAGATCTACAACCTCGAAAGGTCTTATCCGGTCATTTCTACCTTCCTTGACTTGTTTGAGGATAATCAGGCTTGCGTCCAATTGCACATGATCTTATTGATACATATTATACGAAAAATCTATGAAAGCAATACAAATTGAGTTGTTTTAGCACATACAAACTAGCCTTTACATTAAACGAACACGAAAGATACATCATCCCGTTGGAAAAAAAAAAAAATCCAAAAGCTTTGTAATTGGGTTTTTTAAGTAAAGATCTGACGTCGTCTATGTTGAGTGTAATTCTTGGAATGGTATAGCCAGACTCATTACCAAAAATCTTCATCCTTATTCGACACCTTACCAACGAACAATATCACTAAGCGGAGGTGTAAAATACAAAGCCACTGCAAAATGTGGTAAAGGTGAGGTAAATGTTGGGAAACGCATATTTGACACCCGCACATTCCACCCCGAGTAGGTAGTTGTGGGCTCCAGGCTGTGTCACGATTGTGTGATATTTTTGGAAGCTCATTGACAGTCACCCCTTTCTGTAGTCGCTTCAAACGGCAACAAACGCTGCCATTGCAGTGGCCAAGTGTTGATCACTATGCTTGGAGAAAGTGTGAAGTCGTTGTGGGTGTTTAAAATATGTGCCGACTGTCGGAAGGTCTATTGTTGTTCTCCGGTGGCTTGAAGGTTTCGGTAGGATCGGGAAGGTAAAAATGCAAATGTGGTGTTGCAGAGCGAACAAGCGTCAGAGGTACAAATTCCATACACGTTCCACATCCCAACCGCCCGTGATGGGACCGGTTTCTAGAGACATTCGGAATTGACTTTCAACTCGCCAAAACCAAAAAGAGTTGGGCAACGTTGCCGGTAAGGAGGAGATGCTTTGTACGGATGCGGCAAACCAACTTGAAGCTGTCGATGTGAAAAATTGACTCCTTCCGCTCATTTTCCGGGTTGGAGCAAAACAATCCGTACTTACTCGAGTTTTCGTCTTTGATGCGAAGCGACAATTTCCCACCGACGGTACTCTCGTTATCAGACAGCTCTTCCTGAGAATCGTTTCCTTTGGCGTTGTTGCCGTTGTGGTTTTTGTTGCTACCGGCATTTCCGCCAACACCGCCATGATGGGACGATTTGCCACCTTCCTTGAGCTGTTTCTTTTGAATTTTCTTCATCTTGGCGCGTTGGTTTTGGAACCATACCTGTAACGAGGACGGTTTGGATTGGTGTGATTGGTGTGATATGGATGATTTGTAATCATTTGAAACTCGAATTCGAAAATCGGGATGAAATTGTACAGTGGGACACTTGGTGTAGAGGCACTTTTTAGAAGTCGTGTCAATTGTTAGTTTGAGAAAAGGAATTTCACTACGTGACTAAAAATAAACTATTGAAGTTGAAGTAAGGAAAAGAAATAACCCTACTGGCCTAAGCTTTCCAAGCTATAGCTTTTCGTTAAATTCATCCTTTCTTACCTGTACGATCCTTATACTAAGCCCGGTATCCTTTGCTAATCCTTCGCGAATTTTCCGACACGGTTTGGGCGAAATATCGAACGAAGCCTTGAAGGCACGGCGCTGCTGTGTCGTTAGAATGGTACGAGGTCGTTTCGGACCCCGCCGACCGTCGATGCGCGTCTGGAACATATCATCACAGCAGTAATCATCTGCAAGCAAAACAAATCCCAGTAAAAAGAAATTGCGTACAGATCATTTTGCCATTAGTTTCCACATTAGGCGATGAATTTCTGCGGGCACCGTGCACATTTACCGTAACTGTAGCCCTGGAACATTTCCACCTCTTTCTCGTAGTCGGGTCGGCAGAACAGCTGACTCTGCTTGATGACGTACTGATCGCCCTTCTGCAGCCGCACACCACAGACGACACAGATGAAGCACTTCAGATGGAACACATTATCCAGGGCGCGCATTACCAGCTCGTCGGCACCAATCTTTTCACCACATCCGAGGCATCTGTTCCGGCCGTACAGTCTGGCACGGGCAATTGATGGAAAGGATGGAAGGGGTAAAGATTTTAGCTAAACGGTTTTAGATTATCATTGCAAAAGTTTGGCTTCCGGTGAGCAATATGCGAGCAGACACGGAAAGTACCGAGGGAATTGGAGAAATTCTTTTAGTTTGTTGAATTTGCGACTTATTGGCTTATCGTTGTTGCCTTATCAGTTCAAAGTATTATCACGTTTCTAACGAGGATTTGAATGCTTATAAAAGGGAAATTTGGGCGAAAGGAGGGATGTCGGAAGTGATTAAACAAGCCGTTGAACAGAGGTTCAATTGACTGTTGTCAATGGTTTATTGTTATTTAAATGTAACAAAACAATTATGTTTATTATGTTTCTTCTTTTTGATAGTAATATTTTAATTTGTAATTTTTTAATAAGCTTTAGAATTTTAAACTTTTTAATGTTACATACGCCGCTTCTTTCACTGTCTCCCTCTTTCACAGAAAAAAGTCTAGATTAATTCTTCAAAAATTCAATAAATGTCTGTAGAAAAACAATGCGAAAATGTTATTCCACCTTCCGTTCGTTTGATAGATGACTACTCATCGATTTTATTGCTAGCGACAGGCGATTACCCTTTAGGTATTTGTGCGAAAAAAACGCACTTTCTACCGTCATTGCGCTTATAAATTCAAAAAAAAAAAAAACGAAACAAACTAGTCATGGTGCTATAACGAAAAGAGTTACGAGAAGCCAAAAAATAACCACCAAATAGTGTGCTATCATCGTCTGTCTATAGAACAAAAAAGCCAAGCGGTCTGAATGGAACATTTATTGTTTGCATGTTCGATGTTTCAGTGCCGCGACCATGGGTTGTCATTTTATGTCTAACAAGACACGCTAGCCCTTTCCCTACTATTAACCACGTGTTCTGTCGATGACCACCTCTGGTAACATCGATTGCAAACTTGCCATGACTCGTCGGTCCTGGACCAACAGTACATCGTCGGTCCTGATTCTGCGATGAATCAATCTCGGTGCATTGTAGGTCCACATACGCACGTAAGAATTGACAAATTGCCCATAATTTATTTTACACCACATTGTGATTGTCATTAAAATTCAATCTATCATATCCAACCAACAATGCTCGTTCGCTCCCTTCTCTGTTTTTCTGCCCCTTTGTGGGTCTGGTGAGATTCCTGTCCTGGATCGTTTACAGTCCGCTTGGGAGGGTTGCTAGCAAACGAAAGATAAAGGTACGCGTTATGAACCGTTGTGGGTTGCAAAAGGGGTACCAATATACGAGTAGCAGAAAAATGATCATGATTTAGAAAGAGGGCTATTACCGAGTCTTACAAGTTTGTGGCATTACCACAACACGATAGAACGCTAACGTGATGTTGAAGCTGTATTATGTTTAAAAACATAAAACTTGCCACGGACAACAACGATTCGAAAGCTGTTTACGACTGATACAACAAACTCAGTTTAATGCATATTGCAATGAAACAGATACATTCAACAAACATATTTACACAAATGAAACCCTTTATTGAGCTAACGAAGAAATTAACCGAAACAAAAAAAACTAAATAGAGATGATTTTATATTATCCGTAACGAAGAAGAAAGAAACACGAATATTCAAAATATTTTGTAAATAAGCGAATAGAAAGTAATAAAAATAAAAATGTAATTCTAAACAAGAAAGAATATAAATGCAAAGCGTGAAATAAAACGTAGAAAAAAGTATTATCGAATTGAAGCATCAGTTTAACACTTAAAAATAAAACAGATGCGGGATATAGCACACATTTAGGAACTAAAAAAAAATTTCGGAAAATTATAAGTATTCACATAACACAGTTTTTTTTTGTAAATAAGGAAGATAAGAACGCAAGAGAACAGACATATGAACGACTGGAATGTTTTATTTTTGTGGAATTACGCTTGTTATAAATATTTGTAAGTCTGCACTGTTATGCAAGATTGGTTAGAAAAAATAGTATAACATGTTAAGTGTTTAAGGAATGTATGTGTTTACGGACACAATAAAATTAAGAACTATTATCAACGTTAAAACAAACGTATATTGTACTTAGCAAATGGGTACAAAAAGTGTTTATTAGATTTTATGAAGAAACGTGTTTCAAATGATTCGAAAGAATTCGAATAACACGGAATAATTTTAGTGTATTAGCTAACAACTGAATTGCTCGAAGCTAATGATTGAAGCGACAAACGTTTAAGTACTAAATCATTTGTACTTCGTGTACTTGTGCAAGTCATTTCATCTGATGATTTTTCCCCCATTGTATGAACCGAGTGTTCATGCGTGTACATAAAGTCTTGACCAAAATAAACGTAAAATATTTTTATCGCACGTTGATTCCGTTTCCAACAAGAAATATTTGATTTGCCAGTTTTACGACACCCATCTGTTACTCATGTTGAAAGTGACCAAAGGTGGTCATAATGCGAATAAGACCAAAGGGCAAAAACAAACCGCGGTTATATGTTGCACGTAACCGGTTTTACTGAAGCCGGTGATATATTATACAATACATGCTAAAGGTATTACAAATATGGCAAACATTACGCAAACTGCATTCGATTTATTTTTTAAGAATTTTTTGCAATTAAAATGCTATTAAGAAGATCAGCAACCAGATTAATGTTTTTACTCAACAAACAAAATTACAGTTCGGCTGTAAGGCTAAAGGCTTCGTTTTGAATCCGGTGTTTCGCATTAGCTCAATGGTACACAGGTAAAAAAGACAAGATAGGAACGTTCGAATCAACGAACCAACGACATCCACTCAGGACAGATACTCACCCCCATTTCGCATTCACCCACAATAGTACACATGCGCATAAATGGAAATTTCTAAGGAAAATACTCTCGCAGTGTGAATGGGGTGAACGGGGAGAGCACAAACAGGTTGCGATCCTTCCGGTGGGTGAAACGTACCGATAGACGTTTCATTTCTCGGAAACGGAAAGACAATAATAAAATGGAGTGTATCGCTCGTGTCGTGTTTGCCTTTCTGCAGCGAGAAAACAAGCCGGCAAAACGGCAGTTCGATGGGGCTGGTCGGTAGGTTGGTTGGTTGGTTTGTGCCTTTTTTGGCCTGATTCGTTGCTGAGGCTGTGTCACAAAGATTCTCGCTTGGAAAGAATCATTCGGTGCGCGAATTGTGGTGTGGGCCGGTGACTGGAGATTGTAAACGATGTCTACATGACTTCACCCGAATGTTGTCGCTCTCGAATTCAACCACCATGTTTGCCGGCAGGGAGCTAGGATGAAAGAATCAGACCCCCTAACCGAGAGGAGTTTTTCGTGGAACTGCTGGGGAACACGGGGGAAACAAAGGAAGGAAGCGACACAAGTATAACAATAAAATCTTCAAATTTATTTGTTTGTTCTATCTTGAAGAGCCATCTTTTATCCCAGGTTCGGTGACGTTTGGTTCTTGGCTGGCCGATTACCTTACCCGCCTGTAAACGTGCTTTGTGCTCGCAAAATCCTGGCATATATCGAGAATGAAGACATTTTTATGTGCGCTCCAGTTGAAACAAAAGACGAGCAGGTTGCGTGGTAGTTGGTGGTGAAAACAAAATAAAACCTTTTCTATCGTTTGAGCAATGGTTAAGAGATAAGACAAAAAATATCATTCCAACCCCTGATGGATGAATTTCGAAAATTACGAGGAAATACTTAGCTACAGGAAGGATAAAATGGCACCGTATTTTTCATCCCCATTCAACAGAACGATGGAGGCGGCTATTGCGCGATTCCTGGAACGAGTGTGATGTCCTGCAATGCACATCGTTTACATTCTGATTGAAAGGTTGATCTGAGGTTCACGAGAAAACCCATTCCTAGAATCGTGGGAATTGAACGTAGACGGAAATATTCAATACGCGTTCGTTCGATTTCGAAATTCGAGTTCGATTAATTCGATTTTTCTCACAGGCGAACGATTTTTGATAAAAGTTTTGAAGCTTTTTCTCTTGTTGTATGCGCCAGTGTCAGATACGCAAACTAAAACAGGAGGAATAACATAGGTTTTGCTTTTATTTAGCAAAGTGTGGTATGAGTTTTATGGAGATGAGCGTGTGTGTCAATCGCGCTTGATGAACCGCTCACAGGTGAGAGGAGATGGTCACCTGGTGATGCGTGCGACATACACTCGCGCTCTCCTAAAACGACTCCAAACACAATTACAACAGAGTTGATGATTCACAGTTGTGCCCATTTCCATATTTTTCTGGTAACATGCAGATTTTGAGTTAAAGTAAATTCATGAACGGATGAAAATCTAGGATTCCTTGTAAGATAGTTCGTACATTATTGAATAAATTGTATAAAAAACTCGTGCGGCTGTGTAAGATATTCCATTTGTCATGTTTTATAATTCATTTGGTTGCATTTTCTTCTAATAGTTTATGTCGATTGTGCACTTGCTTACTAAACATTTATTTTTACCACTTAACACAAGAGATTTGTACCATAAACTGAGGTTCATTAGGCTGTACGCCAAAGGATGTAGAGATAAAGCTATACAGATATGTTATTGTCATTTAACAGCTCATGACACATAACATCGATTTATTATTAGTATTAATATTAATATTATTTAATATCATTGGACTACCCGTATCCTTCTTTAGCGTCCGGGCATACCAGGTGAAAATGGGATCATACACCTCACGCCGTATTCACGCTACTTCCGGAGTGCCACAGGGAAGCAATCTTGGTCCACTGTTCTTCATCATGTTCATTAACGACGTGACACGAGTGCTTCCACCTGGAAGACCGCAGTCCAGCCGACCAGATGTGTCTTCAAGCAGCTTTGACTGCGTTCCAGTCATGGTGCTCCCTGTATGGTGCTCCCCATGCGTACTGACAAGTGCACCGTCGCAACGTTTTGTAGAAAACGCAATCCGCTTCTCTACCAGTGCACTGTTAACGGTTGTGTCCTAGAGCGTAAAAGCTGTGTCGTTGATCTGGGACTGCTCCTTGATGAGAAGTTGAGCTTCAATGACCAAATTGAGCATGTTGCAGCAAAGGACAACCAGTTAATTGGGCTGCTGAAAAAACTTGCACGCGACATCCATGAACCGATCACAGTCAAGATGCTCTACTGTTCCTTGGTACGCTCTACGATAAAATACGGATCTGTGGTGTGGTGGCCCACGGCGGTACAATCCCTGGCGCATCTGGAATCGATCCAGCGCAAATTTACGCGGTTCGCTTTGCACACCTGGAGCGTCCAAGTGGACTACAACGGACGATGCGCGTTACTAGGTTTTGAGTCGCTGAAACAACGGAACTGTAACGCGCAGAGATTATTCATCGCTGGACTTCTGGACCATCGTATCGACTCGTCGGTGCTGCTCTCGGCAATCAACATTTACGCCCCGAACAGATCGCTCCGTCCTAGATCACTCCTAGACATAGCGGAATGTCGTAAGCATTTTGGTGCGTCTGACCCGTTTCTTGCTATGTGCCGTGAATTCAACGCTGTCTGTGTTCGTTTAGAACCGGACTTGTCGCGTTCCGCGTTCCTTAATGCTATACGTGTAGCACGACCAATTACTTGTTAAGTGTAAGACAATGTAAGACCACGCTTCAAGGAAGCCACATACGGTCCGTTGAATTTAATTTAATTTTAACTAGAAAGGCCCTAAATGTGATCCCTGTGAGACTTGAGAGCAACTGGAGAAAAGGGCTGGATAAACATAGTCCGTAATATACTCGGTTTATCTACATATTTATATAAATTAGTTACTGTATGATTTTCATAATAATTCATGAGGATACAGGCAGGATGCAGTCATATGAGACTTCACAAAATAGGTTTCAAAATGTCTGTTTAGGTGTAATTTGTTTAGCGTCGTGACAAGAAATACGCTGTCGTTTTTTTTTTTTTTGTTAAGCATGATCTGGAGAATACAAAGGTGAGTCCTTGCACACGAATCCCATACTGGGCTCGCGTAGAGTACCACGGGAATAAAAGCAGTGACAGCCGATACCTACGGCAGATCAAAGGGAACAGACATTTTAACAGCGAAAACCCTTTGTCAATATATTTTCCACCTGCTCCCGGAAAATTTATTTCTTATCCATCATAAGTCTCAGGTTTCGCCACGAAAGCGGCCACAAGACATGTGTCCCATGTACCACAAGCCTACGACTTATGGGTGGGACAACTCGGTATATTTGACGAAAGAGATATGACTGAAGCAACTACTGTTTTGCACATTGGAAGGTAAGCTTCTTTTTGCAATATATAGTCTATGATCGTAAAGCTGTGTATAAGCAGTTAACCTACAGACCCTGATCCATGCTACTCTCACATTCGTAGACAAATCGTACTAGGTTTGTTAAAGTGGAGTGTTCGGAGATGAATATATGTTGTTCGTGACTCCGTAGCGGATTAAGCCTAGTGGGAGCACTGAACAGGAATTGAAGTTAAAACCATAAATTTGCTCGGCAGGAAGGTCGAGAGGAGGGAGCAGGAGTAGGGTTTTCAAATATAGATTTTCTTCCAGGCCCCTTTTGAGTTCGGGGTTGATGCTCTTAGCTCTAATGAGTCATTGGGTCCAATCTGTCTGGCAGTCGACTTTTACGTCTTTTGTGTTTATTCAAATACAACATTTGGCTTCAAATTTCTATAATATTAATCTCGTTGCTATTGGAGCATTATATTGATTTTTAAAACTAATTAGGGTTCTGAGTCATCCCTTGGTGAATGAATACAGCCCTTAATTCATACCATTCGGGAAGTCCCAGACTAATGCTGTCTTCTAGTAGTAGTCCCAGCTAGTATGGAATCTACACGTTTAATCATAATCATCATCAATATTCATCTTCTGTAGTGTTTGGGTTCCACTGCTGCTATGCTAGCTCTAAAAGTTAATAATATTTTACCAACTAATTTTTCTTCAAATGGAAACATAAAAGTTCAGTATATAACATGGTACAGAAATTAACATTTTCACAAATGGCATTTACTTGACTTGAAAATTATTACGATTTTAATAGTGCAAAACAATACATACTTTGGTTATGATATTGTTCAATAAAGTACTAGTAACGCTTAGTCTGTAGAATCTCTCAAAATAAATTTTGATATCTGTGCAAATGCATATGCATAATTTGAATGCATAAATGTAAAAGAATGTAAATGCATGTAAATGCATATTTTGAATAATGATAATAATATTATATTTGAATAATAATAAAAATAATGCAATTGGTTATGCAAAAAGCTACACATTCAACAAATACTGTTTTGGTTTCCCCATTAAATTGCATCGGTTAGGCATCATAAGTATTGTGATGCTTCAAATGTTCACATAATTATTTATGGTATCACGTTTGCCCGTGTTTTATGCTTACGTCTACATGTTCTAAATAAGGTAAGTGATGTTTAATAAGCTTGCTAACTGTCCAGTAATACAACCCACATAACATCCTCTCCATCTCCTCGGTGCCATCCATTCAAGGTAAATGCATGCTACGGATAGTAGCAGGCATAGTTTCTCCCTTTTCTTCTCCAATCATGACCAGTTCTTGATGTTCTATTTTGTGGTTAATTTTGCGTTTGTGTGCCCGTAACACATGACATGGCCATCAACTGGGAGTTTCGTTCCCGGTTTTGGGTTTGATGTTCTAAAAGACGTGTGTGTGTGTTTGCGTGTATGTGTATGTACTAATCACACACCGAAACATGGTGGTTGTTAGATCGACACCCGTCATCCTTCCTCTCCACGTCTTTTCGAGACTTACCGCTCATAGTCGAAGCGACAATACAACTTTCCATCGCGCATAAAGCAGGAATGCATGAGCCGGATCGAGCAGGAGGTACACTGGAGGCAACGTTCGTGGTAGGTAATGTCGACCACCTTCATAATGTAGCGATCGCAGATCGGACCACAACACTGCCCGCACAGGGACGTTCCCAGTAGCCCGGCCATGTGCTCCGAGTCGCCCCCATTCCCTTCGCCATGTATCTCACCCGCACCGTTTCCTGCCGTCATCACTGCAGCCAGTAACAGTCTCTGTCCTTCGGCCAAAGTGGGCGCCGTTACACTGCCACCGGTGGACGAATAGCCTTGCTGGGTGGAGCGGGGTCCCGATGGTTGCGACGTAATTGGTGTTTTTGCACTGCAGCTACTGTTGCTACCGTTCATTCCAGGACCGGGGACAACCGTGTTGCTGTCGCCGGTGACATTGGCGGTAATGTTTGCACTGTTCGCACTGTTGGCGTTTTCGTTCGTCAGCGAACCGCCCGGATCCGGTTCCGGTTGCCCTGCACTGCACTTGGATTCGATGGGAACTGAAACAGATGAGAGATGAAGGGTAGAGAGTTGTACTATTTTCGTTGTTGCTTGTATACGTCAATAGATCTGGTTGTTTGCCTTACGAACGCGTACCCCGGGGCCCGAGCCTATCGGTGCATAATCATATCGTCCGGGATCGATAAAGGTATGGGAAAACAGAGGGTTTTGGTAGCACCGAAGAAGGCGGAAAACTGTTATTTGCTCTGTGTAAATACAATGGAAAAAGAGGCTAAGCCAACAGCCAACCAAAGCAAACATTGATATCAAAAGGTCGCAAAAGAGACGGTGGTTGAGTTCTGCACCCTGGCTGTGTGACTCAAACTAAGTATTTCTAAGTGACGAACTGGAAAACTAGGTTCTCGTCTTCTTTTGACTTTTGTTAGCCCGAAATTTCACCCAACGTGGTATAAACAGCGGCCTTAGGTAAATGAATGGGAAGTGATTTCTGAATGGAACAGATTGTTTTTAACAAAAATCATAGGCGCAGGGCGAAAACCGAGGTATAGTTTAAAATAATTTTAATTAATTAAACAATGAATGATTTTGGTGATAAATTGTAGTACTGTTGAATTCGAAGAGAATAAATAGATAATTTTTCATAGAAACAACCAATTATAATAGAAAAAAAAAGTTTATGTGAGCTTGGCGTCGCTGAACTTATGTCGGAAATGATAGATAAATCTGTTTTTGTAATAATGCACGTACTGTGCATGTAATGTATGGAAATAATTCTTTACCCAATTGTATTCACTATTGAAGCCTTTATTATTTGTCGGTAATTAGATTGCCTAGTGTTGGCTGGCAACACAGATATTTCACACGCCAATACCGGTATCTAATCCGATACGAACCTTCCCTTTCAATGCAAGATTAATTATTACGTAGTAAATTAAACTAAGGAAATCTCTAAATGGCACACCAACACCTCGTGAATTTGAGGTGGCATAAAAGAATAAGAAGGCACCCAAGTCAACAGCTTTTCGATAGTTGTATTGGCACGATTGAGTAAGGCTTATCGAATAGAAGAACAGAATAACAAAATTATCTTAATTATAGGATAGTCCACAAGGATAGTCCAGGGGTAGGTGCGATAGGGGCAACGGTCTACAAACGGCAGGACAGCGGATCAAACCCCTTTCAAACCGTTCCACCGTAATGTGAACTGCATATACCAAGTACGTGTCAATAAGTCTGGTGAGCCATTATATCATGGTGGCCGGCATGATCAAATAGGTCGATAATCCAAAAAGAAGAATACACGAAAATAAAAATGATTTACTTTCAACATTTATAATTAAAAGCAGATGGTTGGAAGTGGAGCAGTTCGTAACAGTTCAATTTTATAAAAAAGAAGCTGTAATGCTTTTGCTATAGTAAAGTTGGTCCAGGACAGGAAACTTTCTTTGCTTCTCTGGTCCTGGGCTGATGAGAACTCTTGTATCTATAGTTTTTATACTAATAGTTTTCTTATATTAGTTATATACAATTTTGAATAACTTATAAAAATAATGTTTTTTAATATTTTTTAAAAAATAGTACGAAATAATTTAAAAAAGAGAAATATTGTACTATTTTGTTTAATCTACCACACATATTACAAACAGTGTGAAGAAAAAGGAAAAGATTACGATGAATTTTCCATTCATCTTTTCATAAAGCTTATTTTAATAAAGAATTGATTTAATTTAACCTTTTGCATAGTTCACAACACAAATTCGGGCAGCGATCATATTCAAGTCCTCGAAACAAATTCCCACTACAACAAATGTAACCTATACGCTAAAGTCGCTCTAGACTTTACCCACTGTGCGGTGAAAGTACAACGTTGTAGGAGTATTATGTAAATTTTATCAAATTATTCGAATCTTGCGCTTGCGAGCAGGGTCGTTCGGGTATTCTGCAAAACCTCCACCAGTCTTCCATGTGCAAAGGTGATGGTCGCTTATAGCTAGAGCATCGGCCCTGTCACGGGTTGCTCTCCCAGTGGGGTTGGTAATTTTGTCGTCCGAAATCGATCCCATTCTTCTATCCGGCGACGTTAGAAACGATCCGAAGAAGTTTGTGTCCTTGTGTGCGTCCGTGTTTAGGGCGAGCTGGGTCTAAAAGACGACAGAAGTAATCAGGGCAAAGGCAAAAATTTAATTTTAATCAAAAACCTTCCGTGGGCCCCCATCGCGAACATCAAACGGTTCGACCGTTTGAACCGAGCCCCTTCCGACCGGTGGCTGCACATTTACACGTTTGTTGCACCTGGCGACGATATTATGCGATCCCGACCCCTTCGCAATGTCCTTTGCCGGTCCAGATGACCAACGCTGGCTTGCTCCTACCGGTACGAGAACGGTCGTGTCGGTCGTTATGGTTGCGTTTAACATTTCCCGCACCCACTGCTCCACCCATCCATCCACACGAGGATGAAGTTATTTGTTTTAAAATTGCACTTTTCGCCGTAAAGCGTATACACAGGGTTGCGTGTACGCATTGGTAGCCTTTGGTGAATGAAATGGCGCATTCCGTGTGCCAGCAGTGTTTGTGTTCGGGTTTTGCATTTTATTGACATTACAATGTTGCTCAAGTGATGTTATGAAAATTTCCTGTGATCCGATCCTGCTTCTGGTTCGCAATGCCGCACGTGCACTCCCTGTGCAATTGACTGTAATTTAAGTGATACTGTGGTTGAGTGGTAAAACATGATACCGACAGTACGGTAACATGATGTGAACTCCCAGAGAACGATAAGCCATTTTGCGCTACAATGCTGCAGAGTACGATGCAGATGCAGCGGAAATGCATTACACAGGGGCTTACTTCAAAAGGCCACATGCAAAGTGTTTGCTGAGGACAGTAAAAGAGTTTGTGCTGCATAGTGTCACATTCGATGTGCCTTATATTGCACAAACTGTAAGAATTGGCATAACATATTGAATGATTTAACCAATTGAATGAGTTATGCGAAAGGATGTGCTTTGAAACATTTTTTTTAATTCAATGTTGTGCTGATCAAGAAATGTTTCTCTTTATTAAACTTCAATAAAGGGTATAATCACATTATTTTACGAACCTGTAATTAAATCATACTGCATTTGAATTCAAAATTTGCAAATTATCGGCATAAACGTAATATACTAACAATTGAACACATAAAATGCAAATTATGTACTCAAAATGTTAAACAATATTCGACTTAGACAAACACTCTAATTACGTGAATTCCTCTGGAACGCATTATTTGCATTGTAGCATATCTTCTAAACATCTAAGCATAAGCTAATTTCCATAACTTAAGTAATTTATATCACTAGCGGATCACGTGAAAACCGGCAACACATTTCGCAAACCGGTAAAACCCAAACCAAAGTTGCACCGTTTACAAAACCAATGACCCACGCGGAAGCATAAAGAATTGTACCAACAAAAAATCTTGCGAAAAAGCTGCGTTGAATGCAGGAAGTGTAAATATTTTGGGCATTTTATGAACAATATTATTATTCAAAAGTTTACTAAACAGATAAGAGAAAGCGTTAAAAAACTGAGTATAAATAATGCTCATTTATCCTGGACGGCGCAGAGACAGCCAGGCAGAATCGATTGGATTGTCAGGCTAGAGGTATAAATTAAATTGTTCCGTGTTCTTCACTCAAAAGCATTGAGTGTCCCCCTACCCAAGGTAAGGCCTCAAAATCTCCAACGCATTAGTTATAGAAAGATGTTTGCAGATTTCTATAATTGTCTACGCGATTAAGTATCAAATGATGAGTATTACCGTGTGAGTAACGATAACTGATTGAAAAGTGTGACGTGTTCGCGGCGTGATACGCGAAGTCCAAAACGACCGCACGATCACATTACATCATAACTCGGGAAAGGGTTATATTTTAAAATATTAACTTCTATTTTTTTATCAAACCTAAGTTCTGTAAACTGAGGTCCAAGTATTTTTTTCATAAATTCTTGAATATGTATACATTCTCGTGGAAATATTGCACTTTTGATGTTTAAGGTGGGATTTTCATAAAAAACACACACAAAAATGGCTTTTTACGAGCTTCTGAGCCTGTCGTATCTCTCTTCCATAATCAAGACATGTCTAACTGTCAGAAATCAGTAACACCCGGGATACGGAACATATCAGCTGATAAGCTTTAAGTCCATCAACAACAGGACACCAAACGAACAAATGTTACGTTCGGATCTTCCCGTACTATATCACATTAATTCAAAAGCTAAAATAACGCAGGAAGACATACCGGGTTGGCGTGCCTACGTGGTGTTATGAACGGATTTGGCTGTCGGCTAAGTAGCTTAAGACACCTGTGTCGACAGCCCCTTCGCCAAATGTCTAATTTTGCCCATTTTCACGAACCCACGTTTTTCGGTGTCCGTTTGATGGATTTATCCGATCAGGCTTCACAGTTTAGCACCCTTTTGGTTCGGAGGGTTTTCAGCGGCCGGCATTGACAACTGCCGGAACTAATCGATCATAAACAATTACGCCTCTTGCTTTCGATGATACCGGGAACTGGTGAAACTGCTTTTGGGAGTGGAAAGATAATGAATTGATAGTGAAACTCATTCAAATCGTCCCGGATCATCCTTTGGTCGGTCGCGTTGCGTATGTAGCTCTGTTTCGCGAATAGATTTTTTTCTGCTTAACCCTATCAGCTAAATGAGCTGGAAACTTAACACAAACATATCGATCGAACCGCGAATACACTGACGCAACAATGCCTCTTTACTTTCAGTTCTCCCCTCGTTACGGATGCCATCTTCAGTATCCGGAGAATCCTAATTATGCATGCACATACCAGTGACCATTTTTATGCTAATCGCATCAGCGTTACAAAAGACATGCACCAGAGGGAAAGTTATCGCGGAGTCCGAGAGCACGGCCCAGCGAGAGGAAGAATTATGTTGCCCTTTATCACAGGACGCCCTGCCGGGGAATAGCAGAAGGACAGACAAGCAACATATTTCAATTCCTTCCCGCCGTTCTCCCGTTCTTTACGTTCCGAATGGATCATGACCGTGCACAGGATGGCGTGGCAATAAACGGAGACCTCCTCGTATGTTAGCTGTCGAACAAGGAAAAAGTAGCACGTCGTGATCCGGCTCAAACCGCGAACACCGAGGGTGGGGTTATATGTTTTGTTCCGCTTGCCTATTGCTTTACTTTCTACTGACAGTCAGTTCAAGAATCATCTTCCAGCGTAACAGAGGAATAAGGGCTGTAGATGGTATATATTAAAGCTAACCGGAAATCGATGCACTTGCTGTGCGAGTGGTAACAGCTGAAGCGCGAGGGACCAAAGGTTTTTTTGTAACGTAGAACACCCAGCAACGAGGGTGCGTCGTGTAGTAAGTTTTTTTGGCATCTAATCTCACCATAGGTGGTGGCTTAGATTACGGAATAGTCAAAGCCCAAACAAACGAGTAAGGGCGGAAAAACGGATAACGACTACATGTTACATGCATTTTTATTTGGGCTGATTCTGTTTGACGTTGAATGAAAGTATGAGAGAGTATCGCTAAGGTTAGCTGGATAAATGCATGTTGCTAAATCGAGAGGCTAGATTACGAGTCCAATCATCTTTGTGTAGCCCTACTACTACCGGAAAGCAAAAACAAATGCTTTAGAGATTTTTAATTTACGAGTGTTGTTCATTTGGTGTTTGTTTTACCAATAGGACGGTGGCATCATCAGCCGCCCTGTTAACACATCCTGACCTACGCACCGGGAAGATGATTACACATCGCGCATTCCAAATCGTTCGAAATTTCAACAACTTTGGGTCAAAGTTCAGCTCCGATAATAACATCGATGGTGAGATACGCGCAATGGTGTTTACCACCAACTGGTCATTCTGAGGAAACTTTTCCACTCAAAACACCTGTTGCAACGGTTGAAGCTGGTATTGTATAGAACTCATATAATTCTACTTAACTTGAATTTGTATGTGGACTTAAGGTCTTTCCGCACGGCTAAACCTGATCCTTAAATGCCAAATTTAAAGTTCTATCTTACAGTCGTTGCCGTCAAATTTTGGCCCTAATTTGCACACCAATTTTTGACAGTGTGCATCAATTTTTGTCTTGACGTCATCAATTTTTGTCAATGTGCATCAATTTTTGTCTCAACGTCATCAATTTTTGACAGTGTGCATCAATTTTTGCCT
>KB663655.1:336251-358530 GCA_000349025.1 Anopheles minimus
GAGACAAAAAAGTATGCTTTAGAGACAAAAATTGATGCACACTGACAAAAATTGATGACGTCGAGACAAAAATTGATGCACACTGACAAAAATTGATGGCGTCGAGACAAAAATTGATGCACACTGACAAAAATTGATGGTGTCGAGACAAAAATTGATGCACACTGACAAAAATTGATGCATACTGAACAAAAACACTCGACTTAGGGCCAAAATTTGACGGCAACGGCTGTATAAACTAATTCCATAATGAAAGCAAACCACGAATAGCAAAAACCGTAGGACAAGTTGTGGCGGGAACGAAGGAAAGAAATCAATATTATAAAAACGATAAACAAATCATAAGGGAAGAAAACAAAAGTAAGAGGAATTAACATGAGAAGACGAGATAATACTAGACCAAAAAGAAGCAAAAGATAGATTAAAATCATATTGAGATAACTATTGAACATTCGGAAGCAGACAAGCATCGGATTGTTATGGCAGTATCGAGGAGGGAGTGCATCAATGAACTGGGGCAAAAAGGTCTGGGGGACATCTGGGGGGAAGGCCTGAGGGGGAGGGTAGAGGTTGCGTTTTGGTGCGTCAACATTCAAGATATTCCAAGCCCAAGATGAGACAACGGACTGATCATGTAGGCAGCGGCACAATGAACCGGCCCCAAAAACGCCTGAAGACGATACGCGTAAAACATCAACACAAGTTGAGCAACAAGGACTCCTGGAGGGAAGACCGAACAAAACAAAAATACAAGGTTTTTAGACACCATGGATCGGTGAAATCAGCCAAAGTCTAGCGAATGAGACCCAAACTTCTCATTGCTATCCACACATTGCATTGAGGTGCGGGTGAAATGAGAGCTTAGAGTCAACATTGATCCCAAGATCACGAACTGTAGTCACACGATTCAGCGCAAACAAGTTGGACATAACAGAACAATTTTAAGGACGAAGGGAGAGGAAGTTTAAGGGGCACCAACTTGCAGCCACATTTAAGAGGTTCTGAAAGGAATAACTGAATTCTGAAGAACATAATATAGTCCCAGCACCCACAATGGACTTTGAAACGTAGACCCCTTGAAACCCCTGATAACCCCTCTTAGGCACGTGCGAGAGGAGAATTCTCAGAAGGAGCTTTGGTTCCGTATGTGTGGATGTACAATAGAGTAGCCACTATAATGACTAGCTCTATGAGTTGTTCGGTGATCTCATTATTGTGCAACGAATAAGATTATACAAGTTCCGGTTGGCTGGTTATGTCATACGAATGACACCAGACGACTCAGCGACCACATTTATTCGTTTCATGAACTATTTGTCGATGCCATTGCACTCATAGTGACAGCATTCGATACCAAAAAATCCGTTAGGGACACCAGTTAATCGGATCGTGGCGCTCTCGATCTCGGTCTGCGGTCACATTATAGAAATATCCCTGTAAAAGTGTCCCTGTTCCCACGCAACTGAATGATGGAGTTAATAAGTCCGATGTCCAACACAGTCCGTAAAATGACTATAATGTTTATTTGTGCATTACTGGAAGGAATACATTTATTAAATTATGTTTATTATGTTCGCGAACACCTCAATCGACAATATGAAATCATAACAGCGCACGATTTCTGCGTATGATGCAATGCAATATGATACCGATTAAAAACATGTACAGACAAGGTCAAGCGCAAGCGCAAGTTCAGACAGGTAGCTCGGCAATGAAACCGGACACATTTGTTTTCGTCTAGAAGTTCTTGTCTCCAGGTTACTGTACGCAAAAACGTCAACTCAACATATTGACCAATAGACCTAACATTCCAATGATGCAATTTGTTTTCGACTTAACCTAAATACAAAATATTGAACTCAACAAATAGCATAACAAAACCAAAGCACAAATCCGATAAATAAAAGCCGTCTCCTCTTGGGCATTCAATCAAAATCGTAGTTCACTGTCCAGACTAGACATGTAAACTCTACGTCTGTGAGCAATTATTTCAGAGCCGCCTTCCGGCGGTTCTCGGGTGTAACAAAGCCAGTGATTCCGATGCCATTGCAGTTCCCAGTGCTACCTATTTTGTATATTACAAATCCATTGATACAGAAAATTTTCTAAAATTTAATTTACATAAAATTTTAATCGTTCACACGAAGCGCTGCATTCGAAGACATTTATTGTGACACAAAACATAAACACCTTTTGTTCAACAAAAACATGTCCCAAACCCCCTCCCCTTCACTCCTTTTGCCATAACCTGGTCGGTCAATATGTTTTTCCACACGTATCAATTAGTCGTACTCAATACCAGATACCGGCATAGAACCGTGCCTGTCTGGTTCTGGTACTCTTCCGAAAGACCTTGAACCTCCTGTTTCCACACCGACGACTTGTTCCGCGTCTCAATTCGCAGCTCATTCACTATTCATCGGTCAGTGTTAATTATGGAATTCGTTTGTTTTCAACGAAACGAAAACATTTCATGCTGAGAATGAGTTAGAATTCCGCTTGCGCTTTCGCCTTTTGCTTTGCAAGTCGAGGAGGTTTGAAGCGGGGAATTGGAGGGTGGGGTGGTTCGTTGTTTTCTTTTCTTCACTGCCAGTACCCCACCCCGATCCAGGGTCGTAGGAAGGAAAAGTGTTTCATGCCCGTTGATAATCTGCGTCGCGTGGTAATTTGAATGCCTGCAAAGGGTGATCTGTTAACACCTCAAACCAATCGTTGGGTGGTTGGGGTTTGTGCATTCCCGTTGAAATGTATCTCCTTTACTCAACACCTATTCTGTTCCTCATGGCAGAGTCATAACTATATCTCTTATGGTGGTTTCAGCTACTTTGCATTGTCTATGTTTCATATGTAATCTCAGTCATTTTTGGTTCTGCATAGTTGATTTTTTTCTGTGATCTATAGTCGTATCGCGAGAAAAGTTATGAAATGGGTAAATGTACCTGAATAATGGTGCAGATTGTTCCAAAACTCAAGTTCGTCGAATGATTAATTAACAAACAATCTAAACTAAACATCAACATGTTTAATAACAGTTAATAGGTAAATTTGCATACAACCCATATAATGATTTATTCAAACAATTCTCTGATTTAGTGTTTATGATTCTTCATATTTCCCCAGAAATCTACGATCCATGTACCAATTTGCTGATTATATATGATTGAATAATTATCTATTTTTGTATCTGCTTTTGAATTAGCTATTAGATCAGTACACATGTAAGAAGTGTAAAATCATGCAAGCGGGAAAATATACAACAATTTCAAAGTCCCAACCGCGTACAACCGTACTGTGCAGACAAACAAAGAAGAAACTCAATACAACCGACGACGACATCGACGACAGCGTGAGCGACATGTGGCGCGTGACAGGAAATAGTACTTAAATAAACATTTCGCTCAACATTATGTAACATTTATGCCTGTCAACACCTTGCTCCGGCTGAAACGTCGGATCGTCTGCCGAATCGGTAGATGAAAGGATGAGATTTTCGGGTTGAGAAAAAGAGTTAAAAACCCATCCAACGATCATCACCGTCCCGACGGATTCAACGCTCTTAATGAGCCACACTAGCGCCCGTCTTTCGCAAAGTTATAAATCTTTCAACTCCCGTCGGGGTGAATGGAGAAGGAAAAGCCAAAGAGCGAGCAGTTCAGGATGGTTTGTTGCCAGTGGCTCTCTTCGGAAGGTCTGCTGCAGCCGTACTAGAACAGGCAGCACGATATAAAAGTCACCAAGCGTCTTCTGTTGGGTCGTCGTTTTGGGCACCCAAAAGTTCTTCGGTTGTCGCTCAGACTGTGCAAACTGCTTTAACCATCGTCATCGATTTATTCTTCCGCCAGATGCTTCCAACCGTGGTACGAAAGGTGACGTGTCAAGTTTCCCTGATGTTGCACAATACATCCTTACAAAGGAAACCTTTCCTTTTTCCCAAAACACAGCAAAAGACAGCAACCGCCAATAGCAAATGCGACGGGAGTTGAAGACGAATTAGAAACCATTCCCTCAGACACGACGGCAAAATTAGTAAAATATGCTAAATAGCTAACGAAACGTTTGTGTCGACAAGCAGGATTCAAAGGCGTCCAAAGTATACCCTTTATGCGATTCCTATTACAACAGATAGACAACAAAAGCATTTTGTAGCACAGCATCACGATACAGGTTTGAATAAATTAAAACAATGAACACGAGTTAAGTGTAAGTTGTGAACATGTGGAAAACGACTATAAAATAGTTAAACATCGTTGAACTAAACAAGCAAGTGTAAAATATACGCGTAAATAAAGAAAAATAAATAAGCAAAAAGGTGCCCTTCAACGGTTTGAAGAAGGAAATGTCTCCAACCAACGTGGATTGAACTCTAGATTAAGTTTAGGTTTGAGTTCTATTTGTAAACAATACGACTCAGCCGTTGTTCGGGAATAAAATAAAAAGCTATAGAAAAGAGCTGCTAAGAATAGCTAGTGTTTGATGAATGAAACAAGATTATTACACAAAAAAAAACCTAAAAATAGACTTGAAAGCAATACACGGATTAATACGGATCCTTCGAATATCTCTGCCCTTGAAATACCGACGGTATATATTAACTAATAAATGTCAAAGATAAGCTCAGCAAAACAAACACTGTTGTGTTATATGAAACTCACTTACAGTATGATAACTTTGGTTGCTGATCAATCATTTTACGGATATCTCTATTGGAGGTTCAAACCCGATTTCTCCGTTTTGATGGGATGGTCACTTTTTAATTTTCGTCTATTATCATTCACTTCACCGGAACTCACTGCACATTTGAATATTTGGACAGTTATGTTAAAACCATAATAGTATTGCCAACTATTTGTAGCAGGTTTAATGTTCATCACACTTTCACGTTCAACAAAAGCACCACAAACAACAGAAACTTTCTCACCATAAGAATTACAATGGTTGGTCTAAATAATCAATTAAACTTGCAGTTCTAATTCACGGTATTTAACACACACTTGCCTACATTTTACTGGCAGATAAAACTAACGTGGCCGGATGGCAATGAGAACACTATCCCAACGTTTAAGATGGCCCCATAGTTACGTGCAGTTTGGAAACCTAACTGAAATTGCTCGAAAGCTGTTTGACCATACATTGTTAACCTGACGGGTTACTCCGTTCGCTTCGTGTGTGCGTTTTGGTTGTCGTTGGATCCGATCTAGTCGGCGGCGGAATAGGAAATCTCCTTACTACCGTATCGCTGGCTCGTGCTCCCGTTTTTCACCATCTGACTGCACTCCGGAGAAAATATTTGAATCGAACACTTACACATACACGTCTACGCGTGCCCCCGAAGTCATACATATTTGGGAATGCATTCGTTGTTGGTCGAAAGGGCCAATGTCTGGTATTCTTTGTATGTTTTTCATGTTGTTCCTCCTCATTTCAAGGCGATCCTCCATGCATTGTACGTTTTCAAGCACACCAAAGCTATGCACACACACATGCACGAGTCGATGGCAAAATTCTTTACGTATATCTCTTCAGAAGAGAAGCTTGGCTACTGATGTATCCACATTGCGTTGCACTAAATCCGTACAGAACGACGATCTAGCGATTTTGTTTCGCACTTTCTCAGCCAGACACAACCTCTCGCACATGTAGTAGAATCTCGTAAACAACAGATGCTTCTACTACCACCACTACTAATACTACTACCGCTACTATCGCTTGTACCCAATGCCACCAACACTACGTGCCCGCTCAGAGCACACAGGATGACTACTGATCATGCACCGGCGATAGCTTTCGATTGGCTTCGTTCCGTTTCTAGTAAACAATCGCGTTACCGTTGTGTACTAGTGAGACGCTTTACGTTCACATAAGCTTCTCAAGTATGAGGTTAGGATTCCATTTTGGTAGCAGACACTTTGGGAGATACGGAGACGAAGTTGGTAGTGGCGTTATCTTGTCATAAGGTTATAATTCTATCCGTAAGAAGGTAAAAAGAAAACAATTTATCTGTTAGAAGCACAACTTCGGTTAATCAGGGGAATGTCTCGGAGGGGAATGTGTGTTGCTTCTCGAACTGGCACCCGTCCTTAGTGAGATGGACAAGCCAGTAAAATAACGACTAGAAGGCATTTTCGTTCTTACGTGAAACCAGTTTTCCCTTCGGAAAAACCATGGAGAAATGATAAAATTCTCACAGCGGTCAAAATCAAACGCGGAAGCAGACGGTGGAACGCCTTGAGAACTAAAATGGCGGAAAATGCCAAAGAAGGCGTGGTTTACTTCTGTATACAATCAAAATCGTCACTAGGTGGCGCTATTTTTGTGGCTGCATACGTACTTGTTGTTTATGACGTTTATGGCATGGTGCGAATTATTGCTATATCTAGCATAAAAGTACATTTTAACTATAGTACATATTCACTGGTTTGACTTCGATCACGGGCGATTTATTGAACGACATTTTATACATCTAATCGTTTGATAAAGTATGCGTTGTACTTGTGTGAATTTTTATTTGGTCGGGGTGCCATAGTTACCGGCAATTTTTTGAACATTTGAAAAGGGCGAACTAAGAAATCTCCGAAATAGCGAATGACCACTTTATATGAAACAGTTGCTCTAACGATGTTTGTGATATTAACTCTTTTCACAATAAAAAACAATACCAACATGACATTTAAAGAAGTGAAAATGGTAAAAGAAATCAGCATCATCACCGATTTGTGGTATGGGTTTATTCTCTTATACAATCATTGCTGATCGAGATGAGCAAAATGTGTGGTTCTGTTGGGATAAGTTATTTCCTCTAATTGTCAAGAGAGCGCCACATTACTAACGCCAGAATGGCATTCAGATCAGATGCCAAGAGGAGAGTTTTGATGAGTTCAGATTCTTAGATGCTATAAAAATGTTTCCGGTTTGTTCCTTTTTCCTCTTTTGTCTATTTTTGTTAATGGTTACTACATTCCTATAAAATAATGCATTTGGAAGATGTCGATACAGTTCTCATTTGAATTATGTTGTGTTGCCTTTTCACAATAAGCAGTTCACCTATCTGTTGACGTCGTACTAGTTCAGTTGATGCCCATTCATTGTCGTCCACATGTCTAAGACTAAGGCTAACAGCACGAGGGAATGAATAAATTTAAATTTGTTAATTTTAAGACCTTATAACATTCAAACTTAAAGTTAAAATGGCTTTAGAGTGGCTCATTTTCATTCTCTCTAAAGCTGCTTTGTAGGTGCTCATTCCCCTTTTCCGATAGTTTGAATTGCTATAATCCATTGCTTTTATCATACATTTTTGTATGCCAAACTTTCTAAAAACGGGTGGTGTGTAAAGCGGTGATTAAAACATGAACCTTCTTAAACTAATTACTTCGGAAGTATTTGATCGCTCGTGTACGAACGATTACAGGGATTTCTTCGATTGGAGAATGTATGTAGGAATGCATGCATCGTTAGTGGAACTGAGATAATGGAATATTGTGTGTGTGTGCGTGTGTGTGTGTGTGTGTGTTTGTGTTATGCAGTTTAGTCCTAGAGTGGTGGTATACACTAAGTAGAACATACAATCAATTATGCGGGACCTGGTTTGAATTGCCGAGATCATAAATTCCCTCGTTCTGAAATCTTTCTTACGTACAGTATCTGACAGTGTATTTCTTCATGGTCCTTTTGCTCATTACATGTGGTTCAACTAGTGGTAATTATAAAACAGCAAAAGGCACAGATGTAAGAAAGTTAGATTTTTCCTTTGCTTCTTTGCAATCGAGATAGTTGGGTTTTTATTCGGGTTGAACTCGATTGCTACCGGTATTAAGGATACGATCTCGGTGCTCCACAGCATATCGTCAACCCGTGGATTACAGTATTCAGATTGTATACACTTTTGCGTTATACTACTGTTCTTCTAATTATAACACTACTTCCCGTTTGTGACACATTGCTGCTAATTGAAGTCGTTGAGATCTTTGTTTCGATTGCTCAATTGCAATAGATTTTGTCCAAATTTTGTCGGCATAATTATCAACATGAGCTATTTCAATTCATAGAACCAAATAAATACAGTCAGTTTCCGACATACGCGGATAATGAGGACCGGATCCGCGCATCTCGAATTTCCGCGTAAGTCGAATAGTATGTGACACGTTGTTTATGCCGCGCATTAAAGGATCAACTATGAATATTTTACGTTTATTTCGACAACTCTACTACAAATTATCAGTATTCCTTTGTAAGTGAAGTTATGAAATGCAATAACTTAACAAAACATTACGAAAAGCAATTTTTAAAATAAAAACAATTAACGGCTTTTAGAAATTGTTTGGAAATTGACAAATTTCAAATTTAAATCCATACAAAAAAACAAAAACTGTCAAATTTTAAAATCCGCGTACCTCCGAATGCGTGTATGTCGGTACCGCGTAATTCGAAAATCGACTGTATTAGGGACATAAATATTTGAAATTTGAGGACAATCACAAAAGCAGTAAATGATATTTAAAAATACAATAAATAGTATATGTCTATTCTCTTATATCCCAAGCAACGTTGATGACTAGTTGTTTATCAGATTTTTAAAATCACAATGTTAACAGCAAATTAAACTGATAGCATTACTGTATCATTACACAAACGTGCGGTTCAAAAGAAACACTTTCCTAAATATAAATTGACTTAGTGCTTTAGATATGTTTGTAAACTTTCACCTCTGACACTTTTTTCCATTCCACAAGAAAAATTGAAAGATGTACAATCACTTTCGTACACTAACATAAGTACTATCAAGAGGAACGATGTCATTTTTAAATATCTCCCACAGTTTTATCCTTTACTTTAACTGTCTATCGGAACACATGACACTCATATAGAGTCCTATAAAGCTGCTCTACTCTCTCAGATATATGTATACATATGTTTATATGTATATGTTTTTTTTTATGTTTATATTGTATACACTGTCCTAGTAAATCTAAACAATAGAGAAAGGCTACAGGTTTCTTTTGTCTTTTTACTCGTTTTTGTCAATGACAATATGTTTTTATATGCTTTATCGTAGCAGCAGGATCAGTTGTCTTCTACTAGTAGTCTGCATCTATCTCTATCTGTTATTATAGTTTTTGGTTTTCAATTGCATTATAGTAACGCTTATAAGCATGCACACTCACACTCGTGCTGAACGCTTGTTCCAGTGTTTGGTATCTAATTAAATGGTTCGGGTCTCGAAACACCATTTCACATCCTTATCTACCACTCACCACAAAGTGATTAAATGACTAGAAATATTGTGATCGCTTTCAGTAAACTGCGTATCGCTGGCTAGAGTAAATGGAGAAGGAACACTTAAGGCTTTCCGTTGATTGAGGAAACTATTTTCAAATTGCTACTTTACACACTTCGCCGGGTAAAACTGATGCAGCGTATAAGGTTGGCGAAGGAATACAGGAGTCTACTGTGGTGCTCTTCGGCGCTATAGATCATTTTACGTCAGATTGACGGGTTTTGGGTAGCATCGTTCCGTAACTCGTAGCACTCTTCTTGATGGGAAAGTTTTGTATCTTATCAATATTACATATATTAAGCTCCAGCATTGCGCATTGTCAAATCGCATAGTTTGATCAATTCTGCGTTCCATTCAAATTCCCTGCTTAATTGCGCAACAACCCCTTTTCGTGATGTTGCATGTGGTTTGTATCACACATTTCATACGATTGATTCTTCTTACCTTAACGGTCGAATATCCGGCGTCATTGTATGTTGCACACGGCCGAAGAACCTGCTCCAGAATTGTCTAAACGGCGTTTCATCCCTTCGAGATAAACTTCTCGATTGAATAGCCCGGCTGCGAGTGGTACACTGTACGGAATGAAAGGAAAAGTTAGGATACACGTTGTCACGGGTTTGAAACAAAGAATGCTGAAAATCGTAACTTACGTATCAATACCGGGTCGGATAATGTTCCGAAACAGTGCCCATACCGGTTTATGGTCAGATGATGTTATGCTTTGTACCGAATCATATGCCAGACATTTTACCGGTGACGGAGGGTGCGAAATTTTGCCTCCAGGTAAATTGGAGCTTCGCCGATGAACGGTTGTTACAGGTAAGGGTTTAAATTTGTACAAAATCCTATCGGTATACGCGGGCGCACGTTGCTTGCTGGACGAATCAAAACGTTGCGTGCCAGGAT
Source organism: Anopheles minimus (assembly GCA_000349025.1). NCBI lineage: Eukaryota > Metazoa > Arthropoda > Insecta > Diptera > Culicidae > Anopheles > Anopheles minimus. Next base: position 346,435 of record KB663655.1, read on the forward strand.
CGTACTGGTAGAGAAAGGGAATACAATAGCAATTATTAATTCATTGCTCCATTCGACTGTGAAGCGTTCAAGATTACCTTATACGTCGGCGGGAAGGTAATTTTGGCCTCTCGAAACCCACGAAAGGCTGCTCCATCCGATAGCACGGAAGTAAGCTGATCCGTATGCATAAACCCATGCGGTAAATGAGCCGGCAGTGGGAACTGTGTCGTTTCGATCCACTGCATCAGCTTATCTCTCGGTTCGCTCAGACGAAAGTTTAGATCCCCACACCAGTACACACTATCGAAATTTTGCGTAACGTCCTTGTTCCGATGCTTCACCGTCAGGTTGCGCGGAAGATCGAGTGCGTGTATGATTTTTTTCACATCCGATACACGCTCCTTCACTTTCTGCTGGTGTGCTGTCAGGTGTGACGTTACGAACAGGAACGAAGTGCCAAACAGGCAGAAGGAGATCGCAACGGCACCCTTCGTACGGAAGGCTGTACCGGGCCGTACCGATAGGCAGGCATCTTCTGGTTCCGAGCAAAACCATATCAAATCTCGCCGAATAAAAGCGGCCAAATGTAGCGTACCGAGGCTGGTGGAATGTAACAGTATATGCGAAGGGCCTAGTGTTTCCTGTAACGTCACCTCCCACTCGAACCGTTCCGAGCAGGACTCCTGTGTGCCGAACACAATAATATCCGGCACGTGCTCGAGCGCAGTCGGTAATACAAAATCGTTCATCTGCCGCGGTGGGCTCTGGCCGTTCATGTTCCACGTGCCGATAAAGATAGTGACCTCCCGTGTTGGAAGAATTTTGTCCAGCTCGGTCGCTCCCAGCAGCGATGTTGAACCGAGGCGGCCATGTAAGAAGTTTCGCTGGCGCGCCTTTTCCGCCGGTATTAAGTTGAGCACGTGCGCTGCCATAAGGGCTTGGCGAGCTAGCGAATCGGCCGATCCAGGGGGGGGTTTGGTATTCGTTTCGGACTCATCCATGCCACTTCCGATCCCGACGCCTTCGCTGGATGCAGTTGTAACCATGTCGAATGACATTGATTTACGAGATTCACGCTGATCGAGTGGATCGCATCCACCGGGCAGTAGTAAATCATCTTCCTTTTCGGCAATGTTCGGAGAACTGTAGTGCTGTTCCATCTTTTCGTAACCGTCCATATTGCAGCGATGTAGTGGCGGTAGGAACCGTTCCTTGAACCGTGACTTGCTCGACATAATTGCACGCTGCGTGTGGTTTTGATATTCGCGAAAAACGATCGGTTTTGTTACCACACGATTGTTCACGAGCGATACGTTCGCTTTCGGGGTACGTCCATTGACGTCGTACTCTTCCTGTGGCGTTTCAACTCGTGGCCCCACTTCTAGTGGTCGGCGGTGGCGCAGCGGGCTTGATTTCTCTATTGGATAACTGGTGCTCGATTTTGCAGTCAGTTCCAGCTTCAGCTGTTGTCGACGCTGCTGCATCTCCAGATCGTACGAATCACTACCGGCACTAGAACTGCCCGTAGCTGGGTGCGAATAGCGATTTCGTGGCGGAGACTTCACAATTGCTTCGTCGATCGAGCAACAGAGATTGAACTGGCCTCCGCTGCTAGCGGTTGATGTGTTACCGCCTGCAACGTAACTACTCAAACGATTGCCAAGCGAAATACGGGTGGAGGAATTGTCTCGTTTTCGTACCGCTGCCGGAATTTTCGTCGCCGTTGAGCCTTTCGGTCCCGTTGACGAGGTTGTGGTGGTAGTTGTCGTCGTTGATGACGTAGAGAGCAATTGGTATGAATTGGTATCGCTTGGATTGGACGAATCTTGCCGCTGACTGGTGCTGCTAGTTGACGTGGTCGTAGCAGTGACGGTGCCACCGTTACTATTGCTACTACTATTGTCATGTGTCTTCGTTGCGTGCTGTGGTGGAATAGTATGATGATTCCCGAGCAAACTAAAACTCGATCCACTGTCCATCGTTTGCTGTTCGTCTTCACTCTCTGAACATCGTTGCGGCTCAACACGTGACGAACGCTTCGATAGCAATCCGAGAAACGGCCGTTTGCCCTTTCCGCTAGTACTGACGTTGCTGGTTGGGTTTGTGTTACCAGCCGGAGGCTTTGAGCCACTTGTGTCGGACACGTTTTTATCCATCGTGGGATTTTCTATTTGAGTTTTACGAACTGCCTGAGGCTGGAGATCGAAAACGATCGTTCGACGCTGTTGTTTGTATCACTGCACTCACTGCCGTTATATAAGACAGTAAACATGCCGTCCGAACGTAGGACGCTAAAAAGGCTGCAACGATCGAGTTCAACTGCAGCTGGTAACTAACTACGAGCTGACGTTCACAGCCACTACAGCGGCAGCAACGACGACCATGTCGGGGACAGTAACGATGTTCTCCGTACATTGTTGTTTATTTTTAGCCACCAATCGAGCGGTCCACTCGCATGCTGTGCCCTTGATTTATACACATGATGAAGCTGGTGGCGTTGGTACGTCTCTAGCAGCCAGATGCAACGATGATGGTGACGAGTAGCAGGCGGACACTTTCCTTTTGTTCCTACCATCTCCTACTGACATTGTACAGGTGTGTGTTAGCGGTTACGCGGGAAGATGCTTCATGCACTATCATCATCCGCAACGTCGTGTCAACACACAGCTGTTTAACTAGTTGCACTCATCCTAAAACATAATACACATTCACCTTGTCCGCTGATTCAACGGAGAACCTGCTTTCGCTCATTTACATCATTGCTCAATCAGGAGCAAAACTCGGTGCGATAGTGCGATGACGCAGAACTACAGTTTCGATGAGCTTCGCGTTAGGACAATGACGATGGTGTCTATTGTATCGCAAACACCTTACTGGGCATTTATCCGTAGCAGTAGTAGTATTCGAAGTAAAAAAAAAAAAAAAACGATTAGCCGATGTACTCCAACTTTTTCTGCACACGCATCTGGAAGTGAGCATGATTGTTAAAGAAATAACGTAGAAAACGAATGCATACCTTTGCAATTGCGCACAGTAATCGGGAAGTGGCGTCGAGCCGGAAAACTTTACCACCCCTTGTAGCCAACCAGGTATACATATGTTTGCCGTTTTTCAGCATTATTTATTTACTGCTGCTGTCAGAGCCGGTTGACGTTTCGCAGAAGACACAAACACATAGCAAATGTTGATGAAATAAAAAATCTGCCAATACCGTTAATGGGATATTCATCAGTAGAAATGCAATTAACATATTTTTTTTTGGAATTTTTTGCATAATTCAATACATTTTAAACTGTCCTAATGCCATGACTCGAACAACACTTTGTCCAGCATGGTGGAACTGACAGCGGCCTGACAGAACGTAAACAATCGAATCATTGAAAAATAAAAGTGATGTTCGCGCAGAGAAAAGCAGAAAACATAAATAGTGAAAATAGTTTGTAGTTTTCCTTCCTAATTATCCTCATTTGAGGAACATAAATTTCCCGCATCTCGGTAGCTTGCGGTGATCGAATCCGTGACAATGGATATTAACAGGAATAATGCTTTTTTCGAAAAGGTAAAGGAATGGTGTTCCTTTTGTTTGTGTGACCGTGGAGAAACTGTGTTTAGATTTTTTTTTCCTACATCCTGTTTTTCTTTTATTAGTTAAAACAAAATGTTACAGATACTTTTGACCGTTTGCGGAAAGCGATTGATATGAGGGAGAAGCTACTGCTCAGACAACTGACCGTCGTAGTACAACAGTCGCTGCACACCACGTTCGAGTACGACAGTATACGGTTTTTGGGCGACGGTGAGGATGAGCTGGTTGGCCGCATACGCACGTACGGCAGGTACAACATCGACAACTTTAACGTCATTCTGCAGAAGGAACCGTACGAAAACGAAGATTACATTCTTCCCTCGAACGATCACGATCTGATGCATAAAAGCTGTCGCCAGGGTGCGGATGATGAGCGAAATCCGGAGAGTGAGGAGATTGTGGTGGAATTTTTTAACAACCGCAGTCTCATCAAGGACAGCGCGGAAATGGTTCGGGAATCAATCATAAACTTAACATTGAACGAAAGCCGCGAGCTCATCGATCGAACAATCGGCGGTACCAAACCGTGCCAAGGGGCTGTCGAGGCTGACGATAAGGAATTGTCATTGCGTGTATGCAAAATCGATCCAACAACGCATCGCTTGTATAGAAGTCGCAACTCCCTAACCGACGTACCGTTCGATTCACTTTCCTTCCAAGGTAATCAGCAACAGGACGATGGTAGTAACAACAACATAGGTGGCGTTGTCAACAGCAACTCGAAGCAAGTCCGCAATGTATCGCGTGAGGGTGAAAAAATTATATCACTTTCGCTACCACCACAGCAGCGAATGATACCAAAAGCTTCACAGACGGACGGATTGATCGTCGCCAGTGCAACCGATTCGGAAGGAAACGTGCGAGAGCCGGCGATCTGCAAGTCAACAATAGATAAGCGTCTTAAAAACGTAAACCGTCTGACGATGAATAGCTGTGGCAGTACGATCAATCTGAAGAACGTCACCAATCTTACGATTAATTCATGTTCCGAAAGACCCCAATTGAAGGAAAAAGAACGAACGGCATCAGAGGCTGATCCCAAATGTCCGTCAGAGGAAGGCAGTCCAGAATGTGGTTTCTACAAGCGGCTTATAACGGAAAATAAAATCCTTCGCAATCATATACTCAAGTCGAAACTGGGCAGTGGAGTAGGATCCCACTTCGTTAAGTCAAAACAACCAATGGAAAGCTCATCTGTGTCCGTCGATCGCTCTCTGTCGTCGGTTTCAAACGATGAGACGATTACAAATTCAAAGCAACCATCGAACGATTCCGACGGTCTGTCGAGCAGTGGTAGCAGTAGCAGCACCAACACTAGTGCTCCTCCAGTTGTGCAAGAAACCAATCTTAACATTCCACTTTCAGAGCAAGAACTACAGCAAATGTTTGATGGGGTACCTTCCTCCATGTACGAGAAAAGCCTATCATTTGTGCTGGGTGAACTGTACGGATTGCCGAGCGGTTTGGATGGTAACGGTGTGACTACACTAACAGGTTCCGTCACGGGTAAAACAAAGGAGCATACAATGCAGATTCAACAGTGGTTAAAGCAAATTATCTCGGAAGCGGAGACGGAACCGTTTCAAAATGCAGAAATGCTTGAATTTAGCAAAATTCATGATTAAACAATCGTGAAATAGCCCTGACGGTAAATGTTCCAAAAGAAAAAAAAACAAGCAGCGTTTAATCATCCGTGTGGAAACCATTTCTTATCATTGTCTGTGATTATTTAGGTTCCATATACTTTTGGGGTCAATCCGAAGAGGTTGTTGTAAAAGCGCCCGCCTTTCACACAATAGAATCGATACCAAAATTCTATCCGGACCGTTTCCTCGTAGCAAGGGCTGACTATCCAGCTACGTGGTAAGTCTAGTTAGCCAGAATTGGCAGGCATGACCTAATAGGTCATAACGGCAAGAAAAACATATTTTTTGAGTGAGTTGGAATTAGTGACACCGAAGAATGAACCCGTCTGTTTGAGGTTCTCGTCCTGCTGCCCTCGCAATACGTTCGAATACACTACTGAATACTATAATGAATTAGACCCGTTTCACCTTTATTATTTGCACTTATATTTTTTGGGTTCGTATTACTTGTTCACTGTGCCTTTTTTCGTAGTCTTTAAGGTTAACATTATTATTTAATTCAGTTCGGTTTATTTTGATATACAATGTTTATATTTTTTTTTAATCTCGTCACTGCATTTTACCCTACTCAATCTGCAACATTCCACTATGTTGTTGCACATTCAATGCGTATGATTCCGACACAAATCGTTTTCAAAGCTCCGTGCCATGGTGGACGACAAAAAGGTACTTAGACGTAATTTAGCTCTTAATACAATCTTAAAGAACACGATCCGTGCATTAGTACTCTTGCTGCCGGGTTTTCTTAGCCTATAAACCTGCATTATTGATTGTAGTGTTACGGATTGTGCGTTTCGAACGTAGCAAAATATCAGAAGGAAACATTACAACGGTTTCTTAAGCTTGAGTACTCAAATAGAAAATAAAGAAAAATCGATCTAAGGAGAGTGATTATTAGGGTCTCAGTTCTATGCTTTATCCGGCTTGCAAAGGGATGCTTACCAAGGAAAGTAAATCTAAAATTATACATTTTGCACTGATAGGTTATGAGTGTGTACTTATGGCAAACAAATCGCAAGAATGTGAGAAGTATATATGTAATGCATGTGCATGTGCGGAATAAGCGCTTTCGAATGTCGCTTTATGGAGGGTATTGTAATGGTGTGTTCATTATATAACTTCTTTACGTAAATAAATATTTCAAATTAATGGTAAATCTGTGTAATAAAACCATTCGAATAAATAATTTTAGATTTCTCAACTATTTTCCTTGAGGCGAGATCTGTTGGCCGAGGCTATAGCGACGCCGGTCTTCAAACGGCAAAGACCGAGGTTCAAATCCTATCCGAAATGTTCCCCCGTAGTGAGGACGTTGGATTATCAACTTTGTGATAATAATAAGTCTAGTAACGCATTACAACGCTGGCATGATAGGACGTTACGACAATCAGACGGAAAAAAGGAATTGGTTAATTTGTACATCGGGTTCGACATATCATGTTTAGATTGTGGCGACCAAGGCGCCCAGTGGAAAACTACCAAACACGAACGTAGCGCCATCTGTCAGTGATAGCAAGAAGCCGAACCGAAGTGCGCGAAAGTAGATAGTCGTCGGGCAAAACCAGCAAAAAAAGTGGATAGACGTCGGGCAAAACAGAATGTTCTGGACACGTACACTACAGTATATAAATAGTGGCATGTCCAGGCAAACGCAGAGTTGTTGCTCCAACCACGACGCGAGAACATCCACCGCGGCCCCGCTAGAAGGAAGGAAGGAAGACCCGAAGCAAACTGCTCACACTTAGAAGGAAGGAAGGAAGACCCGAGGCAAAAACCTTATACCTTGAAGGAAGGGAAAAATAAAAATAGGAGTTCCAACCGGAATAGCCTACAAGATAATTAATCTAGTGTGTTACAATAAAAGCTAACCCTTTGTAATTAAGTCGTGCGCAACACATTGTACCTTCCGTTCAGCCAAACTCGTTCTGTGGCGCCCAATAACAGTCCGACATTATTTTAAACGTAAATCATCCGAGTACTTAAGTATTTTCGAACCAATTGTTCCGGACGAATGGATAGGAGTTTGTGACTCCGACAGACTTGTACATCCCTATATCAAACGAAAGCATGACAGTTGCGATTCACAACAAACCAAAACCCTTCAGTCAATCCGCGATTTCTGCTTGTCAAATGACTGCACACGTACGTTGCCTGTTCTGGTCTGGTTTTGTAAAGATACTTTCCGATTCCTCAGCAAAACAGTTTGCGTAGCAAAAACCCGAAATTTATTTCTCCTTTGGAGCGAATACAAACGAATTGTATGAGGTTCTTGGCCTCGATATACCAGTGGGCAAAGAAACGGTGTTTGCTGCAGTATATTCGAACACATCGAAAAGCGATGGTTGCAGTGTATTAAACTGGCGCAATAGCTACGAGGTAATGAATATTTATTCGTGAAAAAGAGCCATATTCCTTTTGATCCTTGTCCTTTATTGACTGTAATTTCTTCCCTTCGCAGACGTCGCATTCGTGAGGCTAAATTCATGAATATCCGTCTTTACATTGACTAAGCGGCTTCCGTATTTGAATAGGTTGTGTGGTTTTTTTACCAGCTACATCCGCTCGCTCGCACAGTGCCAGCAAACATACAACCGAATCTCATTCGCTGCAATGTCTCGTGGCCCTGGACCCATTCCGGCACGTTGGCTTCACTGCCCGCGAAAGTCCGAAACACTCATAGCTGAATGTTTCCTGGCTTTTAAAACTCCGCTAAAGGAAGCTTTTCAATCCCAGATGCCCGTACAATGTTGCTTCACACCGAAGATGCTATTCGATCTGATGAAGCGGCATAAACGACGTATCGGATTGTGGATTGATCTTACTAACACCAACCGTTTCTACGATAAGAACCTGATCATTGATGCTAACTGTGACTACATCAAGTTGCAGTGCCGTGGCCACGGTGAAACGCCGTCCGATCAGCAAGTGAAGTCATTCATTGAGCTTGTGGAAGAGTTCAGGCACAACAATCCGCTCGATGTGATTGGGGTACACTGTACGCACGGCTTTAATCGGACGGGTTTCTTGATCGTTTCGTACATGGTCGAGCGGTTAGACTGTGCCCTCGATGCGGCCCTAGCGGAATTCGCCAAGGCTCGTCCACCCGGCATCTATAAGGGTGACTACATTAAAGAACTATATGCTCGTTACGGAGAGGATGATAATGTTCCGCTGCCACCGGTACTGCCAGACTGGTGCTTAGAGCATGATGACGGTGGTCAGGACGAGGATGACGATGACTTCGATGAAGCAAATAGCAACAAACGTGGAATGAAGCGAAAAACTGATTCCGAAAACGGTCAGGAAGGTCCCAGTTCCAAGCGCAACAAGCGACCTTCGTACAATGCAAGAGCAGTCTTCATGGAAGGTGTGCCAAACGTGACCCTGGTGACAGACGAACCCTTAATAATGAAACTTCAGGACCGGGTACGCACGATGTGTGGCAGCAAGCTACAGGGCTTTGCTGGCGCACAGCCCGTTTCGATGGACATGCACAACATAAGCTACCTCACCAAGATGCCCTATCGGGTGTCGTGGAAAGCAGACGGTACACGTTACATGATGTTGATACATCGCGAAGGTGAAATCTATTTCTTCGATCGTGACAACTCGGTATTCGCTGTGAAGGGGATGCGGTTTCCGTCACTCTTGGACCCGAACCGGCACATTACGGATACGCTCGTCGACGGCGAGATGGTGATCGACGTTCAAGGGCAGCAGCGTTATCCTCGCTATCTGGTGTACGACATAATATATATTCACGGTCGAGAGGTTCGGAAAGAACCGTTCCATCCGCGGCGGACAAATTTAATCAGTCGCGAAATAATCGAAGCGCGTACACGTGCCCAAGAGCAGGGTTTGCTTGACCGTAGCAAGGAACCGTTCGGTGTGCGATCGAAGGACTTCTGGGACATTACCAAATCGCAGTCTCTGCTCGGGCCAAAGTTTAAGGAACAGCTGCTCCACGAACCGGACGGGCTCATCTACCAGCCCTCGCTCGATCCGTACGAGTCTGGCGTTTGTCCGCGTGTGCTTAAGTGGAAACCGCACCACATGAACTCGATCGACTTCCGGCTGATGATCAAGGAAGAGACCGGTTACGGGATGGTACCGGGCAAGAAAGGGCTGCTGTATGTCGGTGGAATGGATCAGAGCTATAGTGAGATTAAGCTGACGCGTGAACTGAGACAGTTGAACAACAAAATCATCGAATGTAAGTTCGAAAACGGTAAATGGGTGCTGATGCGCGAGCGTACGGATAAATCGTTTCCGAACAGCTACGAAACGGCCAATAATGTGTACGAAAGCATTCGCAATCCGGTTACCGAAGAAATGCTGTTGACGTTAATCCAGAAGCATGACTCGCTCAGACGCCGATCGGATGCCACCACCTGAGTGAGTGATTTTGGACATGAAGGATGTCTTGGCCCTTCAAGGAGCAACATAGAGAGAGAGAGAGAGAAGGGAGGAGAAAGAGAGAGAGACGTAGAGTTTTAGGTATGGAGGGTATTATGTATTGATCGAACACAATTTTTTTTAAATAGTAGCATGAATAGTTTCCTACTATTTCAACAGTAAGACACAGCTGAGAATTCTATTCTCTTCCTCCTTCACAACAAAAGACACAGTAACCGTATCGTAAAACTATGGATATGGTAGATTACGAGGTTCTACCTGATCTTCTACTCAATCGAAGAAAAACTCAATTCAAAATCAATACAGGACATGATCATTTCATGAAGTTTTTGATAAATGTTGGGACACATTTTATTTAAATTAAGTTTGATCAAATCTATTGGTTGATAAGTGTATTGTTGAGTTAAAAGTTAAAATAGAGTCCACATCCATCCGTTCGACAGCAAATAAACACTTGAATCGAACAGGGCTGAAGGCACTATACGTTTCAGTGAATTTGTGCTAGCAATTTTCAAACTTTTGTATGATATATTATAAAATATAATATGTTTTATCTTGTTATGACATGTGCTAACGAGAATAACGAGAGTTGAACATATTAAGAAAAAATATCATTTTTGGATTATAGGCAGTGTGCGAAAAAATGGTTGGGAAATACTTTTTATACTTCGTACAGCGTCAAGCTTATGTTTAGATTTTTTAACACATCAAACACGACTTGGAAAAAGTCTCATCATAATCATGATATTTTATAGCGTTTCAAAAATTTATCAAAAAAATGCACTTTAATCGAAGGTGTTCCAAAACGAACACCAACGATTTGAGCGAACGAATGGAAGGGGGGCTTTATTTTGATTTGTTATCAACTGTGAGGAAAGCGGAATGTAATGGCATCCATTCTTTGACACTGATGCAACAGATAATTATAAATTTATGGCCCCAACATCGTAGTTACATTTGGCGAACAATTGCGACGGTCGTTTGATGCCGCATTGCTGGTTTTGCCACATTGAAGAAAAGAAAAGTGTAGTTGAGTAGAAAAATGAGAAAAAATCCCTATCTAAATAGTTTAATTAATTAATAAAAAAATTAAGAACCTTGTAAAAAAGTTCTAACGTTGCATACATACCACGGTTGTTGCGTTTAGAATTATTCTAGTGTGTAGTAAGTTTATACTTATCAAAATCCGATGATCTAGCTAATCATTCATATCGATATCCCTTTTTCGCAAAACTTTACAAGTAATCATAAAAGAAGATGGTATTCTACGGTTCGTTGTCTGACTTACCTATACTTTTTTTTTCTCGCAATGAGTTTATTTATCCTAATAATAGAACACTCGCTAACTGGATCAATGATATAATGCTTCAGGAGCTGACAACGAGTAGAGTAGGGTGGTAGAGGGACCATGGAGTGACCACAAAGGAGCCTAAACGCAATGCGGGTGAAAAGTTTTTGCACGCCCTCTCTTCGTAGGATCGAGGTGGAACCAGCAGAAATCCAAAATGATGTTGGCATATTCGATAATAGGGCAAACAAGAGCTCAGTACAAGGCTTTGAAGCTCGATGGATCAGCGAATTCAGAAGTTAGGCGTATAATCAGACCAAGAGACCTGTAAGCTGTGTTGACTATGTCCGCGGACATGATTCTGATTCGTGAGGTGAGTGGACTATGTGACTGCCGCTTCACACAGTTTGGTGTCCAGATTCACTCCAGAGATTCATGTAAGAGTGCTGTAGTTGATGAGGGGAGCGAGAAAAGGATATGCAGTGACATTTCTCAACACAGAGGTTTGAGAAAGTTGGGCTTACACCAGGAATACAGGGAGTTGATGTAATGTTGGAGAGAGGAGCAGTCGCTAGGACTAAGGATGGGAAGAAATATTTTGAGGTCATCGGCAAAAAGCAGATGACCTTCGGGGTGAAGGAGAGGACAAGCGTCATTAACATATAGAAGAAACAGAAGGGGACTGAGTACACTGCCCTGAGGGACTCCAACAACACACAAGGAAAGCAGAATGAGGTGGCGGAACCGATCTTAACAGAACACTTGCGCAAGGAAGGGTAAGAGCATTACCAGTCTCTTGGAAAACCCTTTTTTTGTCAGAGGGGAGAATCTTCATAGAGAACCAATGTATTCGCCGGAGACGCCTGTTAAGACAGGAAGCACCACGCTCATGGAACTGCCCGATTCGTGCAAGCACGCCTACGGACTAACAACTCACTCAGGCCTCAGAACCTATGCCGGATGACTCGTTAGAATATTAACGTTAGCAATAGGCCTTCTGGGTACGACCAACCTTCATAGAAGATCAATGATCAGGGGATCAAGGTCTAAGATGCGTACACTTGCTACACAGCACACCAGTCATCGACCACCCGATGACTGTAAGCGTTCAACTACTGGTTGGTGTACTATGCATCCTCCGTTACTTCCAAGACATGAGGGCTAAAGTCTGAATTGAT
>KB663655.1:359600-381019 GCA_000349025.1 Anopheles minimus
ACGAATGGGACAAGTTTATCTTGTATTACTAGGGAGAGAATCTTGTAGGCGGTATTCAACACCGTAATACCCCTGTAGTTGCTGCACTCTAGCCTATCTCCCTTCTTGTATATGGGGTAGATGATGCCAAGATTCCAGTCACAAGGCATCGATTCGCTATCCCAAACCTCAGTAATGATTTGATGAATTTCCTGTTCGAGTGCTGCACCTCCGTTTTTGATCAGCTCGGCTGCTATTCCGTCGGTACCTGGTGCCTTGTTGTTCTTGAGCCGACGGATGGCCTTTCGTGTGTCTTCAATGCTAGGTGGCAGTAGCATGATATCATCTGCTAGTGGAGCCTCTAGCTGTTCGTTGAACTGATTGTTTATTGTTTATTGATAATAATTCAACGGACCACGCAGGGCCCCTTGAAGCCGGAATACATAAAACACTTAACAGTTAGAAGGACGGACAGTTCTAACTAAACTCAAGAACGCGGAACGCGATGTGCCCGGTTGGTAACGATCACATACATTGTTGAATTCACGGCACATACACAAGAAGGGATCAGAGGCGCCGAATTGAGTGCGACGGTCCTCTACGTCGAGCATCGACCTTGGGCGAAGCGACCTCCGCGGGACGTATAAGTTGAGCCCAGAGAGTAGCGTCGGGGAATCGATCCGGCTGTCCAAAAGGCCCGCAACAAACAATCGCTGCGCGTTACAGTTGCGCTGGTTCAGCGACTCGAGGCCTAGAATCGCACAGCGAGCGTCGTAGTTCACAGGGATCCTCCAGAAGCGCAAGGCAAACCTGGTGAACTTGCGTTGTACTGACTCCAAGCGGGTGAGGGAGCGTGTGGCTGAGGGCCACCATACGATGGAAGCATATTCCAGCACCGATCGAACCAGGGAGCAGTAAAGCATCTTGATGGAGACCGGATCCGTGAAGTCACATGCTAGATGCTTGAGCAAGCCGATCATTTGGTTCCCCTTAGTGACAACGTGCTCCAGCTGCTCGTGGAAGCTCAACTTCTCGTAAAGGAGCACTCCTAGGTCCCTAACACAGCTTTTGCGGTCAACGGGAGAACCATTCACAGTATAACTGTACACTAAGGGGCACCGCTTTCTCGTAAACGTGATGACCACACACTTCTCGACGCACAGTTCAAGACCATTCTTAGAACACCAGGACTGAAATGGACTAAAGATGGCTTGAAGGCGGAGTTGGTCGGGACGGTTGTGGATCGGCAGGAATAGCTTCACGTCGTCCGCGAATAACAGGTGACTACCAGCGGGGAGCACTCGAGTTACGTCATTAATGAAAATGGCGAACAGGAGCGTCCCAAGCTTGCTACCTTGCGGCACCCCCGAAGAAGCAGCAATCCGACGGGACGTGTGGGGTCCAATTTTCACGCAGTACGATCGGTCAGCAAGGTACGAGCGCATCCAGGCCAGCAGTTGAACTGGTATACCAAGCGCCTGGAGCTTGGCGAGCAGCAAGGTGTGCGGGACACTATCGAAAGCAGCTTTGATGTCCGTGTATACTGCGTCCACCTGGGAGCCTGCATCGATGGTTTTATGGCAAAGGCGGACAAATTCAACCAGGTTACCAACCAACCTTGGTAAAGAGATAGATTATAAAATAATAAAAAAAAATTTAAAATAATTATTATATTATTAAATCACTTACTTTCATTAAATATTATACTAAATTATTGCATTTGTATGCGGATTTCGATCAAAATTAATCCATATCGTAGATTTTGCCCAAATGTTGAGTTTGTATGCCGATTTCGGTCAAACTTGGTCCATATCGTGGGTTTTTGTTCGAATGTTTTAATTAATGCTAGATCTTTCTCAAACTTAGTCCATATTGTGGATTTTTCCCAAATGCAACGATTGTATGCCGATTTCGGTCAAAGTTTGTACACGACGTGCATAATTGTTGTAAAATTCAATTTTAACTAAATGAGTACCGGAACGGTGTTCCTATTTTTGTCACTTGGGCCATCCGCGAGTCGCTCGTGAGTGGGGGAGGCATCAATTCAAACTTTAGCCTTAATTATTATTTTATAATCATGTAGTATAAATAATTGCAAAATACGGTGATTATTTGAAAAAAAAAATTAGATAATTATTAATTTTTTTAAATAGATAAGAACACGATATTCAAATTTGTCTCCTGGGTCGGACAAAATTCGGCTGTGCCCTTAAGGAGGTGCCCTTAAGGTACACTTAAGGGACTTATCCCCCTGCTTCACGACTTATCCGTATGGCCTCATGGGTCTCAGGAGTCGAAGCTAAATACCGTTGACTTCGGAGCACTACTCACTAGAAGCACAATCCCTCTTGGAGAACCCTAACCTTTTTAGGTTCTCTAGTAGAAGCGAATGACAAACACTATAAAACGCTGCCTGGAAATCCATATAGATTGCGGCAACCTGGAAATCTGCATCAAGCTGGCGAAAAACTTTGGAATCAAAGGTCAATCGGATGTTTGAAGTAGATCGACCAGGCATGAAGCCGTGTTGCGTGGGACTAACCATTAACGGAAATCGAGGGATATAATACTGATTTGAAGGCTTTCGCCGGAGCTCAAAGTATAGCAATTCCAGCAGTCAACTCGATTTCCAGAGCGAAGGAAACGATTACGATGATAATGACAGAGAGAAAAGCTTGTTTAGAAGAGGTGAAGGTACAGTGCGACAGTTAATAAGCATAGAGGCAGGGATGCCATCAGGACCAGGGGAGAGGGATGGTATGAGATTAGCCAAAACGTTAGAAACCATAGTCTCGAAGAAGACTAGCAAATGCACCTCAATCACGTTAGCCCGGTGTATTAGCTAGGCTGTCTGTAAACTGCGCAGGGTGATAGGTGGTGAGAATACACAGGCAATAGATTAGCAAATGGATTGACAATCACAGAAGGAGAAGAAGCTGAGCGAGTACACAATGTCAAGTAATTAGACAGGGCGTTAGTACTACGACGGGAGTTCACAAAGCGCCAGAAGGAACGGGAACTAGAGTGGAAGAGTAATTGAAGCCTCGCTAGGTAGTGACGATATCTGGCTCTGTTATAGATGCAATATGCTGAAGATTTTACTTCTTGGTATGCGAAAAAGTGAACTTACCAATCGTTTCTGGTCTCATACGATTTAATTACAAATTGTGAACAATATTCCCGAATGGAACTTACCTGTTGCGTGTAACATAACACTAGAAAACAAACACTGCACGGTACTGTTCCTTTGAATACAGTTTATTTAACAGTTAGAATTTAATTTCGATCGACTAAAACGTAACTAAAAATTATCACCAGATCGTTCGATAGAATGTTTCCGTCGTGTGCTTTGCTCGCAGCCACTCGTTTCGTCTCTAACTCAGCATGTGCGTACGTGTGTGGCACGTTCTCGCCATAAGTCTTCTTCTTCAGCGTTTTGACTAAAACGAACCAAAATTTGAAACAATTTGGTTAAGTCCTGTTGACAATCTGGTTTACTTTGCACATTATAGTAAAGCTTATTTAACTGGGTGCATACTTGCTAAAAAAGTAGACCACGAGCGATTTAAACTTCTTCACAAACGTGCCCACTCCCGCTACCCGGCCACACACGCACGCACGTTATGATTTTTATCATTATTACATCTCATCTAAGCTTCCTTACTTAGTAAACCACCCTTACTACTTGCGTATAAGTACGGGGAAGGAAGGGGGGAAAGGGATAAGCAATTCCTCGTTCTTTTGTACATTATATAATTTTTTTGCCTTTACACGGCGTTAAAATACGATCCTAGTACGATACAATTGAATAATTTAACTACGAGTTTTATTCACGTTACATGGTTGTTTTCTTCTTCCGCACAAAAGTCAGTTTTTTTGGGGGACGATTAGCGATTCCTAAGCTACATAAAACAACTCGCTTACGCCTTTTTCTTTCATATATACATTTTTACGGTTCGGCACACAAACACATCCCTCCTCTTCCGCATACACACACACACACATACACAGAGAATGGAGATACTTATTTGCTTTTTGCGATGATATACACAACGTATAAGTACAGGTAAGGGCGTTGTGAGCGCGAGGATATACATACATGTAGCTAGTGTAGGCAGAAGCGCCCTGGCCATACCATTCAACACCCATTACGAATACACCCATACATATATTGAGAGACGGGATCGGAACCGGCCAGCGTTTGCCGGGCTTGATGATCAATGCATTTTGCGCAAACTGCAAAACAATCACGTTTGTAAATATCACAATTCATTTATTACTCATTTAATGTTTGCCGAATGCTTGTGTTGCTCTGTATATAGCTATATGTTTTGTATATATAGATATAGATATAATTTATATTCACACCAGCAATCAAGTGATGGAAGGTTTGTTTCATTTGCTATCAAAATAAACGTATAAGTTGTATGTTGTTTGTTTCCTATGTTTTTTTTGTAGACTACACATGAAAGCACCTCAATCACTATCCCTCTTACTTTTCCTCGCATGGAACTCCCCGTGGAATGCTCATTACAATAACCCATCTTTACCCAAACGGGGGTGGATAGGCAGAAATATGATAGAGCGCACTAACAGGCCCATTTCCAGCGGTTTGTTTTGCACAGGTAGAGGCAAGAGATGAACTCTTAATAAAAGTTACCACTGGATGCGTGTGGTAGGTAGCGGAAACCATCGTTTTACAGTCTACAAAAGAAAAGTCCGCAATACTGAAGAGCACAGAAATAAAACATAAAAACAGGCGGCTGCAGTTCCAGCCCGATGGACTGGATAAAAACAAATATCAACTCTAGTACACGTGAGGCCTAGTACCTGTTAACCCGTAAGCAAAACGTCCGTCAATTCCGTTCGTCTAAGCTACTTGTTGTATGTTGGTTTTGAACCTATACGGTTCGGAAGCGCAAAACGAAGAAACCACGCGGTAATGCATGTGTATGCCGCACTCCTCAGTGTGTCCATGCCGTCGACGAAAATTTAACACACACCCGCTTATCGCTGAAGCCCGCTGCTGCTGTGCAGGGCGACGGCCGCATCGTCGTAGTCGACTTCGGTTTCTTCCAGCTTGGCCGCACCGCTGCAGATGCGACACTTGCAGCACACGATACAGGGAGCGGCCAGCAAAAGGAGTGGCGAGGCAACCAGCAACAGTATGCCGAACCCGGCAAATATTCCAATCACCTGCGCCCGGTGCCACACGACCGATGCGCGCGAGTGGCCAAGTTTATTCTTGCACGGCCCTTTGTCGTAATGCCGAAGTAGGAAATCGTCCTGCAAGCGAATTCAGAGAGCATTGCGTGATTAGTGACACTGTGTGGGTTGTGGTCCTGTGCGGCATATACTCACGTCCAGACTAGCGAGACAGTACCAGCAGAATACGTGCTTGCAGCGTTTGCACATCATCTGCGCGCAGCCTTCGTCCTTCTCGATAGGGACGGTACACATTGGGCAGCATTTGATGAGATCATTGTCGAACGGGATGCCCAAAGCGTCCGTTTGGCCGTCCACTGCTAAGCGGCGCGAATTCTCTTCGCAGGACATTGTCGGATGCCACTGTGGAAGGATATATTAAACAATTAGATTAAACAAAAGTTTCTTTTACAAAAGTTTAGCTTCGTTGGAGTGTCCCATACGAAATGGTAATAATATTTTGGGGATATAAAAAGAAAAGAAGATGCAAAAAGTAAGTTATTATGCGATTGAGTAACAATCCAGAGATGAACGGTACTGAATAAGTGTAATTTGGAAATTATATTTCGGAAGATTGACTTTTTTAGATGAAACAATAAAAACAATTTATTGTATGCAGTCGTAAAAAAAACCCTACAAGATCAAAACCCCTTGTTGCGAGTCTGGCCATTGGCAATTTAAATGGATAACATGAGCAGGTTGTAGTTACCATCTTAATCGAAGAACCCCGAGCTCCATGGTCCAATTTTCGCATATCAATTCGTACAGATTCCTATAGGTTAGGCGACACTTGGAAATTCCATGTACAACTCTATCTTGGAATCTTGAAAGTGTGGGACGCAGTGGTAAAAGACGTTCCGGCCAGTGGACTTCCTACTGGCGATTCTGATACCGGTCGAATATCTAGGCAGTACTCGAGAGAAATCTACGACGAAGGAAATGTGGCAGATTCTCGAAGATCTTCTTGATTGGTTACTCTATCATACCGTCTATATTATGGCTTACTAGACGTTTTGATACTATGTAGTTAAATAGTCTATCCCTCACTACGAGGAAACGAACCTGATGGGATTTGCACTCGTTGAGTGCAAGGAAGAAGGGCAGGAGATCGCGGCAACAAGCTCGCGGATGAACTACCCACCGTTCGATACCGCAGACGACAAATGGTGATTTATGTACCTCAAAGCTGCATTTTGTGTGAATGCAGTAATACTGGACAAACATTTGTTAAGTGCAATCATTGTGGCACTGGGCTCTCAAGTTCAGCACTTTTACTCGGCCATCGCGACGTGTAACAAGATGTCCACGAGTGACAAGTACAGCTTCATCAAAGAGGCAGTGATTGGTCACTTTCGGCTTTCTCCAAATCGAAGGCTTTCCAACTTATTGTCCGGTGTGTCACTCGGCGACCAAGAGCCGAGCCATCTTTTATCTCGAATGCGTCGAATGGGCGGAGATGGTTGTTCCGACGTGGTATTGTGTATAATTTGGTTCCGAGCACTAACACCAACTCTAAGATCGATCATCGCTGCTGGAATCATGAAAATCATGGAAGCCCCTCAAGGTAAAATTTCGGCAGTTAATACGGTACCAGGGGAGAATTGTCCCTTACAATCACCTCAAATTGCAAAATTGCAAGAGCAATTTAAATCGCTCTCAGAACGATTCGAGGAAGTGCTCGCAATTCATCGTCCTGGATCATATGATCGTAGATCATGACAGCGTTCAGGAACGAGAGTGTCCTGGAGCAAGTACCCTTCATCTCAGCCTCGCGCAAAATCACCACGACGATGGATATGCTGGTTCCATTCTCGTTTCGGCAAAAAGGCTGCGAGGGGCGAGAAAACCCGTCCAAGTGATCCAAATACTACATGTATTTTTTTCGACGAACATCTGCCGATTTACTCCCGAAAAAGATAGTGCGTTCCTCTCTCAGCACTCATCACGATCGTACGACTCTAGCCACTCCCGTCGAATCCGTTAGCACCAGCCACAGAGCATCCTCTCGAGAATCCTTAAGCAGCTCCAGCTTAAACACACCAAACACCAGTCTCAGGCTACTACCCAGTAAAACCGAAATGATCGAGCGCATTTATGTGAATGACAGCAGAACCAACAACAGATTCCTCATCGACACCGGCGCCGAGATTTCGCTTATACCACCTACTTACAAGGATTGAGAAAACCCGACGCCAGTCAGGAATCTCTTCGCCGCAAATGGCAGCTCAATCGGTACGTAAGGCACTAAGAACCTCACTTTGAACATTGGTCTTAGTCAAACATTCATGTGGTCTTTTACCATAGCGAACTTAAATTATCACTCTATCGGGCTCACCAGTTGTGGGATATCGTAATTTCGGATGCGGAGCTATCGCTACTTACGTCTGGTCGGTTTCGCAGCTAAGGTGTAAGAGAGTATTTTTATTCTGTTGCTATCAGAGCGTTACTTTTCGGTCATGTATGTCAAGATACCCGAACTCGATTTTTTTAAATCGATTAGTTTGATACTGGCCTCTGTTATAAGAAGCAACCTGTGTCAGAGCCTGTATGCGAGGTACGCCACATGCTGGCACTTTCAAACCCTACTCCAATATCCAAATATCTTAGCTTGGCTAATCCCCAAGATGTGTAACCCCTTAGGAGGATGGGTGATATCGCTAAATTGAGAGGAGGGGAATAATCAGCATCTGTTCACCATGTTTGGAGCGGATGGTTTTCTTTTTTTATCCTGGCCTTCTTCGGGACTATAATCAGCTAGGAAACGTTGGTCCTGCGACGAGACTATGAGTTGGAGGAGAGGCCTTGCAAGTCACTTCCAATAACACCGCTACGAACAGTGAATAACAAGTTGGACTTATTGGAGGAAAATCCACCACCGACCAGATCTTCACTCTATGACAGATCCTCCAAATCCACCTGCTCATCGACTTCAAGGCGACCTACGATACCATAGATCTGACCGAGCAATGGACAATCATGCAGCAGTACGGATTCCCTTGCGAAGCTGGCATGGTTGTTGAAGACCATTGTTGACGGTGTAAAGTGCAAGATGAGATTATCAAGCATGTTGTTAGAATCGTTCAGGGCAAGGGACACACTCTCCTGACTGCTGTTCAACATTGCTTTGGAAGGTGTCATACATCCGGGGCACGGTTTTTACCCGATCTCTCCAATTCCTTCTGCGTTGGTGTGCGAGGCATACACCACACTGAAACGCGAGGCCGATAGTACTGCATTGATCATCATTGCGACGAAGACAAAATACCTGCTTGCAGAAAGCGCTGACCATGATAGAGCCCGACTGGGATGCACAGTATTAGTTGGCAGGGACAATCTCGAGGTGAACAATCGTAACTTCGGACAACTACATCACCAGCGAAATGCGAAGGCGCATTGTTGAATCGTGCCTAATATGGGCTCCACAAACTTCTGAGATCCAGAAGACTCGAGCTACGCACGAAATGAACCATATACTGCACACTGATACGTACGGTAGTCCTCTACG
Source organism: Anopheles minimus (assembly GCA_000349025.1). NCBI lineage: Eukaryota > Metazoa > Arthropoda > Insecta > Diptera > Culicidae > Anopheles > Anopheles minimus. The sequence goes on from KB663655.1 coordinate 368,290, forward strand.
GACACGAGACCTGGACTTTGTTGACGGAGAACGCTAATGCGCTCGCTATTTACGAGCAGCGAGAGCTAAGTATTATCCTTGGTGGTGCGAGCATGGCGTGTGGAGAAGGAGAATGAATCATGAGCAAGTTGAGCTGTTTGGCGATGCGAATATCCTAAAGATGGAAAAAGCCGGAAGGATACGTTGGATGAGCGACCTGTTGGTCAGCGACCAGTTGAGCATGAGGCGTAAAAGAGCAGAGCGAGCTAAATGGCTGGATCAAGTGTTGCATCGTAGAAGTAAGGAAGTAAGTAAGAACATTGCCTTCAGGAAATCCATATTTTCGAAGAAGGAATAAGATAATGAGGATGAGTTAAACTTCAAACTAAAAAGAGCAATAATTCGTGAGTTGATCATTTAAATAGTTTTTATCCGACTGGTTTAATTCTGCAATCGTCGATCAAATCTCTAATGTGTTTTGTATTTGAAGGTACTTCCAAATCCCTCTACGTATTCCGGTTCATTTAACTAATAAAAGTCCATCTTAAAAGCCCATCTGCATTATGTGGTAAACGCAAACATTTTCAACTTACCGTCTTCTTACAGCCGGAACAAAAATCCTCTCTGCACGTTGGACAGTGTACGGCACAGGGTGACGCCATGATGGAGGACGATGGTGACAGTGGCACGATTCGATCGGAACAGACCGTCGAGCCGCTTTGGTTAGTGCCTGCCTGGCCTGCTTGCTGTTCCGTTGCTCCGACGAGACAAATTGTTTCACAGCCCGCCCTTGGGCACCAGGTTCGGAATCGGTCCAGTTCTACCTCTGCACAATGGAAAAAGAAAAATAAAACATTTTAGCAAATCCAATAGCTAACAGATCTTTCATTTTCAAATACAAAACACCACAAAGAAACAGTTAACTAAAATTAACGACCTCTGTCATCGAAAGCTTCTCTGACAGCCAAATCCGATGAAACCCGTATGTAGGCTTCCGGTGAATAAATGAGCACCATTTCCTCCCCCGCCTAGTCATCTCTAGGATGGCCAGAACGAAATAATGATCCATAATAAAGCAAACCCCACCGGGACTTGGACGTTTATTTGCAGATGATTTGTATATATTATTCATCCCGTTTGCTGCTACCATACTAAACATGTCCACTAGATGTGGGAATAACAACTCCTTTCAAAGAGTTTATTCACTCTTACTCCTTCCTCATTGGGATTTAAATCTTTTATTCAATCTTACTCTTTTCGCACATCACTAATGTCCACCATACGTCGTCGTCATTCGTGATTTGAAGAACCAGTGTGCCATGTGGGGTGGCATATCCGGTGTGTGTATGTGGACGTACATCGACTGACGTCGGTTTGCTGATTGATTTATCATTTCAGAGCGAAAAATTTCATCAATAGGTAGTTGCTTCCAAATGATCAGTTCCCTGGGAATCGGTGAAGATCGTTTTTGTTATATTAACATTCACGCAAAAGAACGACACTGTCGTTGTATTGTATTGCGACGTGAGGGAGCTTTTGTGCATTTTGTGCATTTTTCTTTTCAAAACTGCATTTTCTGCTTTCTTATTCGTACGAGACGCGTTGGTTGTAGATTAAAATGAGGCCATATAAATGTATCCCAACCATGGAAGTTTACCGATGACGCGGTTTAACCGGAGAACGAAATATAACGATACGATACGAAATATAACGATACGTTGAGGTTGTAAATGGTATATTATTGCTCTGACATTATTTATATGAAAAAGCATAGAACACAATATTAAAACAAGCTTATCAGGTTTAATATAAAGATGTACACCGATTTCTTTCCTTTCCTTATGAATATGAAGTTGAAAAACAATAGAGAAGTCTAGAGCTTCCAGGAAGAACTGTACTGCACAAAATATCAACTATTTTTTCTACCCATTTATATACATACGAGGTTATTGTGGGGCTGCAAAATGACATATAGGGTCGACAGTTTGGACATATCATTAAACTAACTTTGAACATTTCAGTCGGTATAGTATTTCCTCCCAGTTTCTGGTCTCTGTGGTTGTCTTTCTTCCTACCCTTGACGCCTTTTCCCGTTGGTCTTCAACCAATTTCCTCGATCAATGTCCCAATAAATATTCTATTATTTCTTTCTCTCGTGCTCCTCAACCAATCTTCTGTAACTACATCCGCAACTCTGTTCAATTTGGTCGTGTCCATCACATCCGCGATCTAGGTGCGACCCTAGGACCCTCAATTGTAAATTATGCTTCTCCATCCACTTCGCAGTCTTTATTTCCAAAGCATTTAAAGTTCTTAAGCAGACTTGCAGTTGAAATCACCGATCTCTATGATTTGAAATCTTTTTTTTGCGTTTGGTCCGTATTTCTCTTAAGTACGCTTGTAATGTGTAGAACCCTTCCGCCCAAGTTTGGATGAAGTGAAGCTCGAGCGGATCCAAAGACATTTTCCTAGGATTGTTTTACTGCGTCTCCTGAGTATCGGGCGCATCATTCTTTATGTTAAGGCGCTAACGATGCGTTTCGTACATGCTGTAGCGAACCGGTCACGAACCATCAAAACATCCACAACGCCACCAGTACAACAATAGACCGAATTCCATGAAAATAATCGTTCGACCCGCAAGACTTCAGCGCAGACAGCACCGCTAAAGACAACGCTGCATTGTAAGAATCACACACACAAACAAGCACACACACTTTCCGGCGACAGGCAGTTCTTCACACACCTCAGTCTGTGTTCAACTGTCAACGTGAAAGGGTTGCTCCCCGATCTCGTTTTAATATCGCAATAAAAAACGGTTAGCCAACACATCGGCTACAATACCATTGGCACATCTTTTATTTTAACTTTACCTAGCATCCTTCCGTACTCTTTCATTTAATATATTCTCTAACCTCTTCCTTCGTTACTTCTGAGCTTAAGTAGATTTGGATAGTCTTGAGTAGGTATTAGACTATTTCGATGATAGTTTAAGTAATCTCGGTAAGTAATCGGGCGGTCCGATGGCCGAGGAGATAAGCGGCGCCGGTCTCATACGGCAGGACCGGGGTTCAAATCCCATCTGAACCGTTCCCCCGTAGTGAGGACTGACTATCCAACTACGTGGTATCAATAAGTCTAGTAAGCCAGAAATGGCAGGCATGACCGAGTAGGTCGTTAGGCCAAAGAAGGAGGAGTTTAAGTACTCTATTGTTGAACCCCACGGGCGAACAGATTTAATTTCATTTTTATTTAGTATCTATTAATTGCCAACAGATTTTAATAAAATAACAATAATCTTACATGGCTGTACACAGACTCCACCCTGATACATACCTCTATTCAGTCGATAACGGTGGTGCTTTTCCACTAGGGACGATGATGCCAGAGCCGTTATTTCTGTAATCGTTATAATGCCTTGGGCTGGACACATGGCATCTGGGCAGGACACTTCGTATGCACCCTCGGAAATTTCGAACTCGATGTAGGCCGTCATGCACTACCGAATGGAAAGATGTTGAATGAGTAAAGAAACAAAATTAGTATTACATAAATGTTTACTGCTTATTTAACAATTTGAAATTATGGCCCGCTTAACAAGGAGAACTGTTTCTGTCCGTTCAAGTAACTAATAACATAATTAGTTATTTCAGGTATTTTTTCTATGTAGAACTATTAGACCTTACTAATAAGTTCTTGCAGAACGACTTGGTACGCAGATTGATATGCAAAATGTAATAAAACTTGCAAATACTAAACAAATAAACAAAACCGAAAGGGGAGATATTATATTTCATCACAAAGTATCATTAGTACTCGATAGCTGTGATTACGAAATGATAATTGATACTTCGTGACTTTAACCACTGCCTCCCATCCCCCTCTGTACCACGGAGAGCATGATGTAAATGTTCCGGATGATCTGTGCCCACAGTCAGTAACCTATAATTAGTTTCATTGTACTTCCAGACTCTTGTCGCACTAGCCACACGTCTGACTGCACTTTGATCGTGTTATTCACCATTTTTCAACGTGTGATGTATTCCGGTCGATCGGAACAACTGTTTCGTACCGCGTCTATTGTCATTTATCGACAGTTCATCAGATCCACTTTGAGGGAGCCCTTAGTAAAGCACCCTGCTCACTTGGAACGTTCTAACACTTATCAAGATAAACGCCCCAAAACGTTCGACATGAAACGTTTAGCAATTGCTCGTCTACTGCCCTTTCGTGCATTGGCGGTGGTTTTAATGAATGCAGTTCTCCCGCCCGGTAAACGTTACACCAGTTCCGATTTCGAACGAATATACCGAATCGGACATTGTACCGCTAGATTTCAGCTGTAAGATAACGAGGAGCGTGTACGCGATTCTACCCAAGAGCCAAACAACCAACTGCTTGTGCTATTGTGTATCGAAATTGCATCAACGATCAACACCCATTTACAATTCTGGGCGGCTACTTCGGCCAAACGATCACTAATCAGCAAAGCTGCAACTCTAATGTAACATTCAAAATGGTTATTAGACAAAAACCTCTCCACTTCTATCGTAATCAAACAATTTGGGCTAAAAAAAAGTTGTTTCATTAGTGGCCACCAGCTATGCAGCCAAGCGAATAATTTGCCAATGACGTGCTTTCAATGGTTTTTAAACTACAAGCGACACTCCTATTAAAAACGATCAAGGATTAATGGCACAAATACTTCATAGGCGTGGACCGTTCGTTTGAAGGACATTTTGTGTTGTTTTTTTATTAATAATTATCATACTTATCGATGGGGGCGGTCCGGTAGCCGAGGCGATAACGGTGCTGGGACCCATCTGGACCGTTCCCCCGTAGTGAGAACTGACTATCCAACTACGTGATAATCAATAAGTCTAATATGCCAGAAATGGCAGGCATGGCCGAATAGGTTGTTACGTCAAAGAAGAAGACTTATCGATGAATAAACGGACTTAGTATGTTTTAGTTTTCTATTAAATCACTTCTGGAAAATTACATTTACATTTTAGTAACTAACGGAGTGGATACGGACACATTAATCTTCAAGTGTGTTGGTGCGTTGCATGCAAAATGTTCAATCTACTGTGTTGATCAAAACCATGAATATGGCACACACATTAATTGTTTTACATTTTTTTCTTATCAGTTCCAACAACATTATACGTAACAAAGCTGCTAACAAACAACGTTAAAAATTTGATTGAATGTATGACGTTATAGAAATAGCAGGAATGAAATTTTAGATGGAATATATGTTTTTTTACGGACTATGCTGTTGGAAATGTTAAGAAAAATAAGTAAAACAGTTTATCTGTATGTCATATCCATAATTTGAATCTAGTGATAAATGAAAAACATGTATTTTGTTAAATGTACATTTGATGGTTATGATGGAACCATTTTATTTATGTACAAATTTTATTACAAATTCTAGACAAATAACAGTCATCCAGCATTAACATACCTCCTTCGTTTTGTCAATTGTCTCTTTCGCGACTCTCAGTACAAAACCTTGTAGAGAACAATTTATCAAGAGTTTTGCTTTTACGATTGCCGCAGTGGCTTAAGCATCCTTTTGCGGATTCCGAATATCATCATCTCTTTTCATACTGGAACGAGCTATACTGCATCGTCAACATCACACATCCGTATCGATTCCAAATCGTTCCATTGTCCCAAAGAGTTCGACCTTCCGTGTTTTCCCATTGGAAAAATGTATTCTACGTAAACATTGGAACAAAAACTAAATAAACAAAATACAAAACCAACCTCCTGCAATGTTGAAAAGTAAGTCTCTGGGTGTGCCTTTAACGACGTGCACGGTTAAAAGATGATGACGATACCGTTTCGCAGCATCCCGCAGCTTACACGGGCGAACGTTGCTCCAGTCTACTGGTTCAGACCACTTAGTAAAATTGTTTAACTAATACTCGGTAATCCAAACCAATCCAGCGAGTCGGTAACGAGCGGACGCGGGTCACAGGGTAGAAGATGCCGTTGAAAGCTGCGATGTAAAAACTTTTTGGAATGTCAGCCCGATATATGACACTCGAGTGCCGTATCGTGTGACGTGAAGATGGTGTACCAAAAAATACACCTTCTTATCTGATACCGTGCCCGCAGCCAGGGGTGGAAAGCGTAGTTTAATAATGTCCCAGGTCGTCAAGGCGCATAGAAGCTGTACCAGCAGTGTTGTACATTGAATTACAACGACAGTATACTACGGATGTTTATTGCACATCGAAACTGCTCAGAAATACGGTCCACGTTCCGCTACCACGCTACCGTTCGTAACGACTAAATGAATATTCGATTAAACGATCGAGCACTGAAAAGGGTGCTCCATACTTGGTGCAATTCATTCCAAGCCGGTAAAACAAAAGAGGAAGAAACAAACCGTAAGCTTCGCTAGAGAAGGATCTGCCATCAATAGGATCACGTCGTAATTGGAGAATTTATGGCTCTCAGTTCCATTCAGCAGCTCGCGGTAAAGCATTGGTAGTCTCCGTAAAGCTGTTTCTATTCTATCCGTTCGGAATATTAAATTAAACGTATCGGGTGGGAAAAACTGCCGAATAGTGCAAGTAAAATCATTGATCATCCAACGTTTTAAACTGGTGAGAAAGATTGGTATGGGCGCTGTAGCTGAATATTTCATCATCAACCATATCAGAATGATCAACCATATCATTCTTATCAGAATTGTCTGCGGTGATCAACTTCAAACCTCTTATTTCTGTTTCAAACCTCAAACTTCTGACAGTCGAGCGAAACCGGAACTATTCAGCACAGCTTCATTGAAAAAGTAAATGAAATTAAAATTGAATTATAAACGTTACTAACAACCAAAAAAAATACATATTATTCCAGACAACCGGAGTACCTGTCTAACCAGCAACTTTGAAGGGTTACAATTTTTCAACGCGTTATATAATTTTAACACTTCTAGTTTTCATTGCCGTAAATATGTTATCTCCTTTAAACTGAGGCAATTTTGGTTTCAATAATCCCAAATCAAACTAAACCATCTGTAACTTCATAATTACTTAACATTCTGAAAGAATTATGTTACACGCGTTATATATTCTTCTAATAACTGTGAGAAGCATTTTGTTGTGGAAGTTTTATAAATTACTCAAATGATTACTTTGTACGGTTTCCTGTTTATCTGCAAAGAAAATCATGTTAACTTTGTAGAGCCTTAAAATGGAAACGACTTCGAGCAGGGGATTTACAGTAATGGAAACTAGTAGAGCTGCATTACTTTTCATCTCAACACTGCATCGATATAGAATAACGTGTAAAAAAGTTATAAGGCTCCAAAGTTGTTTGCATACTCGTGTAGTCCGATTGCCTAAAATATAAGTATTCGAATATATAATTCGTAACAGCAGGTTTAATTAAATAAGAAAAAATGCAAACATTTTCACAGAAAGGTAGGAAGAAAATGTGATTCCTAAAAAAGGACAAATTAGCAATCAAAATTGATTTGGCTACACGGGGTGAAAATTTCATGTTCAAATATTAATACAAAAACATTTTTGGATAAGAACGAGCAAATCAACATACATGATAATATTTTCAACGATACAGAACTTTTCGAAAAAAATTGAATTAATCACATTTCGTTTTAGCACTCCTGCCATGTGTTTTGTTGTTCTTCAAGGGTTAACTCAAACGAAGCGCCTCTGAACCAGTAGTTGTAGACGGCATCTTTCAAATGGCAACTGTCAAAGTTGTGTTGCCCGCCAAAACAAACACAACCTGTCTGACGTTCATGTTAACAGTGCGTGCTTGTGGTTCATTCATTGCAGCAGCTGCAGTTTCTCGCCGCAAATTGGCTTTTATTTGGAGTTGTTTGGGCAAAGTTTCGCAAGTATGAGTTCGAACGTAAAGTCTAACCTGCCATGGGTTGAAAAGTACCGCCCGGCCAAACTTACGGACCTTATTTCACACGAGGAAATCATTGGCACAAGTAAGTAAAAACAACTGGCATTTGCAACTCTTGGCCCCTTGAGACCAGAAGTTTCATGTTCGCATGCTTGTTTTACCCTTTTTTACCAACATACGACAGTCAACAAATTTATCAAGGAAGAGCAATTACCACATCTGTTGTTTTACGGGCCTCCGGGAACGGGCAAAACTAGCACCATTTTGGCCTGTGCCCGACAGCTGTACAAACCGCAATCCTTCGGTTCGATGGTGCTCGAACTGAATGCATCCGACGATCGTGGCATCAATATTGTGCGTGGACAAATTTTGGATTTTGCTTCCACGAAAACCATATTCAAAGGTGGATACAAATTGATCATACTGGATGAAGCCGATGCCATGACAAATGACGCGCAGAATGCGCTCAGGCGCATCATAGAAAAGTATACGGAAAATGTACGATTCTGCATTATTTGCAACTACCTCAGCAAAATTATTCCGGCCATACAATCACGGTGTACACGGTTCCGATTCGCGCCACTGTCGCCTGATCAGATTCTACCCCGACTAGAGCACGTCATCGAAGCGGAAGGGTACGTACAACTAGAATCGAGCGGAGTGGAAACATTTATATAAGCTTGTTTGTTTGTTTAGAATCGACGTGACCGATGATGGCAAGAAGGCACTGATGACTCTGGCTGGTGGCGATATGAGAAAAGTGCTCAACGTTCTCCAAAGCACCTGGATGGCATATAAAAAAGTGAACGAGGTGAACGTGTACAATTGTGTTGGGCATCCACTGAAAGAGGACATCAATAACATAATATTTTGGTTGCTGAACGAGGAATCATTCAAAACGTGCTATGAAAGTACGTTTGCTGTTAACTCTACATTATGTGCAATGAATAATATATTGCTGCATTTATATTACAGAAATTCAGCAGCTTAAAACACAGAAAGGGCTGGCATTGGAAGATATTCTAACGGAGATACATTTGGTTGTGAATCGATTGGAAATCCCACCACGTGTTTCCTCCCAGTTGCTGATCAATTTGGCATCGGTTGAAGAACGGTTGGCCGATGGGTGTGTCGAAAAGCCTCAGATAACGGCTTTAATATCAGCATTCAGCAAAGTGCGTAGTTTAGTAGTTTAGTTAAACTAAAAATAAACATCTATTGTCGAAGCTCTTTCCGGAAATCAAGAAAACCCCCTACTGGTTCAAGCTTTTTTTTGTCATTTTTGCATTCAATAACACATATAATTAAATTAACACTGCCAAGAAAGTCGACCATGTTACATTGTCCGGTGTTGCATGAAAAGGAATGGATTGAATTATGCCCATGTCAAAACAACATAAAACTGATTTCAGAGTACCATTCTCAACCGGCTGCTGTGTACTACATCACAAAGAAACGTTCATTGTACAGCAAAATTTCTTTAGAAAACAAGTCATCCAATTGTTGGACTGCGTATTTCTTTCTATCAATTCCACCGTTCTCGTTCAGACGTGCAAGGGTTTTGGAATGGCATCCTGGATCCTACACAGTTTGCAAAGGAAACGGAGCGGAAGGAGCGGAATCTTAAATCACACCAAACACATCGACGGTAGGCCACGCCAAGATTTAATATGTAAGATCGAAGGCAACGTCGAACAAATGTGCACCGATATCGTGAACGCGAAATGTGTTACAGCCGAGAGGTGTGCAAAGCAGGAACAGAAAAGAATTGAAATAAAAAAGAAAACTTTGCAAAATCGTTTCGAGGAAGTAACTTCATTCTCGTTGTTGAAAGGGTATAGACATCCAAAGTCCAACTGTAATCTACTTAAAAAAGATCCTGTACCTGTGGAAGAGCATTCAACTGGGGATCATTTAATTTCCCCATTTTTTGTTGTTGTTGTTGTTCTTCATTTGCCTTCATCGGTTCAAGTAGTTGAAAAAGAAATTGAAACTGACCTACGGGGGGATTCCGTTTTATTCTACTGTTCCGCACAAACAACAAATCTTGCAATGCTAACAATTAAAAAAAGTAAAAACTATTTCTCGAAATTAGTTTACATCGAAAAAAAAGCTTGCAATGTAATGCACTGCTGGTGCATTGCTGGTTTAGGAATTATATTTCAATCTCCCACGTTCATATTGCACAGCAAGGTCGCGTTTTTGCTCTTCCCGCAGTCGAACGAATAATGCGTAACATTGTATGCGACAAACTGGCAAGGGTAAGTACGTAGTGGATGATAAGAACCGGCGCTTCCACTGCTTCATTGTAGCGCTTTAATAAAGGAAGCTCCAACCCCAGAACACACGAAACCGAGAGCACACGCAGCACATCATTAGAGCCTAGAACGTACCCAATGTTGCTGACTGTTGGATTAATTTACACCAGTTCCAACTAGCAAAATCATTGAGAACTTGTACTACGGGAAGAATGTTGCATGGATCTGCATGGATGAGAAACAAGCGCCAGCGTTTCTGTGTGCTTCAGGGCATATGATGGCGTATGCATAATCACATTCTAAAGCCAACGCACACATCTAGAGCAATACAGTGGCGATAGAATCCGTGTTGGAAATTTATGACAAAAGGCATAACATCTCAGTGGCCCGAGTGCGGACACAGAGCACTTCTTAAGCAGTTCACTGACATCACCGGCACACACCCACTTGAGCGTTCAAAACAGTTGAGAAGGCAAAGCGGTCGTGGTGTTTGTGTCTTGGGACAAAACCTGCTTGACATTATTCCATGCCCTGAAGTGCTGTGTTTGGTGTGTTGAATAATTTAGCCAGTGTTTGGCAATATTAGCAAGATAACGACTAGAAAAAGAATATTTTGCGCAAGGTACGATAAAACATTTTGTTTAATGTCTTCCTACGTTTGTGACCGGTTACATCCAAATCAAACTCTATTGAGTTGAATTGTTAATATCATTCATTGTAAATGAACAGAACTCATTTCGAAACATTGCAGAATATTTTCTGTTACCAAAGTGTCACAAATATGTTGCACTGTTTTGTTTAATAATGTGTGTTTTAATAACACAACAACTTATTTTTCTTTATGGCACTACAACCTCGAGAGGTCTTGATAGTCAGTCCTGCGTACGGGGAAACGGTCCAGATTCTCAGTCCTGCCGTATAAGCCTGGCACCGCTATCTCTTCGGCTCCATTAATCGGCTCCATTAATAACACAACGCCGAAGATATTCAACGGAGAGGACGGATTTGCTGCAGAAGCGCTGGTTTGAATAATATTCGAGTCGAGGCCGCAAACCGAAGTATGAGATCATTTGTTTCGCACACTGTTAATATATAGTCAAATTGTTTGTTGCACAAATACGATAAAAAGGCAGAATCCGTTGTAGCACAGTATCGAAAAAGCGTTTAGAATTGTTTAACACATTAGATAACATCCGTGACATCAAAAAATCTCATCACAATCATGATATTCGTTCATCATGATGATTTAAAGAAGTGCTAGAAAAAAATAAACATAGAAATTGAAGTTCCCAGTCGTTTATTGCACAATTTTTTCGAACGAAATCAACGAGTTTTACCTATTCACATAAAGCATCTCAACCCAAAAAGAGCTACGTAATGTATCGACAGAAGATTGGCTAAGCTTCATTAGATAAAAAATACAAATGAAAACAGTGAGTAAACACATTCTATCAATAGCACCTTCCAATCGTTAAAATGCTAATGTAACCCACTTTATCAAACAATCCTTACCCAAACCGACCCTCCATGATAACAATGACGACAATTCAGAACCCTTGGTTTTGTGCTATTTAAAACATGCGCAGTATAGCGTGCCTGACTTTGATGAGTTTTTGACGAGACAGAAAACAACAACATCAGCAGCAGCCGCAGCACCGGTAAGAAAGAATGTCTGTAATGTCTTGCAATTCGTCAAATGGCAAATGTTTGCCCGTACGCAAACCGGTTCGTAACCGGAATCTTGCCGTTAATTTTGGTTCATACCGCAAACCTGACCGACTTTAGAATGTTGTGGATGGATGGCTGCATTGCATTTACAGAGATACTGGCTAACCCCATCAGTAAAACTTTTCACTGACATCTCTATGCTCTCAGAGAAACTACCTATGCACTACGCGGTTGGGACGGATGAACTAGGAAATTCTGGAGAAGCGTGCATGATTACACTGGAAGTGTATGGCAGTGAAAGTAGCTAGATTATTCCAGCGGTTCTGGGCTGCCCGAGATACAAACAGGGCAACCTAATAACACAATTGCTTCAGACTCATCACCATGTTCATGTTCTTTTGCTACACTTGATACGAGGCAACAGTCGTAAATGAATGCGTGGCCGAAGTTGGAAAGGAAGACAGAATTACGAGAAGTAATTTACTCGCGACATGGATTTTATTACACACTCTCATTGCACAAGCCGGCAAATCCCAATTGTGCGAGATGCCCCAGTTGCTCGCTTTTATTAGCACCATTCATAATATGGTCTTCACTTTTATAAGCACGCTGAGCTTAGTATCATCAACACAACTTATGCACTACGACACACACCTTGTGACAATGGGTCGTACGCAGATTGTACCGGGTACGTGCGAATGAATAAGATGTACCTTTTTTATCCACTTTGGACGGAGGAGAAAAAAAATCCGCGGCTACGAATATCGCCATTTATTTATGGCGCCAAACGTTTGTATTCGTCTCAACCAGGAGTTTGCAGATGCTGCTGCCTGATGCTTTTCAGTACAACTTTCAATGCTTCCTGGTCGTGCGCACACCAACACACACACACACACACACACACACACACACACACACACACACACACA
>KB663655.1:383278-435149 GCA_000349025.1 Anopheles minimus
CTGGGGTTTATCCCAGCCCCAAGCCATTATGAGAGCTTGGGTTATTTGGCGGACTTTCAAGTATTTCGTTCAATTTCCAACTGTTCTGGAAATTTCACACAGGGTGCAGCAGGCCGATTGCCAATATTTCTAACTTACCTCGGTGCAGAACGAGCAAGCACACTGCGTAATACGTGTCAGGTTCTCGGCACTGAACTCTCCAAGGCACAGTTTGCAGGTGAACTTAATCGTAGGCGTTAAGGCCTTCGTCGTTGTCATCGTGCTGATGCTGTTAATCGGGGATACCGGTATCAGCTGCGTGGGACTAGGGGCAAACATAACGGTTTTGGACGAGACAGACGCACCGGCCGGACTACCGGATGCGGAATTTGGACTCGGCGACGACGCCCCGGACGAGGAAGACGACGGTGTAACCGATGAGCTGGGCGAGGACGCAGCAGAGGACGAACTGGATGAGGAACAGCTGGTGGTCGTCAATCGCAATAGATTACCCACGTACTTCCGCTTCGAGCCACCATCGATTGAACCCTTTTTCGGTTTGGGAACATCAGGCGGTTCGTTACCATCCTGCGACCCCCCGGAGGATACGGGCACGAACGCACCATTAGAGGCGTTGAGCGAATAGCGCGAACCAGCCGCGGCCAGCGAAAGAAGACTAGAACAACGGGAACAGGTTGCTACCGAGGCGCAGTTACGCAGCCGGTTAAGCGGCCGTATCGGTTCCAACGTTTGGGAGGAAGCACTGGTGAGCGCCAACACGGTTTCACACTTCCGCAGCCCACCAGGACCTCTGGTATCTTTCAGGCCACCGATTGTGAGCAGCCCAGGACCACCGGTACATTCGCCGGAAGACGCCATCTGACTATCCAGCAGTAGTGGCGTCGTTTTCGGAGACGCTAGACTGTTGCAGCTAACGTCTCGCTTCAGCAGTGGCACCACCGACCACAGCTTCTGGTGCACGGATGATAGCGAGGTGGTCGAAATGTTTAGCCTACTGCGCGTTATTTCAGCAAGATTGTGCTCGGATGGGCTCTTGCTGATTTTGATTTCTGGCGAACTGAGCAGAGGTGGCGGTGGTGGTGGCGGTGCTGCCGGCGGTGGCTCTTTCGATGGTCGCCGCCCGACGAGATTTTTGAGGAATGCTTCAAAGCGCCGTTTGCGAGGTACCGGACCACCGCTCAGTGCCCCGGTATGTGGGCTGTTTTCTCCATTGCCGCCGCCACCACCACCACCACCACCACCGACCACACCCGTTCCTACCCCACTCGTGGGCACCATTGGGGACGATTGGATCCAGCTCGCTGGGCCACGCCGGAGCCCCTGGCCGGAGCTCCCGAGTGAGGTAGGACGTGTTGCCCGCGACGGCACAATCTGAGGCGAGTGCTGCTCCAGCAGGGACACGGACTCATGTGTCCCATTCGCAAGGTGGTGATTCCTTAGCCCAGCCAGGTTGTGAATGATGGAAGCAAAATCCTAAGAGAACGACAAATGGGATGTATTATCTCGACACATCTGACCACGTTGTGATGTTCAAATTGCGCAACTTACCTTTCCCAAATCTTCACCCTTTCCACTCAAACCGGAATCTTCCTCGAGAATGTCGTATCCCGGAGCGTTCCAGGAATGGCGAAACTTGTTGGGCGTATCTCCTCTAACCCGTCGGCCACACTCGAGCACGTCAGTTAACTGTGCCGTTCTGGTATCACTACCGGAACTCGATAAGCCGATGGGCCACTGTAAGCTTCGTCTTTTCACCTCACGTTTTTCTCTGTTCTCTACACTTTTCACCAGCCAATCTCCACTCAGTCGCACACGACGGCGGAGAAGCACCTTCGATGCACCGCACGAAGAGCCGGAAGCGCAAAACGTTAAATCGCGATCACTCGATCTACGGGTGATCGCCGTTGTGGCGGTAATATCTTCCGGGACTTTCTTCCTTGTAAATATGAGCGTCGTTTTCTGCTTCTGAAGCGCTATGGTCGGTGCACAGCCATCTTCATCCACGACAAGCAGCGGACAGTGCTCGTCCACCTGATCGAGCTGGTTCACTATGACACTTTTGCGCACTACCCCTTTCTGCTGTTCGTTGCCACTTTCTTCTTCACCACTTTCCGACTCGAATTCACTAACCGCGTGCCGAACGCTGGCACTTGCACTGTTACCGATCGGTTTCGTACTGGGCGTTCTTTCGCATACACTAATTTCCACCCGCTTGAAAGACCGGGGCGGTGGTTTGCCCGGAACAGGTTGGTCTACGAGTTTGGTATGGTTCCCACCACCGCCGGCATTCGTCGTGACTACCGCTGACAGCCGGCTCAGATTGTTACCATCACTCGAAACGCGTTTCAACCGAATGAACTTGTTTACCGATGTGAACGTATCGCACAGCGTACCTTGCGTACGACTGCAACTATCAACCGCGCTACCACCGGAGCCACTACTACCAACACACTCGGTGCCACCAGTTTCAGCAGTGATACTGCACTGTGGGTGCTGCTGCACCGAATTAGATGACGTTGCTGACACCTCGTCGAGTATGTCCGCGTGCGGGCGCCGTTCGGACGTTTCACTGCGCCTTAAGCTTAGATTTTTTACCAGGATCTCACTCAAATCGCACGACAGTGTTTTCAGTGATGTGGTACGATTTGTCTCGGATAGAAACTCCTTTCGACGTATCAAAGGACCCCCACTGGGACCGCCTATACTGTCACCAGTATTCGGTAGATCAACACTGTGAATTGAAACCACAGGAACGGTCGAACGGCACGGTGTTGTGGTAGAGGGTGCCACCAGCGTTGGCGCTGTCGGTGCAACGGCTGCGATAGTTGTAGATGTCATCGCTGTGCGGGCGGTAGCAGATGAGAGAAGGGAAGGACACGTTGCTTTCTAGGGTGTTGACCAGTGCGATATCCTCACTAACATCAATGTTCGCAATTTCTAGCGAGATGACATACAGTGCGTCTTTTGTCGTTGGCTTAGCCTGTTGAGTACAGAAATTGAAGACTTAAATAGAACGCATACGTAAAAACTTCATAGATGAGGAAAACGGGTTGAAAATCTTGATCCTAGGCCAGTAGATTTTTTTGTTCATGATTTGCTAAAGCTATTGGGTTTACCAGTCCAGCGTATAACAAAAACAAGGCGTCTCCATTAGTGTACGGCTAGGATCTCGGTGTCTCATTGAAGACTTAGGAATTATTAGGATTTTAGGGTTTGCGTTAGAGCGGAATATTTTCGGCTCGCAACAGAACTCTGTTGTTCGCTTCTGCATATTTACAGGGAAGAAAATGATGATGAAAAAAGGATTTTGAAATTTTCCTTGATGTTATTTAAAGAAAACACTATATTAACACATATATATTGAATTTTATATTATATTGATATTTGAATGTGGTCGTTGTCAGATAAATGAGTGTCTCACAGGATCTTACTTAATGAGATATAGGTTACTGGCCAGTCCTGAAGTAGAGACGTACTGGAAAGTACTGAACCAGTGATAATTATTGATACATGGAGCACTGGCTATACCATAAGGGCGTGAGAGAATTAAAGATACTAAGATATGAGAGTTGATGATTTAGCTGTACACATCGATATCACCACTTTTCGAATTAAAGAATTGATTATTAAGGGAGTGGGTCTTATCATCAAAATTTTTTATAACGAATATTTAAAAAAAACTGGATTAAACATCCTGTGAGCTGTATCACTCAACAAAAATAGATTCTACCTTATTTGGTCTACTGCCCATCACTGGTACTCTCCGACTGCCACTTGGTCTGATCGGTATATCAATAAGCAAAAATAATAGTTTTTAAAAACATGATGTTAATTTAGTTGTGGACTCAATTCAACAGAAGCATTGGAAGTCGTCTGGATGAAACAGGATATCCTCAAGTAGAAAACTTACCATCTTGAACTATGACAAATGTACGGGCGTAAATTAACTTTGTCCTCCACCCGACGTGCGGCGTTCTGAAAGTGATAAGAAAATAAGACATAAATTAGCAAGATTAGAACTATAAATGCGAGGCGTAATACATAAACACAAACCTCCTCCGCACAATCGGATGGTTTGTTGATAAGTAATTCAATTAGTTTTCCTACGGTGGAAATAAATGTCCCACCAACTGCCGCCGCAAAAGCAATTCAAATATCAGTGCAAAACTTTCAACCGTTATCGTCAGCTTCCTGCCCACTTCCGCAACAGCATCTGGTGCGAGGTTTTGTTTGTATTTACCGAACAGTTTACGGTATGCTAAGTATCAGCAGCCATCACCATGCAATGGGTCGAGGTCGGAGCGCGTACAAGATGCATCCGGGCGACGGTACATAGACATACGAACAAGCTATAAATTGCAGCTCTTAAACGCCCTCGCACGTCACCCGATGGGAAGGCAAGATGAAAGTGCACAAACACATGTGGTAAGGATCGTTGTTACTATGTAGCATCATGATGCTCTGTTATCAGATCAAATCTTCCCTGCCCGACGAAAGCCATGGCGCCCATTACAGTTTCATCACCGGATGTGAAATCCCATGTCCCATGGTAGTGTTGTGTTTGCCTTCGCAACAGATATGACTAGACGTAAACGTGCTAGAACATTTGTGTACAGGTTGAGATCTATTTAACACGCTTGTTTCTCTCTCTTTCTCCCTTCTTGCATCTAATAGAGAGCAGCAAATTTAGCACTTCTGTCACAGGGTAATGGCACTTCTAATATCACGTAACTAAAACGGTCGGAGGTGGGGATACTGAGTGTCATTGACTACAATTTTGGAAACTAACCTTAGCGTACACGTTTCAAAGCAAAAGAGATAGTACTTCTACATTCGCCCGAAGATGTTCTCATGGGAGAAAAAGCATGTACGAATGGAAAAATACAACAAGAAAAAAAGAGAAACAATGTGGGGAACACTATTTTTAGTTCCCCTGCCTAATGACGGATGTCCTCCACCTTCGTTCGTTCGTTTGTTCATTCAGTTCCGACGGATCTCGTATGTTCGTTTGTAAACCTCGTTAGAAAACAGCGTTCAATATCACGGCCGAGGTCAGGCCGTAATATATCTCTGCCGCGACATATTGCTGGGCCAATACACACGAGTCTAACGAAGCCATAAGCCGCATGGGCTACTAAGGCATCAACCGGCCAACAACAACTTAATTAGACACAACATACTAGAGCGCTATCCTGCGGACAGAATTGTGTCGTATAAGGTATAGAAACGTTTTACGTTGACCGTACAAACCGTTTAGGATTTAGTGACAAATTAGCACCCTTTAGAATGGAAATAGCAATGATACTTGGCAGTGTAATTGGCATCTAAACAGTTTATAAATAGATTGAAATAGTATATTTAATATTTGAAAACTTATCTACGATGTCCTTCCTAGACGAAAGATCAAACGTATTAGCTACTATAGCCCATATTGCAAGTAGTTACATGTTTCAAGTGTTTCAATAAAATCATCGAAAGATTGCTTAACGTAACTACTATCCTGTTGTCAAGAGGATAACTGACCTTGTAGCATTATTCTACAACAAACGACGACAATATTATTTCACCAAGATCCCTCCCGCACACTCCCACTGTAAACTGATTTGATTTGGATGCTGTTTATTTCCGCAGAAGGTGGCCTTTCTCGTTGGAAGCGCGTTTCTAGAGTGGAAAGCAATCATCAACACATTCCGATCGATGGTGGGTTCAAATATGTACGCGCGGCTTGATTGCGCTGCCACTGAAGACGCGACGGACACGCGTATTGAAGGTAGTTTCAGAACAACACTTCAAACAATTTTTTTTCTCGAAAATACAGCAAGAGTTCTAACAAAAAAAGATTCAATCTTCTTTACATTTACAGTAATGCACAGCCAAAACTAGTGAAGTTACGAGGTGGCATTATTTTTCATTAGTATTTAATACCAAAAAAAGCTGCATACTTTCAATGGGGATATAATTTCATTTTCCTCCAAAGTATAAGCTTGCTTATCGTGGCGTAGAAATTGGGTTGAGCTAAATCCGCTGACAATGACAACACCCGGCAAGTATCGCACGACCACTCCGATGATAATGCTACCGTCGTTGTACGATCGCCGTTTGACGTCACCACTTGCCTTGGATAAGACCAATAGACTAAGTTTGATATAAATGTGTCTTTGTGTATATGTGTGTTTTTCAATCCATTCTGTTGGTTCGCACTCTAATCTTGTCCGAGGTTGTGCTTCATTTGGCCGTCAGCGCTTACACGAACCCTTAACTAAAATACACTCTAATCGATATAACGACAACGATGGCCACGGGAGCTGCTGTTGTGCAGGAAGCAAAGTATCGATAGAGTCTATTCGCTGAAGTAAGGAACAAGGTGAAACAGGGAAGCAGCTTCTTCCAGTTTGCTATGCCTTTGTGTCTCGACTTCAGACGGACAAGAGTGGCTGTAAGGTGCAAGCCCTGAAAAAACGGGCTTACGAAACTTCAAGAGGATAAGCTGTAGTGTTCTATGAACAAGATAATTAAATAAAACATATTTTAAACCATGGCAGCACTACTGTTTGGGTTATTAATAAAACGATGATTGATTGGTGTGCTGACAGTATAAACTTAAAGCTTAGTAATCTGCCTGAAGTTTTTTGTTTATTTTTTTTAATGGTTTGTTATAATACAAATTTAATGATTTTAACCTCTATTTTCAAATACCCATATCCTAAAGGAAATAATGTTCGTTTTGTTTCACATAATCCATTTTCATTCAAAAATAAATATATATTTCCTAAACAAAGTGCAAATAACATGCTTTGTAATACTTTACGAAGCATTCAAACTGCTCCGAAAGGTTAGATTAACGACAAAGGCCTATAGCTACACCATCCAGCCGAAAGTGAGCGACCTTTACCGGTGAAACGTTCACGTCAAACATCTTGTAACACGCGAAACATCATTTAGAAACAAACGATCATCTACAATCTTTCCATTACACTGTTTTCACTAGCCTTAGTTCTAAGCCTTTATAGGAGCATGGTTGTGTAAAGTTGATGTTCGTGTACTGTAAACACAATCCAAATTAGCTGTAATCAACTCCCAACAACATGTGTCACATATCAGATTCAAGAAAGGAATTATTTGAACGTTTGAACATATTATTGTTAGATTAAGCCTGTACTTATTTTATACGGTCGTTGAGATTTTTGAAATTTCCTTGACGCCACGAATAGTTTTAAAAAATCCCGAATATGCCTACTACTTCAGAATACCTTCATATAGTCACCTGAGTTTTAATTTGTTGATAAAACTTTACAACAAACGGAACAGGCAATGGCTAAACTTCCCCTAACTGACGTCAACCCCAATCCGTGATCGTACGTTCGACCGTGACAGAGGTTCAAATAGTGTGCGAATGTACAGACAGCTGTACTTACCGCGACGAACGCCTGAACACGAACAACGTTAGGTATAGAGAAGGAAGCAAAGGCGGAAAATTGCATCGGCTGCACGCATATGTGGGCATGCACATACTACGCATATGCATGTCTGTGCGCTACAACTTCCTGATAAGCTCCTCGTTTGCCGCCATACGCATATCAGTTGACTTACATATATGGTGAATTTTCTCTCCAACGTACAATATCTTCTTCTATTTTTTTCTCGGTTGCATGTTGAATAGTACATGATCGCACATGCATACGATAAATAGTAGCTGCATACTTTATGAACGATCATCCGGCTGCACATGGTTGCAGTGTATTTCTGATTATTAATTTTGTACTATTCGAGAGCTTCGGTTCAGAACTAGCTAGGCTAAGAAACATTCCATTAGTGGCGATTATTTTGGTGTGGGATTCAACGTACGCAACACAAAATGCTGCTGAATAGCCATAGCCTCGTAAAAATTGTTGCAGCACATAAAGCACTCCAGATCTCGTTCTCGAGCAGCGTATCCACATTATGCAGTTCCGTCTCTGTTTCGAACCTGCTACGACGCAAACAAACACTGTGCCGGCGCAAGACGACAAAGAAACAGGAAATAAAAGCTTGTCTCGGCTCGGTAACCGTTAGAAATTGCGCATCACCTTTCGTCGTCTTCGATCATGTTTAACGAGCAAAGAGGTAAGCAACGACCGGTAAGCACGATATCTTGACTGACTTTAACTATACGTCTTGATTATCCAGGTGTCATCCGTGTCTCTGGTCATCTACCTTTTCCGATGAGTCAACACCGACGCCATAGTGCTCGCACCGACTTTTTTAAAGGGAGTCAAGAAATACAGTAGAACGTTGTACCATCCTCTGCTCCCAACAAACATGGCGCCAGCAAGGCGCTAATGGGCGATTTTGTAAGAATATAATAACATAAATGCTATGTATGTGTGCGTGTGGATATGTGTATGCAATTGTTTATTCTCGTTTTTGTAAAATAAAATCTAAAAGTAAGCGTGCGTTAAGGTGTAGCCAAACATATCGACCGAAAAAAGAACGATTTTTTACATATAAAGTGAAGATTTTACCCAGGATATGGTGCCCTTTCACGGTTCGGAGAAGAAAATGTCTCCCAACCAATATGAATTGGATACTACATTAAGTTTAGATTTAAGATAATAGTTGTAAGCAAAACGGCCTGACCGTCATTTATGAATAAAAAAAAGGGAAGACTTCCTCTGTTTCCGATTTCGACCAGACCGTAAGTAAGGTGAAATATGAAAGTAATATAATATTGTAGTAAGCTAAACCAATTTCATTATTCGACCGGAACCGTTGCTCATCTTTTAATCTGTAGAGCTGTCACCTGAGTGGACAGTATTGTTTCTCATCAATGCGATTGTCATTCGCTTTTCAAATATATAAACAAGCGGACAGTTATGGGGCCAGCTTCATGGTATTATGACTCGGAATTTGGTGTAATACATCGAGAATCGAAAATCAAATCCCATCTGGATCACTCACAACAATAACATTCAATTCCATCATATGAGCATTTTTCTCACAAGACTGAATTTTTTCTCAAAATTAAACTTGTTCATCTGCTAAACGGAAAAAACGTTAATTTTTATTTGCCCAATTACCGATACAAACACTTCGCGGATAAGGCTAAAGCAAAGAGTTCAAAAGAACGAATTTCATATAGCACTCCATAAAAACTATTGTCTATTGTCAACTTAAATACCAATCACTTAGTTGTTCAAACTGAGTGGACTCAGTCACTCCTTAATGTTAGATTTGCAGCTGATGTAGACTGTGTTTTCGTCGCTAAAACTCAATCGTGTTTCCATTGTCCAAAACCTTAACCAACAAAACGTTGACTTCGAATTCCGGCCATCTTCAAAGCCAGCATAGCACGAGACAAACCAAGCGAAAAATAATGTTCCGTTTGCGCACCATTTTCAGGCCATAACGTCGCACATCATGAAGTCAACCTTCTTCATCGATTTTAACGCTTCTTCGTCACCGTTGATGGCGGTGGATACGACAAGGGCGATGCTATCTTTCGTGCCTGACAAAACGTCTCTACTGCTGTCGTTGCCAAAATTCCATCAGTATCGGCTTACTTACAGCGTGGAAGTGAAACGAAGCAATCAATCAGAGCGTAAAAGCTAATCTCCGCTTTGAAGCTAAACGATTTTATATCGAGGGCAACAGATTAAGCGTGAACTAGTAAGATGAACTTTTTAAAACGATGATGCTGGGACACAATTTCCTCATAATCGAGTGCCGAAAACGATTTACGGCGTCCCTCACATTCTGAACCAGAAGTTATATCGCGACGAAAGATGGTCCATTTTTGCACGCCATTACACCCCAACGGTTGTGCACAGTTAAATGGGGAGTGTTGATATGGCGTTACGTCACGTATAATATGCTCTGTCGCCTTCGAAAATGAAATTTACATTTGCAATGTTCACCAATTATTGTCATTGCAGAATGAACGCCTTTCCACTGAGTATCACACTGATGTTCCTTCAGCTCATTATCGAATGTCTTATCGCCTTTAAAGAGTGACCGCATCCCAATCACGCATTAAGTTGATGAAGAGAACGTGGCAGATTGAATACGAGCTAAAGCGGGAGATGTCGAAACATTTAAACCAGCTCCAATTCGTCCTTGGTGGTATAATCTAAAGGTGAATGAAATCTGGTTCACTGGTTGCATGTTTTTCGTTGGTATCCGCCCGCCCTACGACAACTTGTACAACGAAATATGTTTTATTTTTAAGTTTTTTTTACCTTAACCCCCGAAACTGTGTGAGATGAAATGAACAATTCAAAAATTGAATACAAAACCGATTATTGAAATATTGTGTCAGTGTGTGAAGATAGACAATTCAAGGAGAAAAACGTTAACTAATGAAACACCTTATGTAGCAAATTAACAGTTGAGGAAATTGACGTCTAGTTTAAGGAAAGAATTTTGGAGCTAAGATTAAATGTATCAGTTGCTCTACAAACTGGAATGGAAATGACATCCAACATGAAAAAAGTCTTGGATGAAAACAACCTCAATGGCTAATTAAGTTCAACAAATACGCTCTTTAGTACAATGCAGCAAGTTTGAACGACACCACACTTCGGTAAACATGTACTCTCGTGTGAAAGGAAAACCCTGCTCCCTAAATTCTTGAATACCTTAATACACATATCGTAAAAAGTGGTCCACCAAAAAGCATTTTCCCTTGTAATGAATACGCACCACAACTTTAAGTTCCGTATAGTAAGAAAAAGAGATCTTAAACTACTGTAAGTCGATACCACTTTTGAAATGATCAGATGTTGGGTGCCCTTATGACCTAGTTATTGCTTACACATTGTTCGATCACAAAAGGTCACCCATATAGCTTCCCATTAAGAAGGGCTTTCAGTTAGTAATCCGCAAAACATGACTGGCTTAAAATACAATATTGATCATCATGAATGTGTGATTAAAATTCCTTTCGTTTGACACAACTTTCGCTACATCTGTTTTTTGTTTGAGCCATTTCCATTCATCTCTCTGTTAGGATTATCGAAATATAAAGAATGTTTCATATTGTGCGCACTACTATCTAGCAGAAAGCGTAACTTTACAAACAGCCCTCATCACCGTGACATGTGATGGCTAGATGTAATTTCCCGCTGGATTATGATGATCACATCTGCTCCGTTTGGCGGATGTTTCCCTATCAGCAAATCCTACCCGACAGACCGGGACCAAAATCTCATCCGGACCGCTTCCCCGTAGCAGTGATTGACTATCTTGCTACGTGGTAAACTAAGTCTACGGCCTGGCCGTCATACAACAACAAAACAAATCCTACCCACAACGCTATCCTGCCGGAATTTGTGCCGCTAGCACGAGAGATTTCCGCGGCTCGATTTGATATGTATTCTTTCATATCGTGGGCAATGAAGGAAATTTAATTTATTATGGAATATCCCACCGCAAGCGTTGCGTTGGGATTCTACCGCCGATAGTGAAAAACAACCCACGAAGAAATTTGATTTGGTATGATCCTTCAGGCGAGTGCTGTGCACATAACTCGATTTGAAAGCAGCATAACAGTTATGTTTGATTTGAATTATATTTCTTGAAGCAAACATACCGTATGTATGGTATAAAATAACATTAAAATGTTAAATGAATTTAGAAAGTTTCATATACTGTTTAAAGAATTATTAGAATTATTGAAGAAACCATAGCATGAACAATAACAAAAATTGCACAGTATTGTAACTTCCACGCCAGACGAAAAGCACGAAAACAACCCAGAAAGAATCCTTGTCGAGTAATGTGAATGTCTTATGTTAAAAGCTACTCGGTCGCAAAGACCGGTTATGCCTGTGGATTGAATACAAACGTTAGAATTAACTGTATAACATCGCACAATTGAATTTTGGGAAAACTGATGAATTTTTTCTTGGAATAGCATATTTTTCGACGTCATGCCAGTCCCAGAAAATGCCTCGAACACGATTCAGTGCGTCACAGTACTATACCAAGCACACAGCATATGTTTTATTGATCTTGGAAAAATGCATAACATGTACGTGCCACAACATACTAGTTCGTTGTTCCAAGAATATGGAATAAACCGTTCCAACTGCGACTATAGTTTTGTCGATTTTTTGTTATATTTTATTAATCATTCATCTAGCATATTACTTCAGCATAACATAAATGGTTGTTTTGGTAAAAAGGTAGAATAGAATCCCAATTCATTCGTTCATTTAGTGAATGTTCCTTTTGATACCATGAAAGTTCCTTCTATTTCGTTGCATTTTTGCATGCATTTTTCGATCACTTACAAATATCATTATTGTGTTGAGACTTTTTGATTTCGTTGTTGTTATCTTAAATATTATGTTAAACACTTTCGCCTGATTGAATATGGCACAGCATTCAAAATTAAGCATAATTCGAACGCTAGTTGTCGGAAGATTCATTCAAAAAAGTCACTTCGGATGATCGGTAGATTTTTTATACTTATCTTATACAATTATACCTATTTCAAAGCACCACATAGCCATATTAATTTCATCGTAGACCCCCTTAGTACTAACGAACCACCACTCTACATTTGAGCTTTCGTAAACAAATATTTAAAATTAACATTGCAAATTAAAACCACCATTCAAAATTGCACACTGGTCCTGATCTTTTCAAGTGTTCATTAATTCTCAAACCAGCAAGTTCATTTTATACATTTTTATAATTTCACAGAACTTCACCACGAAGCTTCAAAAAGGGAAATATACATCCACAGTGCATTTGCATGTTTATTCTCTCTGTGATATTTATTAATCTGCTAGAGCTTTATTTTCCCACATGTTACCTTTCACTAAACTCAACTGCATGATAACAGGAGGGCACTTCACTTCAATATGTTTGGGTTTGTGTTTGGGCGAGTGCAGTGTCGTGCACAATGCGATGAACATAGGAAACATAAAAACCTCAAACAGATTACATGCGTCATCCCAAAGTGGCGGGCCACGGGCTCAAAATTTCAGGTTCTCGTGAGTGCTGGTGAAACTTTTTCAACTTGAAATCGCTTTGTGAGAACCTGGCGAATCGACAAAAGTTTCAAAAAATCTTGAAATCGAAAGTTGAAATCGTTTAACATTTCCGGATCCTGAGCGTTTTTTGTTTTGAATGCACGGTACGATACAAAAAATGTGCATTTTGTGCTTTGATGTAATTCCTTTTACATTTTTTACCTTTTTTGTAATTTCATGCATTTCGTATGTTTTAATCTCAACATAAACAACATATTAGCTTTATCACAATAAAATCACATTTTGTTCATCATATGTACTCGCATATTTCCCAAAATAAACCTCAAAATTACACAGTAATATACTATATGTTGTGGATCGCCATATTGCGTTCATGATTTTGAAAGTTGATGAAGCACCCCGAGGAAACAGGCTGAAATCGCAGTTTCGAAAACGATTTGAGTTCTTGAAACTGTTTCAAAGTGTTGAAATCGATTTCTTCCCGCAGCCTCCACGTTAAAATTCTTCCTTTTGTTTTTTTTTCTGACTACAGCACTAACATAAAACCTCTAATCCCTTTGACAAGCCCCCAGTTTACCAGTCGTCGCGAGTTTCATAAATGTCGTAGTGGTTGGGGTGCAGGGCCATAACATATTCATGCAGTATTTAAGCTAACGTGCATGAGAAAGAGTTCCGCCAACGATTTCAATACACTATGCAATTAGAAATAATGTCTAAAGAAAAAAAGTAAGCTTTAACGATTTTTATTTGGAACGTTCTTGGTCGGAGCGTGTATGGTTCTTAAGTTTTGGTTACATTTTGAATTATTGGGAAAATGAATTTACATAATATTATTTACATAACATTGATTATTTAAAGCTACGAACAAACAATGGTTTAAATGAATAATTTTTTGATTACAAAAGCTAACTATCATTTACTACAAAAGCTTTTAATAGAAAACTAAAGCTTCTTTAAGGGATAATGTGAATATTACTTTAATCATTCTATGAAAACCCCATTATTCTTTAAACACACATAAATATGTTATACTGTCGCCGAAGAAAACCTCGCACACTAAGAGTTGGGTTGGATTTTCGTTAACCGTGTCTTTCTCCTACGACCTAACGTCCACGGTTATCAAAAATCCATCCCAACAACTTCTGAAATTCTCTAGCCCCTTTCTGTTCATCGGAACTCTCTTATCGACTCGGTTCGTTCTGTGGCTCAGTCCGTTCTGATCGCATTTACGATCGGTCACATTTACGATCGGCCCCGTTTTGGTCTTTTTCGCCCTGCGCCGGCTTCGTACGGCCAGGGGTGCTCAAGGTCAGGCGCGTCTAACGGTTTCGTTGCAAAACACTAAGTATACACACAATCACATTCTAAAACTCTATTTTCGAGTTTTTTAGGTACATTTCATGTGCATTGTATGCAGCTTGCAGCAAACGATGCATAATAAAACCGACCGCTATGTTTACATTCAAGAAAACCGGCTCAGCATCCACATCGTTTCAATTACTTACCAGAGCACTCAGAACACGATAAGCATTTCCAGGCCAATAAATCTAGCTAATGTGTTTGTTTATAACACGGGCGCAACAAACGGTACCAAACAGGGAAAAATACAAAATCAATCGGAGGTATAAAGATGTTTAAAATTTTACAAATACGAATGTCCGTCCGCTTGTGCACGGCACAATCACAGGCCAAATAGGGTAGAGCATATTTAATCAAATTAATACCGCATCAGCTTAAGTACACCGAATGGCGTGAGTCCTGCTTGAAAGTAATTCATCATCGTAAAATGATAGCCCTCGGTAATGGTGGGAAAAACGAAAATTATCTTACTGGATGAGATGCTCCCTGCTCGCTCTTACCAACCACACTCCAACCCCTTAGGAGCCTTACATATGGGAAGTGGGAACCATGTCGTCACCCTGTCCAGCCGAACAAGATCTGTTTCGCGAACTTTGAACTTCGATCGCCTGTTGCAACGTATGGTGCAATGGATGCACAACGAGGCGTAACGATGATTGTGGGTGGTAAGGCATAATCATTGGAGACAATATCATCAGCGTAGTGCAGCCGGGTCGGGTCGGGATAATTGTTTCCTATTCCTACCTTCCTCCCACTCTGGATCATGCGATGGTGGTGATGATGACGAATGTGAATCAAAAACAGATCAAACCTGTGGCGGTCGATTTGAACTTTAAGGTGAACGTGCACACTCATCTTTAGACTTTAGACCTAGATCACGCCGTGTCTACTCATACCACCCCTAACGCCCGGGGTTGTGTGCGCGGGGGATTAATTAAACCCCACCAGTATCGCATGCGATCGGAAGCATGCAAAACTGCATCAATCCCCGGTAAGTCACTTGTCATGAATAGTGGAGGAGAATGCCACTCCGCAGAGGTTCCCCCGTAACCAAGGTTTGGGAACTCCCTTCCCCATTGACGGGTGTAAAAATCACGTTTTACCAGCACTGGGCACGTGAAGCCCACGTAGGCTTCGATGAAGCCCACGTAGGACGAAGATGGTCGATGACGATGACGACAACCGTCCGGCAAACGGCTAATACACGCATTCGATAAGTCACGAAATCTCGCATGGCAGTGGTAGGCCGCGTGCTGCACGCACGATATTCCGTCGACCGGTGACGCGATGCGGCCTCGTGGCTCGGAATGATTATGCTTAGGGGTAGAACACGCGTATCGAAGCGTGGTATTTCCGCCACACTAATAATAGCACACATCTGCCGGCAATTATGCTAGAGCAATGGACGCAATTCTCACCATCAGAACAACACAATTCTAGGCAGTGTTTGTGTTGGATGTTGGAAAAAAGGTTGTTGTTTACTCTTTGCAAAGGCATTTTCTGACACGCGGATCGTTCACAAGAGGATCAAAATGGTTCACCATCAATGGTCAATCGGACGGAACAGCAGTTCTGTTATTTGGTAAATACAAGCTGGAAAGTTTTTGTGCGCTCTCTCCATTCTAAATTCTGAACGGAAAGTACAATCGTATCTAGAATCATTCATAAGCAAGAGAAAATTTTCCGAAACATGCGCGAATGGAAACACTGCTGATGGCTGTGATGGCTGCTGTAACTCATGTAATGTCTTAATCCTTGCACTAATAAAATGAACTTATGTTTCAACTTCTATGTTGGAACTACACTATGTTCCAAGATCGGTGCTGCTATCTCCTCGTTCACTGAGCCGCTTCAGTATTTGAAAATTTTACTACCGGTCAATTCTCGGGCAGTTTAATACTAAAATTTCTATAAATTTTTTTCAGTAATTGCTAGTTCTAGTTCTAGCTAGATTGCAACTGAAGAAAAGGTCTGGATGGGATTACGTACAGGTCTTCATGACTTGGGTATATCGAAGCCACTATCTGTGAAACTACCCAATTGCTACATGTGATTGGACTATAACGACCAGCTTTTACCTTATTCCATCTCATATCGTGCTTATTGTTAAACCATTCTCTGTCAACTGTACTGACAATAGTATACGACCTTAAGATCCACATATGTGCCAAATCTAGTTTTCCTTGCTCTTGTCAGTTAATGATTATGCTATCAGTTCTCACACCGCCAAAGCACATGACTGGCTGCCGCCAAAGAATATCAAATTCTGTCATTCAAATCTCACACAACCTTCAGTCATTCAGGCTGACCAGGGGGTTGTGAATGTATATCGCCAGTGGATATTTGCATCATCGTTACACGGTTTTATCATCCCCTTCGAAGACCACACCGAGAATAACTGTCGCCACTAACGAGTAGCACACTTTTGCAATATAAATTATTTATTCGTTCCAATATGTTCCTGCAGCAGTTGGTAAAAGCAATGCGCAACGATGGCGCGAGAGCGGAATCACTAATGCAACCGCAGTCAGGATGACCTCTAATTTTATGGTCACTTTTAGCTTGGGATGTGAGACTTGTAGATTTTTGTACAGTTTTTCGGTGCATACGAAATGTGCTTTTTCCAGATTCTCCTATTCTCTTGACAGTGAGAGGGTGTGGTTTGTGGTTTTCTAGACAACCAGTTTTTGATAAACCCACAACGACTATGGTAGCCGTTGTCTGCAGTAAGTTTGCATCGAAAACACCCACAATCACCACAATCTAGAGGCCTGCAGATGTGGCACTGCTGCAACACCTTCGACAGAAATAGCATTAAATTGAACGAACCTACTCACCTTACGATTTAAACATAGGCTCCAAAATGGTATATCACATTCAATTGACCAACAACGCACCGACACGATGACGGCTATCGACTTCATATATGCAAAATGAAAAAAGGAACAATGACAAAAAATGAAGAGACATCAATATATAAGTTCGCCTTTCGAAGAAGGTTACACGTGAGTCGTGTACCTAATGAATGACAGTGATATATGCGAAGTGCAAAACTTTTTGAACCTTTCGTCCAAACCGACCCACCGTCTGACGTGTGTTCATTTGCGATTCAATTGGGATGGTGTCATAATGGTGTAAAAAGAAAAAGTTTAATGTCTGCCCACCAACTTGTGCACGTCCGGCTGTGTTTACTCATTTGATAATAATCCATGGTAAAGGAATAATTAATTGATAATAATTCATTTCATGCATCATGATCGATATGAATCTGAAAAATGAGCTAATTTGTTTTAACGCCATCATCAACGCAGCTGTTTAATGAATGGTCAGAATAAAATAAAACGATCTTGAATAGACGTCTGTCTCCGGATAGTAGAGAAGATAGAACGTCGCCAAACATAGCGACCAATACACGCAACCATTTTGCCACCAGTCAATATGTGCACGATCAATCAGATCGCTTTCCGTTTCGTCTGCCACCATTCGACCACGGAACGCTTGCAACGTTAATTCGCACATTCACATAGCAGTGGAACATCCCGCTGGCGTTAATTTACCGCCTCGGCTACCCCCGGATTGGAGGAGAATGAAGTGATGTAGATGATACTTCTGAGCGAAAAAAAACAACAACAACACATACAAACATACTTTCATTTACATGTCCCGGCACTAACGATGACCCGCGCCCTACTTCAGCGACTTCCCGCGATAGCCGCATGTCACACAAACACAATCGATATGCGGTGTTTTTCGCCACTCAGCTCTCATCAACACCATCATGAGTAACCACTAAAGTAAGAAACTATAATCGCGTGCACCGTGTC
The DNA here is from genome assembly GCA_000349025.1 of Anopheles minimus. Lineage (NCBI taxonomy): Eukaryota > Metazoa > Arthropoda > Insecta > Diptera > Culicidae > Anopheles > Anopheles minimus. The sequence goes on from KB663655.1 coordinate 401,439, forward strand.
GTAGCTTAGCGAACGGACCGCAATATTCGCACAATAGATTCTCGCGAGTGCTGACAGCGCACAACGTTCGAACGATCAAATCACGAGGTTTTGGTGCGCATATCGATAAATGGATTCGGATGGCAGAGCACCGTTACGGGCTTTTAGACATACGGGACCTATTTTATTCGTAGGATCTTTTTTGCCATAAACACAAAATCTACGACCTCCGGTCAGTATCAGGAGATACATGATTTATGGCAACCTTTGTGCGGATAATAGCGCACGAAACAGAACAGACAACAAAGCGTGTAGGATTAATAAATACTGACCAGGTCGGTCGAAAGGTTAAGTTGTCATCCTTTCCCAGGGGAAATAAAAATCAGATTTGTTTGTCCCCGTTTTTTTAACGATTAATGAATATTTTCAATTGATTCATTTCACACGAATATAGCAACCTGATGTTGATTAAATATATATTTAAGTTAAATAACAGCTTACATTCAAAACATCTCATGTGAAAAGATGAAATAATGCCATTAAGGCAAGTAAGGGAATCAATTGAATAGAATATTGAAGATGTAACGACAACAACGAAAATTTATAACCATTCCCATGAACATCCTTATTAAAATTCACAAAATATTGCACTCATCGAGGGTACCCGAGGGTACCCGCCAAATCATGACGCAACCGCGCTCAACAACAGCACACCTTAACAATCTTCGATAAATTCTGCTCAAAGATCACTGTCCCTGACAGGAGTAATTTTACCTTATGCTAATGAACAAGAGTCCTGCTGTTACTTCTGCTACCCGTAAGCCACTGCCAGTTTGCATTCATTTTACCATTTAACACCGAGACCCATTTAAGGTAAAATACGAACCAAAAAAAACGTCTTCAACCCCCGCAGCTGGAGACTCCAACTTTCTTGCCCGATGACAGCACACTTCGGTGTGCCGTACTATTTCGGTTAATTGAACAATTTACTTGCCACCCTTCTGGAATGGGTGGTAGGGATTAATGGGACAGGATAATAACCAAGCCCGAGATAATCGTTAACAGCATAACCTCCGTGGGACGAATGTGGGAGGCGGCAATGAAGAACCCTATCAACACTCTCAGACGGCAGCAGCAGACAATAAAAATGTAGTGCTTTATTCATCTGAGAAACGAAGGGTTTATGTTTTGGGGCGGGTCGAAATTACCGCAAACGGACACCCTATGCTCCTGTGTAACGCCCTCTACATTAGCTGGCCACAATCATCACTGCAAAGGATTGGATGATATGGACAGTCGCACGAAATAAGTAATCTGCAAAACGAGGTAGTCTTCTTCTTCTTCTTTGGTCTAACGACCTACTCTCGGTCATGCCTGCCATTTCTGGCTTACTAGACTTATTAACACCACGTAGTTGGATAGTCAGTCCTCACTACGGAGGAACGGTCCAGAAGGGATTTGAACCGGTCCTGCCGTATGAGACCGGCGCCGCTTATCTCCTCGGCCACCGGACCGCCAAAACTAGGTAATAAATGGGTTTTATAACATAAATCGGTATCAATCGCATTGTGCCGTGGGATTACAAATTGCCTTATAGTTAAGCGTACATTGTATTGAGCCCTTCGGTACATAATGTTATGCGAAATACAACACACTCTAAATATATTAACTGTGGCAAGGGTTTCTACATTTATCAGCTCGTGGTCATGCAATAATGTTCTGAACGTTGCCCTTTAGAAAAAGAATATCTCAACAATTCTATCTCTGCTGCTCGTTGGAACATACATAAAAAGAGAGGATTCAGTTCCACCCATGTAATGGACTTGCTTGTTTTTCATGTCTCATGCTATAGTTCTGCACAATGAGCGACGTAGACCGCCCCCTAGGCGGGGATGCATAAATAAAAATTAACCTTTCGCGATGGAACTTCTCTTGTTTTTGTTTGCGTTTAACATTGCGTTTAACATTGTTTAAGCATTGCGTGAGTCATAATTTTTGCGGGTAATGAAGTACGCTGCGTTATTAAGATCAATTAAATTTTTAAAGGGATCTTAAAACTGCCATAATTTTAATTTTACAATAAATAACGGGTAGCTTGAGGTTAAACAATTTTCACACATAATACCAGGCAAATTAATAGTGACGTGTAATTGTTTTATAACACTTTACATTTCGACAGTCCGCGTAGTAAATATTGCGTGTCACTTGTAATATTATTTTTCCAGATGTACACTAAAGATCCTTGACTTACTTCCACATTAACCTGGGTCCATCATGCTGCCTTTTTTATGCGAGTGGAATTATGATCATACCTATAATTAATTGTATCCCTTCCACGTCTACCTTCGTCCACGTGCACACCGCTACTGATAAAGTCAAACAAAAACTATACGGAGCTTGTAAAGCTCACACGAATGGTACAACGTTGTAATTTTTAACCAATAAGCACACATGAGAGGAGCACCATTTCCATGCGAAGTTGTTCATAATTAGTTTTGAGCTGTACACTTTTAAGTTCACCAAACACGTTTACGAGGCTTACGCTGTATGAAAATCAATTTATATAAAAATGGATGTTTGTTTGGAAGGTTATAATCCAAGAATGGCTGAAACAATCTTGATCCTGCCTTTGGATCATTTGTTCCTCTTTATCCAACGAAGGTCTACGAAAAAAGACAAGCCAGAAAATTCCAAAAATATTAAAAACAATTCAATCTTAGCTCAAATATAGGTCGAACGTTGTTACGGAGTTCTCAACGTCATACTGAAGACGAAAGTTCTGCTATAAGAACATCTTTTAGAATCGCTATGATCGAACTACGAAGACTTAGAGAACACAAAAAAATCCTTTATACCTTAATCAGTCTACAGCATCTTGGAAGCGCTGAGCGCAATGAGAGTTAGGACTTCGCCAGTATCCAGGATTGGTTAATATGAAAACTTCCTACACATTTTGTTAATAAGTCACTCGGTCACACAACATCCGCTTGTTAAACAGGAAAATCTCGACTGAAAAGGTGGTGGAGCGGGGCTACTGTCGTGACTTTTCCGAGCCCGGCAACAAACGGGACCCCTGGAGACAGCCTATTCCGCCCACCATTAGATCGACCTCGTTTCCTAGAGACCTTTATCAAAGCGGACCGAACCGCAACATATTCTAAATTTAGTTGTCCCAAAGTAAAAATCCCAAATTTCTGAGTGCATCTATTATGCATGTGATAAATAATTATTGAATAAAATCTAATGAATTCTTCTAGGAGAATTTTCTACGTGTTCTAACTGTATGATAAAACTTCAACTTCACGCTGGACATACATACAATTGTTCCAAAAATAAACTTGCCACACGCAAAATTTAAAAAACCAACTTGAGTTTTTGAGCACATGGGGTGAGCGAATGCACGTGCCATAGCTTGTAGGGCTTCTGCTTCCAAATCCAAAAGGGGACGACCTAGAAAATGACAAAACATATGGCACGCGTGCTTTAAAACGTGTACCATGCTAAACGTGTACCCGACAATCGATACTTCTCAGCAAAACGACATAGTTCCCAAATTACCCGTTCGTTTCCTTAAAGACAAACATAATCATTAACGCGTTGCCGTATCGAGTGCCGGAAATGCTGGATTTCGGACGAATCCTTAATGGTCACGTTCCTAGCCGATCGGCTTACAGCCCCCATATAGTACAGTGTTGCAACATTGCCGCACTAATTGCAAACGATTAGGCAAAAATAGCCCGCACCCGATTTGCCATGATAAGAACACGCGCTCTGCGAAGCCTTATGACCGGAAAATAGAATCCGGAATAGAAAAGGGAGAAGAAAAGGTAATCGAGTTAGTCCAGGATGGGAAAAAATAGTTTCAACCACTTTCGCGTAAATTGATCGGATTTCGATTAGATGCTTTATAAGATAACTTTTTGTGTGTAAGTTTTTATTTATTGGGAGAATTCTCTTAAACACGAACGACGGGCATATTCTCTATGATGTGAAATTTTTGGATGCAAAACAAATAAATCGTATCCCTTCACCGTATGCAATCAATTTACAAGTGCTCGATCAAGAACCGTTACGTTCCGTTTCTCTTGACATCCGTTCAATTTATCATGTCATCATCAACCGTTGCCAACAAAAGTGTGCACAGCTGTCCTTTGATGCAATGCCAAAAAATTTCCACGTGGCAATGTGGAGGCCTCTTCGTGCCGGCATGACTCACCATTTAATCTAAACCTAACCAGCAGATAATCATTAGTGACCGGAATATAAATGATTGTACCTCTTCTCTATAGACCTCATTTCAGTTAGTCAGTTTGTATGTGTGTATATTTATGAGAGCTTGTGAAACGGTTTTATCCTTTACAGCTTGCACCAGTGTCGGCAACAACAATCTGGCGGCAACGGGTAGTCTACGGAAAACATGATTCTTGCGCACAAAGCACAAGAAATTCAAGTCCAAGGTTAGCATATCTTTGACAACGCCTACATTTCGGATAAACATCACTAGGGCCAACAAACGCGTCACACACCATTATTCTGCATTACCTAAGCCAACCGTGTTCGTGCGAGTGTATGTACAATTTGTTCATACCCCCACGAGTGTTATCCATCGTACCGAAAGTGTCTGTTTCCACCACACAATTCTCGTTCGCGTAACGCGAAAAAGTGGTACTCAAAGCGTGACATAAATCTACTACGACTTCCGCTTCAAACGTCGACCGAACGATTAACACACCTTCGTCCTTGGCCATTGCTGTAAAGCTGCAGCATATATAATACAATACGCACCGAGACATGTCAGCAAAACCAAACAAGAATTGTACTGTGACAACCGCGTTTTCATCAGGGGTCCGTGTGTTCGTTTTCATGCCTTTCATATGTTCACAACCACTCTATGAAAAACAACCATTCCGAACATCCAAAAAACAGTTCCTTCAACAGCTCTTGAGTAGATCGATATCCTGTACCCTCAGCGCATCCATATCAACCGGAAGACCATCCATATCAACCGGAATTAAGGATTCCGATCTGTCATCAACACATACTGCCCTTTGGCAATTTGGAGCTGGAGGTACGGTCGCTCGGACAATGGGTTTTCTACAGTGATGCACTTTTTCCAATTCTGGGATGCTGCTTTGATGGCAGCTGTAAGCTACAGATTGCGCAACGGTTTGGTGTCATCGCGAAGGTCAGCTTTTGTATCTTTGTATGTGTACGGCGTCTGTGTGGTGTTTTGTGTGGGTACTCAGTATATTTCTCGTACATATTAAATAAGAATATCTTATCAATACGAAAAAAACTACAACTAAGAATTATGTGAAGAAACCAGAAGAAGTTTAGTTAGGATTCATATCACAGAAACATGAGTACGCTCATTTGACACACGTGAGAGCTTTTGGATCAACGAAAGCATTCTGTGCAATCGAAATTTGTATAACGGTGTCTTGTGTTTGTTGAAAACAACATATGAAAAATAAATCTCAAGATAAATAAACTTAGCGTCAAGAAAAAAGCTCTCATCTGCTAAAACTATTTTTTTATTCATGTGGTTTGAAAATTCTGAATTAAAAAAAAGTGCTAAAATTTTATGAAGTATGATAGTCAACCCAAGGTTGATAATTACAGTGGTCAGGAACGTGAGAAAATGCGGATCTTGATGTAATGCGTGTTGCTCATTTGTTGTTACGTGGAAAGCGTAAGGTCCATAGTTATACCAACTACTCTCTGACTCATAGCGTAAATGATTTAGAACATTCGATGTGGGGGACAAATTGCGTGAAAATAGAAAAAACACACACAACGCGTGCGTGAATACGTGCTTAATTACAGTATAATTTGTATTTGTATTTGTATGTATTTGTATTTATGTTTCATTACGATTGATCGTATACAATTATTACAGTTGCTTCCCGAGCTTCGCAATTAAAACCTTCCAGAGAAATTTGCGTAACCTCAAATTTCTCGTAATTCGAATATTGATCGACAAATGGTTTATATTTCTTATTTTTTTATCATAAGTTCATGATTCTATTTCATTCTTACAATTTGTAGATTTCAAACAATTATTCTTCTTCCTTGACGTAACGACCCACTCGGTCATACCTGCCATTTCTTGCTTACGAGACTTTTTTATTACCACGTAGTTGGATAGTCAGTCCTCACTACGAGGGAACAATCCGGATGGGATAAAAATAGTTATTAGTTATTATGAATAATAAAAAAGAGTTTTACATTCAAATACCTTAACACGTTAGTAGTTAAAGTATCTTTTAAATTAGTAAAATGTAATGTAATGTACAAAAAATAAAATTGCAACTAAAAGAACTGAGCTCCATAATCCTATAACTATTTTAGTTACAATTAAAAATTAACACACATTCCACACCAAGTTGAACATTTTTATTCATTGATGTTATAACTGATTGGCCAACCAATCGGTGAGCATAACACTATGCAACCCGACCACATACCGCACTATTTCGAGAGTCAAAACCCAAAAACCAAAACAAACAACCAAAACCAACGTCCGACCTCTAAGCATGCAGGTACGGGGGACGTTTGGCGGGTGGGAATGAGTCGTGAAGTAAAACATGATCTGTCGGGAAAGGTTTTGGTCAAATGCATAGCATTCATCTCCACTCGGTGCCTTCTCACAGCCTCACGGCCACATGACCACCAAAAGAGGCAACGAACTCCACGATGAAAATCAAAGCCGCTTGCGCCCGTGGCGTGTTCGTATGCAAACGCAGGCATAATCTTTCATTTCCCAAACACCCTCTCGCCCTCCCCCTCCCCTCCCTACTCCTTTCTCGTATACTTCCATTTGCTGCGTCCAACATTGAAGTCACAAAAATTTAATTATGCCTACCATGCAAATGCACACGCACGCACAAAAACGCACTCTGCATCAGCGCATTACGGGTTTGGCGTAAAGCTTTTCTGTGAGTAGTTGTAACCGATGGTTTTTGTTTGTCTCCACAAAGTGTGTACGCACACAAGCATTTTTGCCGTGCGGCAACGAGCGTATGAATGTGTCTTTTTTCATACTGCATCAAACATGCACGGTAAATAGGAAGCCTTCACCTGCTTTGCCGATCATCGTCGGATACCATCAACTTACGACGAGACAAGACACCGACACCAATCTAAAGGTCCACGCATACAAATCGCCTGGAAGCTAATCACAGCACCCACTGCGCTCAGGAAACAATAGCGGCAAAGAGTGCGAAAGCGGCAAAAGAGACGTGGGTATTAGGACAGACGATTAATACTACTACTATTACTATTACTACCACTACTACTATTACCACTACTACTACTACTGCTATTACTACGACTACTACTACTATGAAAAAAGGCAGAGCGCTTTCTCCAGCCAACCATTCTGTTACCGGTTGCTTCGGAACACAAACCTGCGCATGTTGTAATAATGCACGGCTCACTTGCGCAAATAGCAAATGCGTAAACGATGTTATAAATAATACATGCACGCATGGAATTTTGCCACGCAGATTGATAAGTTGTTGTAAGGTGAATATTTACGGAACCGAACGCTTGGTCCACAATATGCAGCTTGTTACGTAACAGAACCACTATTGTGTTTTGATGTTTTTTTATTCCTTAAAGATAAACAGATCCCAACAGAAAATTAAACATTTGAACATTTGTATATTTTTAATTGGATCACCCTGTCAAATGAAGATTTTTTTAAATACATTATTTAACTGATCTTTCTTCGTGATAAAAAATACTTGAAAGATTTCAGTCGCTAAAATGGAAGAACATACAATTTTGTTTAAATTCATTCTTAGTTTAAAAATAATTTGAAAACGATTGATGATAAAAATCATTATATTCAAAGTATTAAATATAATCTGAACGTAATGTTTAAAGTACGAAACCAATAATACAAGAATGGATAAGCTTAATTATACACAAATTAGTTTCTGTAATTCTTTCCAAATTCTGGAATGTTTGGCTGCAAGGTACCTTAAATGTGTGCAATAAGTCGTTATACTGTTTAACTTAACGATTCCTTTATCATGAAATACATAATTAATTAGCAACTTTAGTGACTTAAGAACGATTTGTTTTATTTAAATTAATTTATTCATTTTAACTGCTTTTTTAAAAATGGCGATTGTTTCGATTAAAAATATTGTATGGCAGTTGGCAAACTCATGATCATTCGAAACGTAAATAGCGCACCAGGAAAGGTAACATTCGTCCGCTACAAGTGAATTATTCCCTATGCGCACTGTACTTTCTTTCGCGACGGTTCACCACACTGCGACGAAACATTGTGGAACCATCTGTGCAGTGGTTAAAATGGCGTACTTGTTGCTCGACCCCAACAGCCCGTGACGGGGAGGGAATTGTTATTTTTCTGCCCAACCATTCGATCTGCGCCATTCCTCGGCACAGGTTAAGCAAGGCCCGCCGGGTCTTGCAGAAAACCGGAAATGGAATAGCTGAACGTACAAGGGAATGGGTGCAAAATGGTCGTGTGGGTTGGTCGGCGAGTCCGGTGAAGGAGAACATAAACTTTCACTTTCACTCGGCTGCTTACCGCCCCATTTCACCCCATGGCAGAGGGACCGCTTGCAGACGTGAATCAAGTTTAGTGTAGACTAGCTTCCATATGAATATGGCCACGGCTGTAAGTACTTGCGCGAGTGAAACAAGCAACAACAAAAAATGAAACGCTGAAAAACCGGACCAAACGGAAAGGCTTCTTGTCTTTGCAACCTTAACGGTGACCCGTTTGGGGACAAATATGAGTGCCGTAGAAAAGTTTCGTTCGGCTGCATCTTGTTTTTTGTCCAGCGTGAAACCACTTTCACACAAACAACACCACCAGCAAAAGTACCAGATCCCACAGGGATAAGATTCATGGTACGGGGTGAAGTTTGAACACACCGAGATGTGCTTCGCTCGATGAGAGTTTGCTCAGAAAGAGCCCCTAAAATCTCTGCCTGACCCAAACCAATGTTTGACTTTCGCTTGCATAACTGGCCGCCCTTGCACGCACGACGATGACTTAAACGATGAAGTGAGAGCCAATGAATTGCATCAGTGTACGATTTATTATGACATTCGATACTTTTCGAAACAAAAGCCACACCATCAATAGTTGACTTAGTCTATCGAAATCCATTCAAAAAGTTCGATATCGAAAAAGAACTTTGATCTTCCTACCGATCAAATACTTGATACATATTAATGTTGCGTAATGCGATGAATGCAATTTCTAAAGTGATTCCGGTTAATTATTCGCACTACACTCTTTGCTCTTTGGGACTGATTTCTGAGGTATAAATAACGAAATATGCGGATGGAAAGAAACTCCTATCACAACCACATAAGTCACTGCAGTTGTCACCTGATAAATTCAACAATTACATCATCATTGTCGTCGGAACCGCTCGTGATTGTATTGTTGTGGTCACTGGTAAGACTTCGCTCGGTGTAGCCTCGCGTACCAAACAAAAACAATTAAATATTCGACGTGTAGGGTGATGGGTCTAAAAGAAACTATTTCTTATACATGTTTGTAATAACAAAAGGTTGGATCAATATGCGGTTTGCAGTAGAGGAATCGCGAGCGATGAATTGCAAACATCAGCTGCCATACTGTTGCATCCTCCTTAAGGGTCGATCATCTTAAAATCTCGATCGAAAAATAGACTAAGCTCCACGATCGATGACACATGGCTCTAGTTTGCAGTCTAGTATGCATTGTGCTTTACTAAGAGAGATCAATGTTTGCTTCTGTCCCGCCAGGTTGATAATACAGGCGACCTCACCTTGACGTGGATTTTACACTACCCGTACTGGATCTGACTTCCGCTCGAACCTGTCGTAACAATAAGTCAATCCCTTCGCTCGGTTCAATCAATCGCACTTGTATGCGGCGCTCTTTCCATAAGAATGGAACATTTTTCTAAACGCTGCTATAAACCACCCCTTTGCGGCCTTTCCTTTGGCCCTCACCAATTATCGATTGCTTTAAAATAGCTTCTAAATATATCTTTACATTTTTCCATCGCCTGAAACGTTGTTATGATTTGCTTTTGCTGCTGTCAAATTTGCAAATGCTATAATAAATATAGCAAATTGTATTAAATTGACAAAAGGATCTTCATCAAACGGTTACACAGGACAACACAACTAAGCAGAGAAGCATTTTATCTGATAAGCTACATTTTTAAGAAACTGTTTTCGTCATAAATAACTATATTTAAACTGAATTGCTTAGATAAGACTACCATAATAATAAACATGACGTTTAAACAATTAACACATTTTAGGTCAAGGATGTTATGACCCGGGACAGTTTTGAAACTTGAACCAACTCTCTCATATTGTGATGCTAGGTGCCGAAGTTCCCATACGCACTCTCTTGTTTCATCTCTCATTACATAGTACGAATAGTTTGCACTCAACATAAATACTATCGTGTACTACCTACACACAAACAGCATCTGTGGTTATTGCATGAATGACAATTTCAACTATCCCTAGCACATTATGCTGCAATTACCTTTTATCCCGTTCTGCTTACACTGGAGTGGTCCACACATTCGCTAAGATTTGCCGCATCAACACGGCGAGAAGAGATCGATTCTGGCTATCGCTTGCGGTCAAGTTCACAGATGCTTCTACACTCACACACGCGCACTGTATTTATTCGATGCTTGGCGAACACTCAACAGAATGCATACACGAAAAAGGGCCAGCAAAATAACATACGAGTGGGCCGTTTCTATACTCGTGATGATATTTACACTTTTTATCAATTCAACCTTACCAGCACTGGCACCTTCTCTCACCCAGTGGTGGTCAACTTCACACGGCCCAAACACCACTAGAGTGATTGTATTTATTGCCTTTTGCTCTACTATCTAATTTTTTATTGCAAATTTTTTTCTACACTTGTAACACCACCACTGTAAGTCACACCAGATCGGACACCAGCACGACTCACTAATCAGCCTTACAAATTCTTTGAACGCCGGACTGAAATCATATACTAGGATTATTTATTTCACAACATAAGCGAATGATTGCTTCCCGGGTTTGCCTGGTAGCGCAACAACAACACAAAACACACTAAACACGGATACTGCAAAGTTCACAGCATGACAGCTTTCGTCTAGATGCGTTATTTCTCCTCAGCGACACTATCCAACCAACGGTGTTGTTGTTGACCTAATGGGAACAAACTACTCCTGTTGTCCCCCTTTCCCTTGCCTCGCTGGGGCTAGACGAAGCACCAGATGCAGCCCTTCACTTTTCGAACAAGTACCCGAAAACAAAACAGCACAACAGCTACGAACAATTCACGCCTAAGGGTGACAGCGACTATTGGGTCACAAAACGCTGTCACACGACACGCGATTAGCGTTGTGCCAATGGCACCCAAAAACAAACAGCAAAAACGAATACACGTTCCTCTATCTGTGAGTGTTTAACTGAACCCGACTGAACGACGCTTACACATGTCACATGAACGTAGGCTTTTTTGTAGTTGTTGTTGTTGTCGAGCGCACTCAACAATCTTCATGCAAAATTAACTTTACAGGCCGTGCAATGCGATCTTTTTTCTAACCCTGCTTTGCTGCTCATCAGATATGGTAAACTTTCTACTAAGAAAAGTCAATCGCTATTCGCGTCGCCCGGATTTCTACAGCGGGGAACAGGTGCCCGAACTACACTGGCCACAAACTTGTGTGAACGGATGAAACGATGCGACTAAAAGGGGGTGCAAACGCAACAATCTTCCGTCGTTGTTCGCACTTCGCACGATTGCACACTGAGATAATTTATTATGTATGCGAGATAAAATAAAATGTTTGCCAAAAAGCTCCCAAAAAATATTATCTGTTACTGTTGTATCACGAAAGAATAGCCATATGACAAGACCAAAATTATATTATTTTTAAAATATTTTAATTGTTTACTTTGCCTACGATGAAAAGATTCATGGTATTGAACTTAAAATTACTAACCGCAATAAATATCTCCAGTGGAATTTACTTGGGCCCTTACATTTTCTAAAACATCGGCAAAGATTCCATTGACAGAGTTCTTCACTATTGTTGCAAAAAGAAAGGCATTTTTTGAATTAACTATTTCGCTCCCAAACCTCGTTTTAACCAACAAAAAACGTGTTCGTTACAATGTGCACTTCGATGATACACATCTGCGCGCGCACACGCAACCGCATATCGACATCACGATACAAACATCTCTTCGCAACGAGAGAAAAAAGTTTTTCCGTGCGACAGCAAGAAACTTTTCATTTATATGCTATTTGTATGTTTGTCAAACAAAATAAACAGTGCCACGTTTCGGAACACGGTTGAAAATACGACGTTAATCAGCGCTTACACTTCGAAATCACTTCAACAAATTGTGAAACAAAGAGCGTTGCTGTTTTTTTCGTTCATTTAAAAACCGGTATCTGAAACGTAAAATCTATTGCTCTTTACTCATCATCATTTCTTCGGAAGAGCATGGAACGGGAAAGAAAATAGTTGTTTTGGTTTGCCTTCTGTTATTCCCTTCTTTTAGCTACACATCTTCTACCACTCACTACTTGCAACGTCCCATGAATCGCGAATTGGTAAGCACTCTCTCTTCGACGCACCTTAGAAATGTGTATGACATTTTTTTTCGATTTCCATTCTCCTTCGCTCGTTATTTGTCGTACAAGGTTTTTTTTTATTTCCGTTACACTGTTATATATTTTAGCATACTTATGTGTAATGAAGGCATGAAAAATTTAAAATACTACAGCATATTCGATAGATCTTCTGAGTTCTGGAATGTAACAGTGCCTTTTTTCACTAACAAATTCTGCCTCGTGGCAAACTTACATTTCGATACACTATCAACTTCCTGCTTCCATTAGAAACACAAAATACCATACACGTTTTCGTGTTTGTGCGTTTTTGCAAAGGATAAACACCATCCCTTCACGCGTTGCTAAGAATGTATTTAGAGTGGCTCCCCAAAAAGATAATACAACATCGTAAACATTGCCAGTTTACCTGGTCCTTACACTCACACGCTTATATTAATTTAAAAAAAAACAACACAACCACGAAACTTGCACTGTACGCGGGGCAGAAGGGCGAAAGTTTTATTTTGTTAAAAATAGACCCGCGCGAAGAATTTGCGTACTGCTCTACGCTACGGGTTTCACTCAACTGAGACGCCGAGTCAGATTATGCGGCTCGAAAATCTTGTCCGTGTTTGTCAACTATGGGACTTCCCTTTCGAATATTTGCATCGAATCCAATCCCATAAAGCAGTAATGTGAAATGCTCTAATATATGCCAAAACCATTGAAAAGAAAATGTCGGTACGAAGAATGCAACTTACACAAAACATTTTGCAAAACATACGATCGAAGCTTTGTGTGAATTTATGATTTCTCACATACCAAAAAAAGTATGTCGCACATAAACAATATGAACACGGTTAACCGATAAAAGTCATTACTATTTGACAGCTGGCTAAATACATGTCTTCTCACCCACTTGACAATGCTGTGCGACAATTATTTGGGGAGCCACATCCGAGCAATAAATGCCTGAATAATATTATAAAGCATTTATTACATTACAAAAATTAGTATGTAAATTTATTAAAAATATTGTTATATAATAAACGACGAAAACTTATATATATATATATATATATATATATATAAAATTATAAGTTATAAGCGTGGGGGCGGTCCGGTGGGCGAGGAGATAAGCGGCGCCGGTCTCATACGGCAGGACCGGGGTTCAAATCCCATCTGGACCGTTCCTCCGTAGTGAGGACTGACTATGCAACTACGTGGTATCAATAAGTCTAGTAAGCCAGAAATGATAGGCATGACCGAGTAGGTCGTTAGGCCAAAGAAGAAACGTGTTATACATGGTTCTGAATTTGGATTGCAAAAGATTTTTAATTTTGGGGCGGCCCGGTGGGGTAGTGGTATCGGCGCTGCTCTCTCACACGACAGACCGGGACCAAAATCCCATCCGGACCGCTCCCCCGTAGCAGTGATTGACTACCCTGCTACGTGGTAAACTAAGTCTAATACGGCCAGGCCGTCATACAATAATAAAAAAAAAGATTTTTAATTTTATTCTTTTAAACTCGAAATAGAGTTGTATAATAAAACCGATGATTTGCTATCGATGAAACTCTACAACAGTTGTTAAAACAAATTTACAATTTGTGTGTCCAATGACTAGAGAAATTGTTTCAGTGTTTTATAGACTTTTCTCTATATTTTGTAATATTATACACTAAGTAAAAAATTATTTATTTCAAGCATTGGCAGTTTACATAATTTACTAGTCTTCAATGAATTAAAAAAGTAGATGGAACGCGTGAGGAAATGAGAGTTATGTTGCATCATGTGTGCAACACCAGACAAACAGCTTTCGATATGTTGCACTACATTGCAAAGTAGCTGCTCGAAAGTTCAATGAGAAGGAAGCTTTCGCGTTAGAAGCTTTTCGCACAATGGAAGGCTATTGTTCGATGCTTGGTTCGAGGTTGTAAAAACAGCTCCATTGTAGTAATTTTGAAGTCGATTTACCCAACACGCATATTAATACAGCGAGTACGTATTTCGTTCACTGAAAATATTCGCTTTTGTTAAAACATTGTTTAACTCACCCCAATTGTAACAGGAATCATCAAGGTTATGGGAGCCTGGAAAAAGAAAATTGAAAATCAGTCGCACATAATAAAATATATTATATAAATCAAATTCAAACATTTTTCAATTATCAAATTGAGAATAATACTCAAATGGTACTCGAAAGCATAATGATTAACCATACAGAATGTCCTGAAAAATAGTCAAAGCCACTGAAAACATCTCTTCCGATAAGTAGGGCACATGACCCGGGAACTAAATTAAGACGGAAGCCTTCTAATTGCCGAACGATCGTCGGACGCCTACACTGTAACTGTCAGTTTAGTTCGATGGCCTTCGATTGCCCTCCGATGGTAATGTTCAAGAAGTGCTATGCATAAGACCAAAAACAAAACGTTCTTTTCAGTGCAGGATTCGTGTTCATTAATCCCCATCGTATTTTGAATGATACTCGCAACTATCGTACGCAACACGAGAGATGAGAAAGCGCGTGGCTAGTTGTTTCGGTGTGTTGTCATTTCTTTTTTCGTGCTCTCTTGCACCCTATAACCGTAGCATAGATAATTGTTTTCCAAGGATTTTCCTTTTCGCCTCTTGTGTATTTAGCTCAAGGTTAAAACTTTTGCTTAAGTACTTTTTCCTCACACGAAGGACAAGTGACTGAGTACGTACATTTGGGTCGTTAGGGTATTGTTGCAGGCGTTTGCAGTATCTGGTATAAACCCATTTTATATTGCTAATTAGCCCTTGTATTCATTAATAGATGAAAGTTAGTTGGTGTGCTTCGGTGGTATAGCTGATAGCGACATCGGTCTTACACTCCACAGAACCAGTCCAAAATCTGAGCCGGATAGTTGTACACTTAACTATTCTGCAGTTAGTAAGGCCCCTTGAGGTTGTAGTGTCATAAAAGAAAAATAGAGTTCCAATTCGATACTTTATATAAAAAATATGCTATTTAAACTTATTTTATTGTAACTTCTGATATACAATTCACAAAAAGATTACTTTCGTTTCATTCAAATGTTAGCAATCCGGTTCTATTCTCATTCTCTTTGTTATACTGTTCTCAAAATGTCAAATATTCATATTGTTCAATGGAATCAGATTTTCTAACTGTATTTATCGCCTCCAAAACTGCAACGTATTAGGCAGTGTTCACATATTCCACACTGCTATTGGCTCCATTATTGGCCGGCATATTCCTCAAATTGTCAACGAACCTGTTTAACTGTGATGTAAGCATATGAAATGTTATCCTTCATTTCAAACGTACTGGGAGCCAAGTGTAAAGCAAAAAATGAATAACCAGTTATTAAACATTCAAGGTCAGTAGTATGCTAGCAAAGCTCCATTCATCGAGCAGGAGAGTATTTTATTGCTATAATAAATCCACAACATTTTGATTGATCGCTTAATAGTGGCAGAAAGAAACTGGTACTAATTTTAACTATGTTTGTTTATATACTTTTAATTATTCAAAATCCGAGCAAAAAGAAACTTTATAACCTTTCGGCTTCAGAAATTGTATCGATCAATATGAACCGTTTGGAAGTTATACCAAGCTTTGACATTCCTCGAACCGAACATCCACCCTCTATGTACAACCTTGAACTTGTGTCAATTTCTTTCAATAATGCCTACAAGCGATTGCTCGATTTTCCACCGAGTTCCATTTCGAATAACTGTCATTTTCCTTGATTAAACAACTACCTCTACCACAAACCCTTGGCACCCTTGAGCAGGACAACAATAACGTTCGCAGGTCCGGTAATGGTAGGGCCGACCGCTGGCAAGAGAAACGAATGAATGACGTTGATGCAAGTTGCATGTTCACTGTCATAAAGGAGTGCGGCATGGTGCAAGTTCGACGACCGAGACTGGCTGTACTGCATGCCAGCGATCGTGTCTGTTCGAAGCAGGAACTGCAACCGGTTTGTTCGTTACCACGAGTTATTGAGATAGTGTTTTACTGTTCTGTGACTAAAATTTTCCGTTTTCCATCCTATGAAGATCCGTCACTCACGCCCATCCGCACAACAGCCACACCGTAATGAACACATATCACAAAACTCGACAAGGTGTGGTTTTACATTTCACAGATTAAAACCTTCTCCCCACAGTATCGTCCACGTATCGCATCATAATTCAAAAGCACAAAAGATATACCACTTGCAAGAATAAAAGAGATTCGTCCCCGTGCTGAAAGCTACCGCCATTCATTTTTTCCCCATGGAAATACAACATATCACGTTCTCGGTGACACCGTTTTTCCTGTCTGAATCCGTTTGTTCACCTGTAGAAAAATCAGTGCAAAGAAATGATAACAAACCAAACAACGTGTGGCTCCATTCCTAAGGGAGTGCATAGTGGAAGGAGTTGCACGTTCTGCACTGGCACGGCCGGAAAATTGTCATCACAGGACGTGCTCTTGACGATTGTCTTCACGACCACACAGCAAAGCGCAATAATGGGAATGAGTGTGCTGCGATATGTAGCGCGTTGTTACTACTCGTCTGTACCATGCAAATGATATTTGCATCCGCTTTTAGTTTGTCAGCAATTAAAAGCAAGCGAACGGGCGCACATTTGTGTTCGAGGGTGTGATTTACATTCGAATCTAATCGCAACAATTTCAAAATATGCTTCGGGGAGTTTTGGGAAGAGTTTTTCACATGCATCGGTAATTAATGCAGTTGCTATCGACAACAACTAGTGTTACTTTTCCTTGGCGCACAAAAAAACTCCCTTAATGGTTTTATAGTCAGTTACATAAAAAACTTCTTTTCATTTTATTCTTTGAATATTGATCTGTAATTGTGACTATGTATTGTAATGAATAAAATCGTTTCATATTGTACTTAGAATCATTCATAGATCCATTTAGGAGGAAGATACTCAACGATGGTCTGGTAGTTTCATACTCTGGCGAAAGGTCAAATAATTCGAAAGCAATATTTTGTTCCTTGTCTTGGAAGGTCCATGTGATATTACAGAATTCACCTGAGCTGTCTTGGCTTAATTTACTTCGCAGATTTTTTCTTCTTTGACTCAACGACCTACTCGGTCATGCCCGTCATTTTTGGCCTACGAGACTTTTTATTAACCACGTCAATCAAGTCGGATAGTAAATCCTCACTACGGGGGAGCGGTCCGGATGGGGTTTGAACCTCGGTCTTGCCGTGTGGGACCAGCGCCGTTATCGCCTCGGCCGCCGGACCACCCGTGCGAAGGAAGGAATTTCTTCCTCAACTGATTAAATTAACATACATCAAAACAATACACTGCCTAACTACATGAAAACACGAGATTTTTTGAAAATGTGATTACGCACATATTCAAAATTGTTATTCTAACTTTATCTTATCTTCATCCTTTTCAAAACATACATGAACTGTAAAATGATGAATAAATTATTCAAACTAAAAAAAATAACAAAAATTCACATAAAACCTTATTAAGAATCACGCAAAAATGTAGCCAACCGGGTACTTGGTAAACTAAGTCTAATACTGCCTGGCTGTCATACCAAAGACAAATAATTGTTTTCAATTTTCTCTCTCGTTTCTAACAGGTGATAAGACCAAATGGGTTTACCTGACCTAACGGATTTGGCTCTAAGGTTTGGGCAGAACGAGGATATGTCAAGAGGAATAATCTCGATTTTAAAGCGATTACGAAATCCTTTCCGCAAGTTCCATTGTAACCGTAGCCTTGCAAAATGTCTATTCAATCACGATCACGATTGGTGGAATGGTTTACGATGACATTTTCTCTACTGTATAACAAATAATTATCCCGGAGTTAATCTGTGAAACTGTTCTACAATCGATTTTTGTAGATCGAACCAATCTTGTAGATTGGACACATGGTACCCGATCAACGAAAAATCTCATCAATAGGAAAGCATCGTTGATATAATTGTCTACGAGCATCTATCTTTTGCTGAAATTGCCTTGTCTGCAGTGGATTATACGACTTTTCTGAAAGTACCTATAAGGTTTGTAATGTGTTGATAATATATCTGAGAACAGACTGTATTTTCCAAAATCCTATCAGAATAGTTCCCATTTTGTTGTATGATTGTTTTATAGAGACTTTGGGCTCTATAGCCTCATTCGCCTCTCAAGGATAGTTCTCACGTTCGCAGTACTGACTATTTCTGGGATATATTGTAATCTGGGATATATTGTAATAGTCTGTCACGATTTGTCAGACTGTCACGCGAAAGATAATGGGCAAGCAATTCCTTCACAGTATTGTTTTTATTCTTTAAATCAACAAGACGCCCAGCGAGTCACTAGTTATTATATAAGAAAGTAAAAAAAAAACAAGAATATCCTTAAAATAAATCCCACAAATCTGCACAATGAATATAAAACATAACATTTGTGACTATTTATCTATATCAAAATATTGTTATTGTTTATACGAGAATATGAGCTTTTCAGATGTGATATCAACAAGCTTAAAAAAGTAATAAAGTTCATGTAATTAACATTGATCGTCTATTCTTCACAGATGATAATTCCTAAAACACGTGATCTCCATAAACAAGAATGTAAATCACCTCCGCTAGCTACTCATTACGAGCAGCATCTATCTTTGGCACAGTACGCACATTTCTATATCAACCAAACCCCCCAAAACCTGATTGCTCCAAAACAATACAAAAAAACGACAACACCAATATCTCTCATGCTTTGTTCCACCATTTTTGTGGAAAATTAAACTGTGCTTAGGAATGGGTTGCGACTGTAGCCGGTTCACATTGAACTATTGGAACAGAAGAAGTTCGACGTGAGATGTCATTCGCCTCCAGATGCCGCCAACCGTGCAGACTCAGTTAAAGAACCCGATCGCCGAAAATTTGCGTTCAGTTCAGATTTTGTCGCGATCGCGAATGGATCTAACGACGAGGATCTGACTAGTTGCCGTTGGATCAAAATATAAGAGAAACACAGGTGTCAGCGGAAGTCGAAAGAATGTCGAACCGATTGGGACGACTGTGGTGGGTGATACTGTCGTTGGTAGGGATCATTACCGTGGGAGCTGTAAACAGTGAAAGTGATGAAAATTCGCAGAGATGTATGTATAGTGGAATAGTGTGATTAATTTGATATATTCAAATTGTTATGAAATCAAACTTCCCGTGGTGATTTTATCCCGGATCAACCTCGTAGTGGTATTATTCATGGTGCATATTTTCGTTCCAGTGTCGGAGTACTGGCGAATGCCGCGTGTGTTCAAATATGATGATTATGATATCTGTTTAAACGATAATCCCACCATACCATCCGTGTATTGCGTGGTGAAGGCGGTCATTCGACCGGATAACACCTCCGAAGTTTGGGGCCTGATCGAGCGGATTTCGGCTGATTGGAAGCTTCGTCTTAACCATGCCCATCTGGATCGTGGGATTTGTGTACGCGATTGCGCAATGCGTTTACGAATGATGTCCGGTCGACTGAACGAGAGCGAGCTTCTGGTTCCCAAGTTCAAGACCAACTACCGGGTAAATAAAACTGTATCTTATTTCCATATTGTTTCCGCCATTCATCGTTTATTGTCTGACTCAGTAGTAGTTAACCCTTAAAGTTTCATCCATTGCTTGCTCAGAAGTGTGCGATTCTGTTAACATTTTAGATTAAACATAAGAAACTGTTCAAATGATTTGCGATTTTTATGTGATTATATCTAGAAGGTCAAGGATATTCAAAAATTTAATACGATTTGTCCCGCAAAAGAGCTTTCAAACACACTAATTCTTTTGATGAGGATTTCTAGATTTATTCCTAGAATTTCCGTACTTAGTCCATTAAATTAAATTCACTGTTTAGTATCCTTCTAACGAAAAGGTTTTATTCTGTCTCGGATACCGAGGTGCATGACAGAAACTTTTGTACCAATGCACGCGATGCGTAACAATGATAATGATACGCCGAACGTATCGCGTAAGAAATGCTCATAATTAATTAGGCAAACCGCAGCGCATTAGCGCATTTCGAATTACAGGTCACGATTGTTGCGATCGTTTGGGAATCAGTTCAAGGTTTGTCTACTGGCTGTTCCGTTAGTCCATACGGCCTAGGTACGATAGGTGGAATGATTGAGACATAAAGCGGTCCCGTGTTACGATTCCAGTTTTGAAACTATAGCATTGCACTGTTTGCTACCACATTATGTCTGGAGCGAATGGAGTACAAACAAATCATGGTGAAAAAACAAATGTATCATTGGCGGCCAGCATTATCGAACGATGGAACAAAAAGCTAGTGATTCAAAATATTTGACACATTAATATCTAAGCACCCAAGAAGCAGCGTACTACAGAAACCTGTTTAATACATAATTTAGCACGATCGGCATTCAGGCCACCATAGTGTTTGGTTTGCAACGCAAATTCTATCACTTTTTTGGAACGATTCAAAGTTCGAGGATGAAAGGGAAATTAAGACCAAACTGGATTTCCGATCCCATTGAACTCGCTTGGCCGGTTCGGTTGGATTGATTCTGCATCTTCTAGAACTTTTAAATCCGGTTCTTCTTTTCCAGTACGATTCCACACTCGATCACGAACAGAATGTTTACCGATGCTTGAACGGTTAAAACACTGAATTAACATAGACAAGAGTTCAAAGCATGGCTGTCTAACACATCCGTTGTAGCATAAATTAATCCACCAGCAGGTGGTTTTACACTACTGACCAACACTAGCCAAACTGATCAAACTGCATAAACTTAAGAGAAGCGTTTAATGGTGTTCCAACTGTACATCCTATACGTAGGGTTCAAAATGTGTTAGATGAATCTCGTTTACATCAAATACACGCACCTTGACTTTGGCTTTTCGCATAAGACACAACGTATTCAGTCTGCAACCCAATAACTGGTCGTGGTGACCGCATACGTAGCCGTGGCGTTTCTCACGTAGGTTGCCTACAGCTGGGGAATTGTCTTATTTTTAAATTTCCGGTTTATTAAAATCATGCTCATTCCCAGTCACACAAAAATGATGACCACAAACCTTGATTCGTCACACATACCAACTTAACCGCCGCGCCTCGCAAAAGATGAGCTTGACATTTCGTTGCATTTTTTAAAACATAATTCCTTAATATACTTTCCATATAAAACCAGCCGCGAAAAACTGTCCATGATATTTTGTTCCGATCGGCATTGATAAACCAAGAACCTAATTCGCGATTTTTGTAATGGATCACAACCGAAAGTAACATGCACTATGGGCTTTTAATGTTCAGAATGCATCAAGAATAACAAAATAAATTTTATCATATTGATTAGATGTAAATTTCTTCTTCAACTGATTAAATTAACATATCACCACAATACAATGTCAAACACAATTACACGGACACACGAGTGTTTTGAACATATTTTGACATACATATTTAACATTGTTATTCTAACTTTATCTTATCTTCATTCTTTTCAAAACATACATGAACTGTGAAATGATGAAGAAATTATTCAAACTAAAACATAACAAAAAATTCACATGAAATCATATTAAGTTTTTAAGAATCACGAAAAAATGAAGCCTACAATTCCATATTTTTATAGCACTAGCAGGGATCCCATTCATAGTGATTATCAACTGTAATAGTAGAAATATACATTTTAAAATGAGTTATTTGAACAACAAACGGTGAACAAGCGTTGAAAAACTGGATACTTGGTAAACTAAGTCTAATACTGCCTGGCTGTCATACAAAAATTTTAAAAAACTTGCATATGCCAAATTTTGTTACGCACTGTCAGACATTCATGGGTTTCTATCAAATTTGCCATTCAGATCGATATCAATTATTTTACTATTCCTCATTTTTTTCTATTTTAAGTATACCTTCAAACCAGGAACATTCAGAGACATCGATGAATATCGACAAAATTATTCCGAGCTGCTAGAAAAGTGTGTCAACGCTGAGCTCAAGGATGAATACAATTTAATAGCACAAACAGAGATAGAATACTGCGATAACAACGCTGTATCTTATCCAATAGGTATGAAAGAAAATTGCTCTTGCACAATAATAGTGAATCATTGTTATTTGTTTTCACTAACACTTTCACTTCCCACAACTTCTCCTTTTCCCTCAGACTGGTTGGAAATAACGTTCCTAGTGGTCGCGATAACTATTGCCGGTATAGTGTTGGCCTCCAGTGTGTACGATTTTCGTTGCAAAACGACGCACGGACTTGGGCACTACAAGCACGATCTTCCGACAACGAAGCAGATGTATCTTGTGTCCTTTTCGTTCATCCGAAACTGGTACCGGATCACCTCGCGCGGGGACGATCAACTTAGCCACAACCTGCGATACATTCACACCATCCGGATGATCGTCTTCATGGGCGTCACGTTAGGCCACGTCCTGTTCTATGCCCAACCCAGAACAGCGTTTACAATCGAAAACGTAACGAAGCGCACTGCAGATTGCCAGGACGCGTAGTATACATTTATCATATGATTGTATTTTACTTATTTTTCTCCCAGCGTTATAGTGAACTTTCAACAATGGTAATCATCAATGGTACCCAGATAGTGACGACATTTTTCTCCATCAGCGCATTGCTGCTGGTGTTGTTATTCATGCAGAAGGTGGAGGAAACGAAAAAAAAGGTCGGCATCCTGGAAATTTTCATTATTTCCGCCGCCCGTTACATTCGGTAAGCACCTTTTCCACTACGTTACGGTAAAACCTAAAGTTCCTCATAATTGGCGAAATCGTCTGACGTGCTCTCAACAACAAACACATAGATTAACGCCGGTGTACGCATTCGTGATGCTCTTCGAGGCTACCTGGGTGGTGCGGTTGGGTGATGGACCGTTGTGGCAGAAGGGGTTCGAAACAGGCCGAACATACTGTCGCGCAAATTGGTGGGCTAATTTGCTGTATATCAACAACTACTACAAAGCCGATGAACCGGTAAGCAGATACAAAGAAGGCAAACCTTCCAAAATGTGCCGAGAGGCAACGATGAAGCTTGATATTTTATTGTGCTTTTATGCAGTGCATGCTGCATACATGGTACTTAGCAGCAGATTTCCATTTCTTTGTGTATGGACTGATGCTGTGTGCTGTGATTGTTCGCTACCCCAAAATGCGGAACTTACTGCTCGGGACATTGCTTGTCGTTACCTACATTATCACTTCCGCTATAATCTATGTGAAGGAGTACGATGCCGTTCCCATTTTTGCACCAGAGTAAGCGATAAATCCATTACCGCGGAGCGTACACAAAGCGCAATTCTTACGCTTATTATTTTTTTTTATTTTCAGACAAATTCGTTACTTCTTCTGGTACTGGGGAGATTACAAGGATGCCTACGTCCCAACGCACATGTATGTGGTGAACTACACCTTTGGAATTTGCTGTGCATTCTACTACAGGCACATTATCAAAACAAATGTTAACTATCACTGGGTAAGAATATCGACAAACTAGTTCAATCGGGAATACAGCTCAATGAATTGGCATTACTTCTAGCTATGTTCGCATTGCTTTGTAATAGCATCACCATTGAATTATTCCTCTTCTTACAGTCTATCAAGGCTACCTTTGTAGCGACTCTCTTTGCGATTCCGGCACTGTTCGCGATGGGCTACATCTTCTATCACCATCAGTTTGTGACCCCTTCACTCTGGATGGCTCTGCTGTTCCCGTTCATACGACTGCTATACAGTATCATCATCTTTTTCACCGGTGTTGGGCTATCGTTAAGATTCGTCAAACTGTTGACCAGGCTGGCAGACATACCGTTTCACACGATCATCGGAAGGCTCACTTACAGTGCTTACTTGGTCCATTTATGTCTGGTCAAGATGGCCCTTTTCAACACGAGAAGCTTCTTCCGTTATAAGCTGATCGATATTGTAAGTGATCTGAACAGTCAATTATTCACTAGAGGTGCAATAGTATTGCAATAAATTTCAAACGCACTGTTCTTCTTTCCCTTAGGGTTCCATATGGGCAGCTTCTATGCTGCTCTCCTACCTCCTGGCGTGGATACTCTGTCTTGTGTTAGAGTCACCATTTGTGGCATTGCAAAGGCAGCTGTTTAAACAGCAAATACGGTCCTCTGACGGAATGGAACACTCGTCAAGCGGAGGTGACATCGGAACGGACACGAGCTACTGTGAACATCCTGATGAGAAAAGCTATAACCCGAATGTGATTTTCAGTCAACGGTTTTAACTTTAAGCTTAGAATTTATATAATATGCCATTTTAAAGATAGTTTAGAATCATAAGCAAATTTCCGAAATTGTCCATAAGAGAAGCAAGAATGATGTAATTCAAGACAATTATATACTACGAAAATATTTACAACGAAAGCATTTTCAAATTTGACAGACCATCCGTAGTTTTACTCACATCACATAATTCTTTAGTTTTTTTAAAGTAATTTATATAACATGTTGTTACATTTTTCACAACTGTGACGCCTTCAACCTAATCGACCTTTACCGGCAATGTCCAATAATTGAAAAAGTAAAAACAGGTCAGTGTTCAGTTGTTGATATCACATTTCAGTGAGTATTGTTTATAGCATCCAAATGACCCTCAAAACGGTACCCCATAGCACACAACTAGTTCGTAAGTTGATAAACCTCACTATTACATGTGGTGCGCGTTACAAAAAGCCACGAAGAAATTCCGATAGTCACAATCGGGTTTTACTGGTGCGCATCTTCTCTATCCTTGCGTCCGACTTATCCGCTCACAGCAGTGCTCGTTACCCGTCTGTAGGCAGCTTCGTACATATGATGCACTTCCCGTTTTTTCGGCCAACCATGAGAGGTGTAAACAGGCTGGTAAAAACTCATTACCCAATTTCGATCGCGTCTGGCCTCGTCCAAATAAACCCCCATAACCATGCGAGAGAAGAAAAACGGTGGCTTACGATTGTGAAACGGCACAATAAAACTCAATAACATTGCGCTTTTCCTTTCACTGCGACCAAGTATAGGGCTGGTGGTTCAGCTCGGCAGCCCACTCGGCGAATCGTCACCGGTGTGATAAAACTGATCCAGCAGCCATTCTCTTTGATGTTGCTACTGCTGCTCTCTTCTATCCTATTTTTGTTTCATTCTCTGCTTCTTTGTTTATCATACCGCAGTGTTGGCCTTGATGTAGGACATCCAGCCTATGACGTCACTGAAGGTACTGGAGCGATCTAGGATCACACCAAAACCAAGTTGCGGCAGGTCGACAGACTACCGGGCAAGTCATCGACCACCAGACACGGTGCGACAGTTTATCGGGAAAGACGTGATCATGGTCTCGATCATGAAAGTACTGATTGTGGTTGTGTGCAGTGTCCTGTGCAGCATCGGGTTGGTGCACTGTGCAGACCAATTCAACAGTAAGTGCATTGGCAAGTGAAGTTTGCTGTCCACGAAAGTGATAGTAACGAGCAGTTACGGACCTCCGCCAACAAAAATGTTTCTACATTTCGAGTATCTTTTGGTCCAAAATTGCTCAAAACATCGTGCTCACTTGTTTGTGGGCCTTCTTAATTTACAGTGTCACAGTACAGGCTAATGCCACGGGTATTTCACTTCGACGACTATGATGAGTGCCTTCGAGACGATCCGTCCGTGCCGAATGTGTACTGTATGGTGAAGGCGGTGGTGCAACCGAACACATCCTCTCCCGTCTGGAAAGTAATTGCGGATTTCTCAAGCAACTGGAAGCAACATCTTAACCACGCACATCTTGACCGTGGCCTGTGTCTTAGGGGCTGCATCCGATTGTTGGCCGAGCTCGAGCGAGAGAACGTAACGGAACAGGAGCTAAGGTCGTTGGTCGTACCCAAATTTAAGATTGATTTTCCGGTAAATATGCCCGCTGTGATCGAAATAGTGATTGTGAACCGCAATGAATTAACCGAAGTGTAAATGAATCAATTGAAAACATTAACACAGTTTATTGTGCTTCCAAGGACAACGCGGTTATTTTCAATGTGCAGTTCAACGTGACCAGCGAAATAGCACGTTTTATAGATTACTCTACTTAAAAGGTCGTTGTGCCCTTAATGCATGGAGCAAGTTTTTGCATAGCCAGTATACTTACTGCATACAATAGAATCAATAGTTGTGTGGCCAGTGGTCTGGAACTATCATTTCCGTAATTATGTTTGTTAATTAAGTTTTGTGTTGATTTTAATTCAATACTTCGGGAATACGATATTTTGCACGATAAAATATCCTATCATATTCTATTCATTTTCATTCTTAAATCAATGCCAGTCTTGACCTGTCCTCTGTGCGAAGTTCTGATACGTAAAGTTCACACAATTCAGAAGCTCTTATTTAATAATAATGACGCGATTATTTAACCGACACTTTTTTTATTACCGATAGATATCTAGATACTATCTAGATAACTTCTTCAGAACGTTATGTCCAGGTTGTTATTTTCATAGCAGTTTTAATTAATGTTCATGCTCCTTTAAATGATTTTTACAATAAGAATTTGTTATAAATCTTATCCAAATATTAATATTCCCAATTCTTATGACAAAGCAAAACAAAATAGATAGAAACTTATTGAAAAATCGACCAAAAAACTTAAAAAGGAAAAAAAACAGGTTTCGATCGTAATGAAATCTATTTATTCCGTAATGTCCTGTTTCTTTAAAATGTCAATGTTAATGGACCATTTACGCCATTGCAGTACATCATCAAGAACGGCACGTTTCGGGATGTGGACACGTATCGCCGCAATTACACTGAACTATTTGCTAAGTGCATCAACTACGAGTTGCAGCAGAAGCATGGTTTGCGTGCTTATACCGAAATCGAATACTGCGACAGCAACAGGGAATCATATCCGATCGGTAAGCGTTAACTTTCACCTCCTACATTGACCGTTATCCTGAAACCCGCTCATCATTATCTTCTTTGTTGAAGACAATTTGGAAATTGCTTTCCTGGTTGTTCTGGCTATACTTTTGCTGGTGGTGACGTTCTCTACCTGGTATGATCATCACTGCAAGCCGGATCATGGACTGGAACATTATCAAACTGAGCTGTCAAGTACAGGTATCCTAACTGAGTGCACAACCATTGGGCAGATTCAAGACAGTCGTTTATTAAAAATAATTCTCTGCCAATCCATTCGATAGCCGCCAGGGTGCTGGTATCGTTTTCCATCATCCGCAACTGGTATCGCCTAACGTCCCGTAGCGACGACTCTCTGAGTCGCTCGATACGGTACGTTCACGCGGTAAGGTTTATGATTTTCCTAATGATTAACATGGGACACAACATCCTTTACGCACAACCTCGAACAGCCATGGTTATCGAACGGGTAAGCACAAATGAAAACTTTACATATGTTACATACGTGTGCTAAATGCGTTTGTGTTATTAATTACAGAAATTCGACGAAGTCGAATCCATGATTGTAGCCAACGGATCGCACGTTGTAACCACGTTCTTTGTTATAAGTGCGCTCATGTTGGTCCTGTCGCTCGTAAATAGACTGGAGCAGACGAGCCGTAAAATAGGATTCCTTGAAATCATTATGATTTCTATCGCACGCTATATTCGGTACGCACGATCAATCAATTATATACGTTCAAATGCGGTCGATAGTATTTTTGGCGAAAAAAAACAAACAAAATTCTTCAAATATTTTTTTGCACACGCTACTCAAATTACTTTTATTTCTATCGCCCTCTTCTATGATTTTATGATTCATTAATCAGCCTTACTCCCGTGTATGCATTCATAATGCTTCTGGAAGCGACATGGCTCGTGCGCTATCTCGATGGTCCACTCTGGCGGAAAGGATTCGAAACGGGTCGAACTTACTGTCGCAAACACTGGTGGGCCAATCTGTTGTACATTAACAACTATTACGCGACAGACGAACCGGTAAGTAAAAAGCATAATGTGTATATTGTTTGCATAGTGTTGATGAAACATTTTAACACATTTCTGTAGACATTTCGTCATGAGTCCAAAACTAATCAATCATGTTAGAATGCAACTCTTTGAAGTTTATCAATTAATATTCTTCATTTTTAACACTACAACTCAATAAGGGCAGGTATTTCTGTCTTTCCTTAACATTTCTTCACTAGTAACTGGAGAAAAAATTTAGCAATACCGTCATTCATGAATAAAAAATAAAATAAAAATGGGAAAAATGTAGCTTACTGGTGGATTAACGATTCGGATGAGCTTCTGTAGTATATGAAAACTTTGAAGTATTGTACAAATCAATTATGCAACAAAACTACTACATACTAATTTATGTTTATAAAATTTAAAAAAAACAACCTCCAACTTTTTTCAATACGTGAGACAGTTTATCTTTTTTACAAATTTAAACATTATCAGTCAGTTGCCAAGTATGACATTTTCTAGCACGTAATCCAGGCATCATGCTGCAATCACACAATTTCCACCACGTGTCCATCAAATTGAGGGAAGAAAAGTTGATTAGGTCACGTTTCGCTAACTGAAGTAGTTCAATCTTCGCAATCGTATTGTTAACGAAATTTCATATAATACTCATGTTTCGTACAGTGCATGCAACACACCTGGTACCTGGCCGCAGATTTTCACATGTTCGTGTACGGTTTGATAGTGTGTGCCGTGGTCCTACGCTTCCCAAAGTACCGGACGTTCATACTATCCTTCCTGCTGCTGCTCTGCACAATGGTGGCCGCCATCGTTGTTTATGTGAAAGAGTACGAAGCCGTGACTTTGTTACCGCCAGAGTAAGTTCAAAATTAAACGGTTTCTTTTAATTACACTCACATCCACGCAAACGCAGGGAGAGAGTAATAGCTTCAAAATGTTTGGGCGAATTATTCACATTACTTTAATATGAAACAAAGGACGTATCATTCATCTTCGTCTGTAGAAGGATATTTTGCCTTTAGAAAACAGATGTTATTATGTCATATTATTAAGCTGCTTGAACCAACACGCGTTTATCCCGGGAAGTATAAAACACTTAAGTAACCATATCCGCTTTGCTCGCGTTTTCTAGACCGCTCAGATTTTTCTACTGGTATTGGGACATGTACCACGGAACGTACCTGCCGACGCACATGTACCTGGTCAATTACACTGCCGCCATCATGGGCTCCTTCTATATGCTCCATTTGCAGCGAAAGAACTTCAAAACGCCAAAGGTATGCCCAGAAAGATGAACGTGTAGATGGTTCTCCTACACAGCAGTTCGAAAGTGTGTGGCAGAGGCGTGCGTATGTTTACTACCATTGTGTCACCATTTGCTTGGCTGGATTTTTCCTTCGACAGATGTTTTCATTACTGTGGCTGCTTGGTATGTTGGCAATACCCGGCACATTCGCGGCCGGGTATTTCATCTACAGCAACCTGTTCGAAACACCGTCCGTGTGGATGGCGCTTTTCTTCCCACTCGGTCGAATACTCTACACCGCCCTCATGTTTCTGCTCTCCATCGGGTTCATCTTCCGCGCCAGCAAACCCATCCTACGACTGCTCAACATACACTTCTTCGGCATCCTCGGACGCCTCACGTACTGTGCGTACTTGTGTCACTTTTTCATCACTCGTGCGACATCCTTCGGCACCAGACGGCTGGCGAATCTGGGCGTATTTGAGATGGTAAGTAATACTACCGCCAACATCAACCGTTCCTTCCGAGAAACAATTACTAGCGTGTCCCGAACGTGAACGCAACACACCACACCAAAAGGTGTTACGATGTTTTTTTCCCCCTCCTTACGAGGTGCATACTTCATGCTGGTGTCATTCCCATTTCTTACACAGAACACCGCCAGTTGGTCGACGCTGGTAATGTCGTACGTTTTCGGCTGGTTGCTCTGTCTGATGCTTGAGTCACCATTTATTGCCCTGCAGAAGATTCTTTTCGAGAGCCTATACGGCAAGCAAAGATCGAACACAAATAGCAATCAGACTCTGCAGGAAAACCTACCAACCCCATCGTCCTATATAGGCGCGAACGCGCTCAGCGGAAAGTTACCGGCAAATGATGTAAAATCGTACGCGAATACAACGGAGCAACAGCGACTCTAATTGTGTTACTATGGGCTCAGAATGAAGGAGCGTTTGATATTGCTGCTCATACCAAATGGGGCTCTACTGAGGGAAAACTATGTTTAAGCTGTATTATCAAAAAATCAAAAAAGTTAAAATCAAAGTGTACTGCTATTTCGAAATATCAAATGCAAAATTTTATTGAAATAAAGAAATAAAGATCACTAAAGTTGATGGTTGGTGTTTTTACAGAATTTAAGCCGCGGGGATATAACCGTATTGAACATCACATTATCTTCACAATATCTAATTCTAAAAGCATTGTCTCAAAGTGTTTGTAGCCTGGCATTCGGTCCATGACCATGCCTATTACGTTCCCCCGTACCAAGGACTAAATATCACCATATTCATTACATTCATATAATTGATAACTTCACTAACATAAAAAGGAAATCGATTTATTAAATTATAGATTATAAGATGTAAATTAATTAAACTATTACGAAGGTTAGCAGTGCAATGACGTCAAAACAATTTTAAAAACCTAATGCACACAACACTCCTACCCGTCAGATCCCTTACCAAAACGATTGAATCCACTTTGAACGAGCGAGGTCACCCCGTAATCAGCCTTCTTCAAAGAGGTCGCGCCCACACAGCTACGTCTTCATTAAAACTCGTTAATTATGGTTTGCAATATTTTTCAGCTTCAGCTTCTTTTCTTGACACTCGCCACAACACCAAACCATACATCCTAATAAAAAAGAATCCACGCATACCGTCCGTTCCATTTCACACCATTTCACCCTTATCATGCTGCGTCGGTGTAAAGCAAATATTACCGATGTACAGTGGCAAACTGGACTGTTTGCCTGTAAATAATACTTCCTTCGGAGCGATGGCATTCACCAGACCCGCATTGCAGGGATGGTGAAACAATGAAGGTCGCAGTGGTACGGAAATGGCGGCCAACGTTTATTCGCTGCAAGCCTTCTGTTACTGATCGCAGCACGTTGCAGCTTAGGTAATGTGGCGATTTGAAGACAACCAGCAATGGAGGTGAGCAGCATCTGGTACCCGCGCTGCCGGTAACCCGGAATGCAAATAAAAAGTAAAAATATTTCCCGGTAGCACGGTTTGCGATAGCTGAAGCAGGTTTTTCGCGATTTAAATGGATCACGGAATCGGTACGAGCTGCGGGTTTCCCTGACGATGATATATCCTTTAAGATCCCTCTTTGATAGCCCGTTGAGATTTTTAAGCTTCCTTTAGTGAAAAGCAACATTGAATAATGTTTTCGTATGGTTTATTCATTTTTATGCCATCTTACACTGGTACGAGCGTTCGTGGCTACCAGGGCTAACATTTCCCCGTACGCCAAGCCGAAACCATGCGCCGAACGAATAAAAACATCGTTCAACCGTAGCAATAACATTGGCAGTCACGCTACACACCATCAACCTTGAACCGAAATGGATTTACGCACGAATCCGCCAAATACCATCCGCGCGAAGGCACATCAATTGATACTCATCATTCGTGCTCGTGTCCCGATGCGATGGGCCCCAGCACAACATAAAGCTGCACACGAATATCCTTGACTTTCGATCGGAAAATCGTGCCGAGGGATTTTTTCCCGGAAACGAGCCTTCATTATTCGCACAACGGTGGCCGCTCTGCTGGGATCGCACGTACCAGTAAAAGCGCGAAAAAAGTGGGGTACAGTGTCGGTGCGCTTAAAACGAGTACCATTTGCCCCGAAAAGTCGTGAAAAGTAAATCTTCGTTTTGTTTTGCTTAACGAACCTGCAAAAATGATAAGCATAGTTACACGGGCGTTCCTTTAGAATAAGCAAACGATTTTTATGGCTGATTTTTCTCTATTTTTTTCATTTCGCACTGCTCCAAAAACACTACGGAGTGTAATGCGAAATGGATATGATTCGCTGATGAGGAGTGATTCTTATCGTGCTTTTTGTTACT
Source organism: Anopheles minimus (assembly GCA_000349025.1). Taxonomy (NCBI): domain Eukaryota; kingdom Metazoa; phylum Arthropoda; class Insecta; order Diptera; family Culicidae; genus Anopheles; species Anopheles minimus. The sequence goes on from KB663655.1 coordinate 434,095, forward strand.
CCGGCCCTGCGTATACGTTTTTGTTCTTCTTAATGATCAGCGGTACATGGGGGCTGGAGTTGAATTAAGGGACAAGTCAACGAGTCAGCAACATGATGTTGACTGGGGTGATTCATTGGAACCCTTTAAAAAAAGCGTCTATGTTACAGAAGCAAAACAAAAGACATTACACGACAATTGATATAAATGTTCCTCCTTCTCACATATGTCATAAGCGATGACTCATGTTGTAAAATTTACTACCACTAAGGTTAGTGGATATGTTCTACATTGAATTCATTCTTGAAATTCTACATTGAAACTTATTATTCCACAAACAGCTGAAAAAGCAACCATAACAGTTTACAGTCTCTTTTAAATGAATTTTGAATTTTCTAAAATACATGACACACACTACCCCGATTAATGATGCCACTATTTGCGATCATAAATCATTAACTCTTCACGAGCTGTCTACCTCATGTGCTTAGTTTGACGGTCCTATTACTGATGTCCAAATGGCCTACGAAACTTGTATTGACCATTAACCGTTTAATTAACACAAGAAATGCCAGATATGGAGGTCAAATCATTTAGGCGGTGGAATTTGATGGACTAGACGATGTTGCGGCTGTATTTCCAATCGCATATAAGATTCGGACCACGACCTTCGATAAAATAATCTGAATGCCGAGTTGTGATACATATTTAGCCGTTGCCAAAATTGCAAAAATGTTAAATTTACTCATCGCCTCGTTTAAGCACATTGCCCGTTCAAGGCTTAGTTCGATTAGTTACAGGGCAAGGGTTGAGGTTGTTCCCTCCGTTCTAGTGATGTGCACACTGAGTAAGAGTGAGTGAGTGAGTTTAATCTTGCAAAGGAGTTTATAGTTTCAACTCAGCATAAAGAGTTTTAATGACTCTTATTCTCTGCGTCGACTGTGACTCACTCCTTTTGGCTTCAAACTCACTCTTATTCTCTGCACCGACTGTGACTCACTCCTTTTGGCATCAAACTCACTCTTATTCTCTGCGTCGACTGTGACTCACTGCTTTTGGCTTCAAACTCACTCTTA
>KB663655.1:449144-477751 GCA_000349025.1 Anopheles minimus
ACGCTAGAACGAACCCCCTACCCCCTTCGGGCGTTACGTAATTTGTGGACGACGCCAAAGATCTTATGTGGTGGCTTAGAAGTCTCACATGCACTTATATTCAACTCGTATTCCGAAACGCTCGGATCAAGCAACGTGGAAATATTTGCCAAAGTACTTCAATGTTCGGGTACGAATGCCTGTTCAAGCGGCAGAATGGACATTCTAGGAAACTGAGCTTTCTCAGCGCCAAAAGGCCAATTGGACGCTAGCCTCAATAGTCAGAAGAACTTACAAAGATACTTACAAATTTAAACCAGTGACAATCTCCATGCCTATTGGTAATAATATATGTTTTACCCTGTAACTGTACAATGTCGAGCTTTACTATGTATGATCTCTATCGTGTATCGAATTAGACGCGCAGGCTCTGGCTAATGCCCGAACTAGACGGAAAAACTCTTACAATTTTATGGTGATCACTTGGACAGAAGCAGCGTGGCAGAACCAGTTAACATTGGAACGTTGTCGTGAATGCATTCCCAGGTAAGGCTGGCATACGAGATTGTTTAGTGATAACGCTCGACGGCTCAGTGGAATTTAGCACTAGATCAAGAGCTCGAAGCGATTTTAACGTCTGATGAGCCATTTCATTTCTTTTATGACATTGCAACTTCGAAAGATCTTGCCACTTCTCGCTTGCAATTTCTGACCTGCAACAGGATAGTCAGCATGGCTGAGCAAACAATTGACAGCGTAACACGCATCCAGAGCAAGGAATGGTTTGTTGATGAGTGCAAGGGTGCACTATCCGAGAAGAACGCAGCGCGATCCCGAATGCTCTAGCGTGAGATCCGACAGAACGTGGAAACCTACAGACGACTAAGAAGGCAGCAGACGCGACTCTTCCAGGACAAGAAGCGCAGCTTCGAGGAGTCGGATGAGCAGCTGATACAACAGCTATCTCATTCGGGGGAAAACTCGCAAGTTCTACAGGATGTTAAACACGGCACGAGGCGGTTTCACTCCCAAGATCGCTATGTTTCGCTATAGACAAGGAGGCGATCCGAAGGCGCATTGTTCAGGGGAATCGTGCCTAATATGGGCTCTTCAAACTGCTGAGATCAACAAGCCTCCAGCTGCGCACGAAATGCACCATATATCGCACACTTATACGTCCGGTAGTCATCTATGGACACGAGACCTGGACTTTGTAGGCGGAAGACGCCAATGCGCTCGCTATTTTCGAACTATTTTGGTGGTGTGTGCGAGCAGGGCGTGTGGAAAACGAAAATGAACCACGAGCAAGCTGAGCTGTTTCGCGATGCGAATATCCTGACGGTGGCCAACGCCGGAAGGATACGTTTGTTGGGCACGTGTAGAGGTTGCCGGAACCATTCCGCATCAAAAAAAAGTGTTCGTCAGCGACCCGTTCGCACACGAGGCGTTGAGGAGCAAAGCGAGCACGATGGAGGGATCAAGTGGGGTCTTGCTTGTGGGAAATCGGATGCAGTCGTCGATGGACGAACGCAGCCCTTGATCGAGTTCGATCAAGAGCCTGCTCGATAGAACAGGCCAGTAAAGAAGAAGAAGAGAAGGATAGTCAGTCCTGCGGAGTCCGAATGGGAATTTGAATCGCTCCTGTCGTGTGAATTTGCTCGATAGTCCCCATGCAGCAAATTCTGGAGAAAATGGAGTAACGACAGTTCCTCTCCTATCATATCTTCCTGAATTTGAACCTCCATCGAATCTACACGGCGCTGCTGCCATCTATTCCGTACCGGTAGCCTGATTGCTTGGCGTAACGACATATTCGGTCAAGTCGGTCATATAATGACTTTCTAGTCTTAATGATATCACGTAGTTGGATAGTCAGTCCTCACTACGTGGGAACGGTCCGGTGTGGTTTGAATGCTTGGTCCTGCTGTGATAAGACCGGCGCCGCTATTACCTCGGCCACCGGACCGTTCCTCTGATCTGCAACAATATGATCAGATCTGCATTATGTTTTATAAACAATAATATTAAAATATAGTTGATGTAAAACAATGAAGTAAACAAAAGATTTTCTTGATCAACATTCAGATTTCATAAAAATATTAACTATACACGCTCGCTTTCAATACACACGTTTTCGCTACATTATTCAACGTAATATTTCTATCTTCTTCCATTGTAAAGCATTTTGCATATCCTAAACCATACCTTGAAAAACACGGCCGTACGCAATTCCTTTGCCCCGTAGCACTTCAATTACTCTTTTGTGATCTTGTAACTTTTTGAATGGTCTTACAAATCATTCGTGTTCAAGCTTATGTGTTTTCACGAGTAGTTTTTGAAACATTTCCGAACTTTACTGTAGTTTATTAAATAACAAACAATGTTTTAGTATATCCCGAACCGCAACCGGTACCGGCTGGCGTTGATCAACAAACTGACAAGCACACGTTGACCTTGCACAAGGTTTATATGGAATTTTCAGGTTTTTTTTTATTTTGTTTGATTTTCCTTTTTTGTTTTGCTTTTTACAATGTTCGGGGAAACATATTAAATCTTAGTGGATTGATTAATTTGCTCATATGCTCTTCTCCGATCTAATGCGATCGATTGACCAGAATTCAAGGAACGAACCAAATCACCAATTCACATGGGCGCAAACTACATAGAAGAAGTTGAAACCACCACAGAAACCTGATGGCTAGAGGAACGAAGCCCCAAGCTTTTGCCCAATTTGTATCGTTTCCATGCATAAATGTATTCACATTAAGTAACAAAACGGAAAAGTTGCGTGGCAATTGCAGAGCGTATCATAATAATGATCATCAACATGGAAATAGAGCAATGATCATGAACATTCTTCAACTCCGCCTTGTTAGCTGCCAACAGAACTATTTTTGGCTTCCGTAAAACACTTTTTTCAATCAAATGCAACAGCGGTACATGAAGCAATTGGGAGCAAATCCATACAAATGCAAACTTACCAATTAATGATGTCGCAATAAACGGTTATGCGTCACCTGACATAACGGAGGCTACATAATGTAAAGGCAAATATTTATCATTGGTTGCTCACTTCCGATAACTGTGGATGACGCAGTTATTACTAATTACGTCGGCTTATTGAAAGTCTTGAACAGCAATTTTGCTTGTATAACAAGTTATGGAACGAGGGCACTTGAAAGAGCCGATTTAAATTACAAAATTCGAATATTCTATTAACCGACTCCCTCGTAACACGTAATCCTGCTCCTGTGGTACATGCATAAATTTAGTAAGCCAGTTGCGATGCAGTAGTAAGATGACTGTCGTGGTATGAATTAGATTTGTCAGCCTTCGGCGCTCATGTCATTCGAATGGCACCGGCCAACTCAGTCCGTAAAGTCCTGTTAGACCGCCTACATGGACAGGGGAGGCGTGGTAGGCCCAAACTAGGATGGAGCATTGGCGTTGGTGCATCCGCCGCAAAGGCCGGGATATATTGGTCTGGCAGACGAAAGCGCTGAGCGGTTTAGAAGGCTAGGATGGAGCATTGGCGTTGGTGCATCCGCCACGAAGACCGGGATATATTGGACTGTCAGACGGCTCCTGCAGCAGGCCAAAATCACGTAGTCTAGTGACACTTTGGAAAAAGTCTCTTTTTTCATTCATAAAGCCCAACGTCTCTATACAACATTCCAACAACAACATAGTGACACTCTGACCGACGAGACCCCTGGCGGCCGCCTACTCCGCCCATAGATTAATCCGCCACTATTCATCGAGTGTTTCAGCTTTCATCACCAACGAAAAAATGCAGCCATATTGGTTGTGGCATTTATTAAACTATTTATTCTTTTTATCAGTTTACAACGAAGGAACACTGTCTACGATTGCCAATACCTGATCTGCGTTTCGGAGTCCCCTTGCAGAACTTATAAACATGTCTTGTAGACGCGTAAAAAGAAAACCGCGACACAACCTGACCGGACTGACATCATAAACGATGATGGGGATACAATTCATCGGTAGCTAATGTTAATCGATTCGCCAATACATACACACTTTTGTTCGACAGGGGCATATACTAATTTGCAACGGTAGATTAGTTATTTTTTCAACAACAAAAAACACCTCGGCTTACTGCTTGCACACAAAAAAAAACTAATTAAGCGTTGAACATTAACAATGATAATTTAATACAAAGGAAAATCAGAGCATCGCTTGGTTGGTAGCTTCAGTTCAGAATGCTGCGTAAAAATGGTTTATGTTATATATTTACAAACCAAACGGTATACTGATAATTGGAGATTGGTCACCTTTATGCAGTTTGTTTTTCTATTTAAAATGCAGCCAATGATTGGCTTAGCATGACCTCATACCATAAAATTAGGATTAACTTCTTCGCCCTATGCAACTTTACGTTCGGTATTGTTCCTGACCTGCCTGTGACTAAAAGTACTAACATTACCATGCTGTATAGTCCCTGGTGTTGACGGCATTACAATTTAGCTGGTTTAAGATTGCCCATTGGTGTCGTTCCAGCTGCGCGGCTCACAGAACCTTCCAACTCTCTCGTGTACGTCGATTGCGCGCACTGAAAAATAATACCTTTGCGTTTCATTGAACTGAGTCAGAGTGACAGCCATCGGCAGCAGCAGAGCTTTCACATCTCCAACATGCCGCCATTCTTCCTTAGACGTAGTAGTGTTCAATTGCTGATATGCGTATATTTGATACGTTTCGATAAGAGCATGAAGCACCGTATGCGTTGGCATTGTCCAGGAAATTACAATGCCAGCTTGCACGTTATTGACGCATATCGAAGGTTGGGGAGGCGGTAGCTGCCAACTCGGATCGCTAGGTTGTGGTCCAGGCTGTGGAAGCGGTGGTATACGATGTCTGTAAGGATCTTTTCAAAGAGAAGAAAAACAGAGATGGAATCTATAAAAAATAATACTAACAAAAACATTTAGTTTGTTACCTGGCGATGAAGCCCGAAGTCGCGGCAAATTACCATTGTACATGGGTTGGCGCAAAGGTTGGTGTGCATTAGTGGTACGATTCACGTTCAGGGGAGCTCGAACCATAACGTTGTTGAATTGATTTACACCACTGACTGAAGTTGCACCAGCGCCGATAGGAACAACCGCACTTCCACTAACAGTATTTATCTTCGGTTGAAGACGTAAAAATTGGTTTGATGCATTGCTGCTTGCATTTCCTGGAATCGTTAGCGTTGCTGTAAAAGGACCATTGTTTGAAGTTTTCATTCGTTTTATTTGTATGGATGAAACCATGCCACTCTCTCTCCCGGAAGTATCGTCTTCATCGGTCAAATCGATTAACGAATCATTCCCTGATGAAGCAACCTTTGTCGTTGGTTGGGAGTTTGGTTTCGGCTCAGACAATTGAAGTGCTGTCGAGTTTGTCATGGCGGTAGTAGGTCGCGTGCCACCGAACGAAACAACTTGATAACTATGAGAAACCGGCGTTTGAAGGTTTGCATTCAACAGCCGACCCTGTGAAGCTAATGACCTTTGTCGAGCGGCGTCCAGTGGCGAGCAGGCCGAAGAATTAGCATTCGTTGGCAAATCTGAACGACTTTAAAAAAATTACAAACGAAAACAAAAATATATAAATAACAAACCTTACTGCGTCACACTGGCAGGTTTTCAAAGTAATACTTACACATTAATCTGAGCTTTCCGTTGTGCTTGCTGACTTTGTTCGTGAATCTGTTGTACTAACAGTTCCTGCTGCTGTCTAGCTTGTTTCTCTTGCTGTGCTTGCTGATACGGAGATAATGGTGGTCGTTTAGGAGTGAATTTATGAAACTTTTTGCGAACGGGACTCTCAATGCCAGCCGGTATACTGTTTGATGCTGAACCCGTGTTTTGAGATGCACTAGCAAAAGGGGCAGCATTTTCAACAGACGCACCAGGGCCATCTTTGGCAAGCGCTGTAGCCAATTTCACTGTACTGCCAGGCGTCAAGCTCACGTTTGTCGTTGATGCACTGCTGTAATGCTTACCACTTTGAGAATTTACTATTCGCATCATCCCATTCGACATAGGAACGTTCGGGGTGATGCGTGCAGTGGTCATGGGAGAGACATTACTCGACAGCTGAGAACGATTTACATTTGCCGAAGCGTTTGGTTGTCCATTAGATAATGGTACAATCTGCTGAGTAGCCTTATGCATGGGTTCAACTGGTTTAGCTTGAGCCCTGTTCGCAATAGTTCCATTTGTTGCCACACTCGCAGTGCTACGGGAGGGCGAAACCTTCTGTTTTTCCGGCATAATTCTTGATAAACTCGGCGATTTGTAAGCCATATCCATTGCGGGTCTGGATACTTGCAATCCAACAGCGCGTGTAATTTTCACTGGTGCAACAAAGCTTTTGGCGCGATTCTTCATATCTTCCACAGCCCTTTCCGCAACTAACTTCAATCCTTCATAGTGGCTGGACATATCGGTTATGGTGCGCTCGTAACCTTGTAGCTTTGCAGACTGCTTCTTCACTATCCTGCGTAACTCCGCATTTTCAGTTTGATGAACAATGGCTTCACTTATTTTCTGTAGAACCAGTTGTTCTAAATCCATCCGAGTCATGGATGTTATCGGTTTGTTAAACCGTCGCAAGAATTCCATCGCCATTGGTTTTGCTTCAGGTTTTTCTTGTGAAGCAGACGACAAACGCGAATTTGCGTCGTCAACATCTGGACTCTTGGCAGTCGTTTCACTATGTGGAACCATTGGCATGTTATTTTCTTCCGGTGCATCTATTTTCGCCTCGTCCTCGTCGTCGTCTATCACCAGCACATCAGTACAAACTGAGGTTTCTACGGGTTGAACATTTTTCGGGACGCCTAAAGCAATACCCTGTTGCTTTTGTGAAATCAGCAAATCGCTCCGGCCATTCGATGCATCGATACTAGCCACAGTCATGACAGTTTGCGATACAACTGCAATCACGTTACATACCGGCTCCGTTTCAACTGCTGGCAAATTTGTCTTCATATCCGGATGTGAGTGCAATTGTTCTGTTCCATGATGTAAATTGTCTGAGTGGCTTGCAACATCTTCAGACGGATTATCGTTCTCTACACCGTGAATCATCGTAGACTCGTTTGCTCCAGCTTTCGATTGCGGATCAGGCTCGGTAACCATCGATCTGGCTCGTTTTCGTGGTGGTTCTGAACATTCTACCATCTCTCCACTTTTCTCCTCACATTTCTCTGAAAGTGTCACAATATCATCATTGTTGTAGCTTTTTGCTTTTCCCGCATCATTAGAATGATGACTAGTACCGCTACCATCATCACTGCACGACGAATTGTTTGTTCCAGTGCGATGTTCATCAATGTCCTTTTCCTGCTGCCTTTTTGGCTCATTAACCATTTCTTCGAGCAAGCATTCATCGTCCACCACAAGGCTTTCCATTTTCGGACTATCTTCAGCTGGTTCACTGGCATCGCGAATCGTTGCATCTTTTGCGACCTCGCCATTCGTAGATTCGAGGATATTCTTGGGTATCTCTGCTGAGTTTGAAGCATTCACTGCTTTATCCGTGTCTTTAGACAGCAAGGTTTCTTCTGCCCTTTGCGATGCAAGAGCTTCCTCCTGAGCCTCAAGCAATGATTCTAGCAGTTCTTGAGCCGTCATTTCGGAGCTTGGTTTAGTTTGTGTCGCCACTTTTATTACTGCCAGGGATGTCCTTTCGCTGGTTGGCTCATTTACAGCAGAATCTTCCGCGCTGGACGCACCTGTCAAATCGATGTTATCCACCAGCGAGATGTCTTCCTCATCGACTGCCGACAGGGCAGATGTTTCTTGCGTTGGATGCACAGTTGTTTCATTTATCGTATCATCACATTCATCATTTACCTTCGTTACAGTTGTTTCTATCGGCGTAATGCCCGAAATGTCCACGGTTTGGTTTTCTACGTTCGGGACCTTTGGTGATTCGTCTTCTTCGCTATCGCTTATGAGCAAAGCTGGCAAATCGTCATTTTCCCGTACGATCATCTCGGATGCCTTATCTGTAACATTCCGGCGCGAAGATTCGGCATCCAGCTCGGGTTGTTCATCGCCGGTTGTGGAGGAAACCGGCTGGTCCACATCCATCATTATTTGAGCATAAGCTGTAGCTGCAAAAGAAACATAATAAACCATCAGACATGAACTTGTTTCACCAATGTTTTTTTTTCGCACAGCTTCTGCAGATGAATGAGTGTCGCTAATAAGGATTTTATCTAACCGATTTTCAACACACCAATGTTAAATACTGTTAAGCATTGTTTTCAAATAATTCACAACTAAAATACGGCAACAAAAGCGCTTTTCATAACACTTTCAACTAATCAACTTTTTCTAGCCACCAGCAACTTTGCCTCATGCGTTCGCGCGTCGTACTGTGTCAAACTCAATTCCAGTTTGAGCGCTGCCTCTAGCGAGAGCAGGTAGGTTGTTGAACTCCTGTCTCTTTCGGTCCAATTCGGCGAGAGAAAGAGCGATATCGACAAGACGGGTGTGTTTGTAGTTGTGACATATTTGCCTCGCCTGCCAAGCAAAGGACAATAAAATGGTTCTCCCTGGATACTGATCTACAGAAGATTCCATTCGTCCCACTTCTAAGTAAATTACTCTAAAGAACATACAGAATGCTACTTGATGCTATACTCATTAGTACCAGCAAGCGAGCATATTATGCTGATAGAATGATCGCTATGCAACTTAAAATGAAAATCCGAAACCAAACAAGAAAAGGCGATGTGGAAGAAGATTATTCTGTATCGCTGCTCATAAAATAAATCGGGGATAGTTGTAGTAACATTTGTGGAAGTTTTTGTTTTAAATGCTTTACCATACATCGTGCAATGATCAGTTAGCATGCGTCGAATAACACAACTTCCTTTCACGATCCCTCCATTGATCGTGAACGGAAGAACATGAGCGTTATATCGACACACAAATCGCTAGTCTGCTCGATGCAGGAACTACTTCACATTCCAACATCTCGGTTGCCGCCATTCGCTGAGGTGGCGAATATGTTGTATCGGCTTATAGTTCACGAATACATTCACATCCAAATCCAACACAACCAAAACCCACCGCTTCCGGTCGCGTAAAAGCGTACCATAGTTGAGCGTACATTGCAGCTCAGGCCTAGAACAATGCAGCTCTGGTTTATGATCATTAGCTTCATTTCAAAAACCTCAGTTTTTGCTTTTGCAAACTACTATCTACAATATTCAAAAGGTCGAATAACGCATTACGTCTCCACCCAATCAAGTAGGCTGTGGTGTTGCGAAAACACGTCAATACCTAATATACACGTAACACTAATACATAACAAGCTTTTATGATGACAGTCATGTAGCAAAGAGTGTGCAGCGTTTTACCATTTTCATAGCAACAACTTGTGTACCCATTTACATGAATTGCTGATCAAATAGTTATCTTAATTTACTACTAATGCTCCAAAACATTGAAAAACAGAACACAAATGATTGCCTATATGCGTATACGTACGTTCCTCAATACAATGCAGAGCTTGTATGAACGTGTTTGTGTGACATGCTGGATAGACACAAAAAAAAAGGTGCTTCAAGGGCAGGAAAGTATCACATTCTCTAGGGATGTACGACGAAAACGGAATACATCATTCATACAGGCGATATGCAGGAATATATTCGCATGTCAAAATAAGAATGAAAAATTCCGAATAGAATGAAACCTGTGATGAAACATTAAAGAACAAATGCGTTCAACATTCTCGCCTCTAGACATATATAATCATTCAAATTTCAATACTAGAACCAAAGCGAATGAGAAAAATAAACCCATCGTATCACCGTACAAATGTCGATGAATGGCATGAAATCGCTTCACCTCTAGCCATTCTATTTCAAGCGACTTTAAAGTTAAGCAAGGAGAAATTATTTTATGAAAATCTATTATTTGCTATAGAAACGTCATAAGTGAAGACGACGAAACAAGAAAAAAGAATAATACTGATAAAGTACTAACATTTTGCCTACAAACACAACAAAACTATGGAACAAATGGTATACTGCCACCAGCTCAAATGAACGAATGGTAGACGGGGTGGACAGGGGGCAAAGGATAGAGACGGAACCGCCAGCCAAGCCCGGTTTCCTGCGCTCGCTAACACCATGTGTGTCTGTAAGTTGTTGCGTTGTATGCGTGGTTTCGTGTCACGCACACTTTCGCGCGCTTCTATTATCTGCTTGTATTCTCAATGCGGAGCCATTGTACATGCAAATGATGATACTCTGCCTATATGATATGTACGCTGTATAAGCTTTAGTGGGCAAGTATTTCGATTAAAGCGAAAGCCAGTTCAGTGTTGGGGGACTAATTAACTATGGTGTAGCTCTGATAGGGTAGAAAATTAATATCAATTGTTGATCTGACCTATATCGATGCATACAAGCAGGGGTATATGTTATAACATTTGTTAATTAAGTAAAATTTCCATTATAAATCGAAAATTTGTTTTTTTACAACATTATACATATATTACAGAACAAACACTGACAATAAAAACAATATCATAGAACTAGCAAACAGTTATATGCATGCCAGATGAAACAGATATGACCTAGATTGTTGATGTATTCCGAAAAGGTAGCAAGTATTGGATATGGCATGATTATATAGTGCGACATGGCCGGTTTGTTGTCTAATACAGTACAATATTGGTACTTACTCAATAGTAGCTTTGGATCTGCTTCCTTGTAATCTGCACTAATGTCACACGTCTGCACTGCACAAAGGCTATACACACACTAATGAAAAGTGATACTGAAATATTTTTGTACAGTTTTTTTTGTCATTCCTTTCTGCGGAGAGTGCAGAAAAGAACACACTTTGACAGCTCGTCATTTCTCTCACTCGCTCCAAAACTTTCACGCTCTCTCTCTCTCTTTCTCCCTCTTGTGTAACCATATCTGTTTTACTCCTTACTCTTTTTTCAACTTTTATTATTAGCCTTTTGGTTTCTTTTTAGTGATCTTCAGGACAATTTGTTTACTCAAAAGTCCCAAAAGTAGTACGCATTTCTCCTACCGACTACAAAATGTTCATTTACCTCATGATTATTTGGTCGATCTACAAGTAGTTAGAATAATGCTGCATTCCTTAATACCATGTGTAAAGCAGAACCGCAAGATGCTTGCTTTTAGCTGGAAGGTTTGCGAATGTTACCCCCAAATCTCTATATTGCAATATATTTTACGATACATGGAAGAGTTTTTTTTTGTATGGATTTACTCTGAGCCAGCAATGGGAATGTTTTTTTGTTGTTGTTGGAAGCAGATCATTGGGGCATTGCACACTTGCAGTCGTGATAGCAATATGTCAAACACTGATTTGGAAAGGTCTTCGTATTCTCACTTTGCGTTCATTTCCTCATCTGTACCCCTCCTGAATCATAATCATTCTTACTCCCTTCTTTTCAGTCAATATTTCCCTAGTGTATTTCCATATTTGGTTAGAGTTTATTAAGCTACATCATTTCACCAAATTCGATACCCAAAAACATCGCATACAAGAAACGCATTTGTTCACCTTAAGGTCCCTGTCGGGCAGTCCTAGGAGCATACTTAACATGTATTATTACAACATGCAGTGTAAAATCATTTCTATTTTATTGCTACAACATTTCTACTCGTTTAGTTTGGTCTAATGTCACCTCCGTTGACCGCTTCCACTATCGTTTTGTCGCCTGCAGCGGCGAATTGTAGTCCAAACGTAAACAAACTTTGTGACTTCGACATGCAGTTAGATAACAATATTTTGGTTGATACAAATTAAAAAAGCAATAGAAACCATGATTTTAAGGCTGTTCTCGTCACCCAACGGCCATTTGGGAAAATCTATCGCTAGCCTGGCCAATGTACGAAGCTGGTGTCCTGCTCCGATGTTTCGATCGACAATATGTCGGCCAAAGTCGACACAAGTGCCGGCAAATCGTGTATATGATGTGAATACCAAAATTCCCAAGGATGTAATGCTGTTTAAGTACGAGAACCCACGATTTTTCAAAATGCTAAACATTTTCGCAGTGTCCCAGTTCCTCTTCTGGGGTTACCTATGTCACTTTTCATACACCACCCTCAAGGATGCTCCCGTACAGGAAGATGGAAAGGAGGAATTACCATGGTATAAGCGTGTGAATCTGGGCGAAAATAAGTATCGTAATGGTATTGCGATCATGTGCTTTTTCATCGGTAAAACACACTGCTTAGGAATTACAACCATGACGGCAAAGCGATTAACAATAGAATGTACTTTATTTCCAGGCTACGGGGTTTTGTCCGCTTCGTGGATTTTTACACTGCGATCCGTGCGCTATTTGGTGCTACGAAAAGGTGGAGATCAGGTCAGCGTGGTAACTTATGCGCCGTTTGGCACGAACCGCATCATGGATGTTCCACTGAAGTATATTTCCGCCCAGGAGTCCAGAGAAGCAGCGCGTGTGACGGTACCGGTAAAGATCAAGAATCGTGCATTGTTTTACATGCTTGATATGCGAGGCGAGTTTACAAACACAAAACTTTACGATTACACGGTCGGCTTAAGCCGAAAACTCAAATAATCGGTAGAGTAATGAATAATAAATGTTCTTTAGGAAATTACATGTTAGCTCCGGATATTTATTCTCAACGCTTGTAGTGGCATCTTAAACGTTTCAAATCATCAGTATATCGGTTCCGGTTTCTGGGTGAGCAGCAATCCAAAGCGCTTCTTGATGATGATGCGGTAACGAGAGTACTTATCTTCTGGAGAAAAACGTGCCGGATGAGCCGACTGCGTTGGCTTTCCTGCTGCGTTGTTTTTCTGCAAAGCGATAAAAAGAAAGGGTAATAATTCGATCAAGAACAACCCATTCGGCAAGTCGCTAAAGCATTCTTATTACCTTTAGTGTGTACACCCGTTCACCATTTTCATTCATATCGTACATGAGATACATTTTATTGTTTCGAAGAGCTCGATCTGATCAAAAAGTTGTGTGAATTCTTTTCTAAATGCACGTGCGCGTTGTTTACGTTCGTTTGACGTTTCCCGTTTTTTCGCCCTGTTGGGCAAGGTTGCTATAGTAAAGGTGTGAAACTTTCATACAGGGCGAAACCAACACGTTTATACGTACAAAAGCAATAATCTAGAAAATCGTTCAGATAGTCTATTCGATGAAACAGTATACTGTTTCAATACGAAGTATTGAAACAGTGCGGGGTATGATACGAAGACGGTAGAATTTCTTATTGTTTTTGAATTGATTCAGTTTATTTCCATATTTGCTTTCGTGCAACTCTCGCTGCACTGTTGATAATCGCTTAAAACTTCAAGTCTAACCTCACCCGTGAATCTTATGCGGGAAGAAAATGATAAAACAAATATACATACATGAATATCGTACCGTTTAAAATGAACAAAGATCCCAATTATGCCTAGCACTAATGTAAACTATTCTCCCAGCACACAAATTAATGTAACTCAAGCAAAATATACAAAAATATCTCGTATTTCACACCTGCTTTTAAACTATAAAAAAATCATCCAAACTCGAGCAGCGTTGTTTTCCGGGTCAGGTTGCTACGCTTTTTGCGCAGGGAATGCCTTCGCCGAGAATCGCTAGGCTTGCGGTATTCAAATTCTTATATGGCCCTGCCGCAGGCTGATCCTGTTCTGATTTTCTCTCTCTATCTCTCTGTAGCGCTACACCTATATTGGGCGTTGTAAAACGGTTCGGTGTTTAGTGATGTGCCTTTTTTTATTTTCTTTGGTAGCAATGCTTTGCCGAACAGAGCCATTTTGAACCATTCACAATTCCCTCAAAAGTAACTACCGAGAATGTTACGAATCTTAGTTTAAAATAACATTTCCTTAATTACAACACCCTGCTACTAGCCGCAGAGCTTATGTTTTCGCATAAATGATTGATAGTTACATATCTAGAGCAGTTGTGACTTACGGTATTTGGATCACTATTTCTCGATTCGTTTTTCATGTCATTGGTTACTAGTAATTGTGGCTATTCATTATTGATTTCTCTAAATTCGAAGCCGCTTCGAAAGCATACACACGCACACAGATGGACATACATGAGATGTACAAGCCGTACTTTTCCTTTGTTGGGCCATTTTCACCCCCGCCGCACTGCACTTTGCTTCTTATCCCTTCGCATCACCTGGCGATTCACACACCGTAATATGCAAAGGATTCGCTCCCCAAGGGTTGTACTCCGCCTAACGTTACCGGACGAAAATCACATGTTTCTACACGACGTACTTAGCAATCGTGTGGAGATGCCACGAAACGCATCGTGTCAACTGAATCTGCCGCATAGCTGCACCACGTGCAGTGCGAATGAACGCGTGGTTTATGCGTTACATACGATTCATTTCCATTGATTTATTAGTTTATGTCACTGTTTTGTACAACTAACGGGGGCTCGACTACCGTGGAAATTGTTGTGCCTACAGGTATTTGGGCCGCCGTTCCGACAAACGGTATGTGGTTTGGTTCGAACTAGTAGTTTTAGAATTTGCTCTAATGTTTTGCTTTAAACGAAGACAAGACACAAAACAAACATTCTTGCTGCCGATTATCGTTCTTCAGTCCACGTGTTATGCACCAACTGTTGCCCTGTTATGGCAATCGTCTTGTCTGTGTAGCTTGCTTTTTTCCTCGTCAATTATCCTAAGCTCAGCGTGGTTCAAATGCTTTGATTACACACGTTCGCGATTCCCTTTTTGTGATGTGTTGTGATGTGTATCGTTTGTTTTTACTAGTACTTTTTTTGTTTTGTGTGTTACACTGTATGTAGTTGCATTTGCATCTTCTGTTACAGCCAACGATCGAAAACCGTTGGTGCCCATTTTGCTCGTGATTTGGATTTCGACCGCCATCACCGACACTCTACCAACCAAAACCGAACTGTGAGCTTTGCCTTTTTTATGGCGAATTATCTCTAAAACGCGCTTTCAATATCACAATCATACCAACACGGGTATCAGCAAAATACCAGTCTTCCAATAGGATCTTCTTCATAATTGAGGCAGAAGTAAACCAGACGGAGGAGCATATCCGAAGTAAAAAAATGAAAGACTGAAGGTAGCATGGACAAACAAATTGATAGGCAGATTGGCCAGCAGGTTGATGGCGGGCGGTCCCTTAAAGTGTGGCCAAGATGCGCGTAAATCCAAAACAGGCGGACACTATAGTTTGTCCCACACCCCAAATCATGGCCGCGATCGGTGACATCTGAAAGTTGGAGGCTCTGTGTACAAAGGCAATGACGGTACTGCTGACGGCACCACCGGTCGCTGGCGATAGGACGCCCATCACGAAGATGAAGATAGAAAAGAACCGCCCAAACTTGTGCTTTCGCAGCGTCACGAATGCGATGACGGCGGCACACGTGTGCACGAAGATGGACGAGAACAGTGCCCACAGAAAGATGTGATACCACATCTCGACGAAGGTGCGCAGCGACGACGTACCAACACCCTTCAATCCAATCACATTCGCTATCGTGTCCAACTCCGAGCTACCGCCGCCACTACTATCCTTGCCATAGTACATCATCGCTAGTGCTCTTGGAGGACGGTCGTTAAATTCGTTCGTCCTTCTGGTGATTTCAAACGATACTGAGAACCCGCCCTGAGTATGGTTTTTCAGGTTGATCTTCTTTCGTGTTCTGTTCCTATGCTTTATGGATCAATCCGACGCGTATATGAATGCCTAAAATGCATCAAATATTGGTTAGAATGATGGGAATGAAAATGACTGAAAAAGCACGATGCACTCGGATACGCGAACTACGCTGAACTCTTGACTTCAAATCCACACGCACTGTTGGTGGAAATAAATACAACATGAATGTCGAGTCACCGTGATAAGAGCTACCTAGGTTCGGGCCTTTAAACTCCTCCCAGGTCTAATGCACCGGTAACGAGATACTTTAGCGGCCTGCAATCGATCTTCGATGCTGTCGAAACCTTTCGTACTGCAGCTGACCGGTAGGGACTGTGGGCTTCGTAAACGACTCTACCGTTCTTGCGGATGGCTTCTTCCCCGCTTTGCCTCCCCGGCGACTGGCCTTGCAAGACGATTACAATTGACGTAGACTTCTGTTGGTACAGCAAAATGTTTGACGACAAACACGACGACGATAGCAACGAGAACGCAGCCAGCGCTGGCTTAGAAGGCTTTGGTACGATTGATACAGACGGTAGATTCACGCACGATTTTAAAGATGGTAACCGTGGAAACGGTTTCGTCGAACTGCTGCTATGGTCTAGTACGGTTGCAACGGGTGCAGCAGCGACGATAGCGGCAGCAGAAGATAATGGTCGCAGCAGATAGTGCGAAACTAACGCACCACTGTGCACCATTGTGTGATTCTGTAAGAAGAAGAAATACATGATTATGTTTGGAACGCAATGGTTTCGAGTAAATAAATATCGAATGGGCACAGTTTGATGACCATAGCAATGGGAACCAAACGCAGTTACTCACGGGCTTCGTTATCAAGTTCAACTCAATTGATAAGCATTTCTTTAAGCATACGGTATAATCTGGGTAGCAAAAGGCTTGCGGACAGATAAATCATCAAAACGTAACTAAACGCTTTAGTTCATGATTTTTAAAGTTAAATTATCGAACCTCTTTCTATTGAAAGAAAAGATGCAAGCCTAAAAGATGTCATGCCATACCTTTGTATCAGTATGTTTTACTGCTACGGTTCCTCCGGCTAGCTTCATCCGAGGAGTGCTCCATTTAACGAAACCACGAATGAATTATGCTCGTTCTGTAGATGCAATTGTCGTTGAAAAAAGGACACAATTTTCGTTGTTCGTTTCCGAACTGCTTATGCACCACAGTGAAATACTCGATTCAGTCTATCTAGCATTGGGGCTTGAAAAAAAAATCACACACAATCTTTGAAGACCACTTTCATGGCCACTTGAGAACCTACGCAGTCCAGTGCGTTAGTAGCGATAGAATATGTTTGGTTTGTGAGGATTGTTCTAAATGATTTTCTGCTGCACAATCGTTTCGTGTGTACTTTTTATCAGTCCTTCAAATGCCGAACGTGTTGTTTCAATTGTTGTTGTTTTTGTTTTGACGATACCAAATCCAGCTGCGGCTTCATTAAAACATTTCACTTTCCAATCGATCCATTCCGCCCCAAACGTATTGGCAAATAGACAATACTCGAGTTTGCCTCACATATAGCACAGTTGTTCCGTACCGATAGACACACACTGTTATTTCGTTGAATCACAACTAGTGGTGCAACAATGCTGCGGAAGCACAGATTTCCGACCTTTGAACTGACTATTTTCCAACGCAATGCAAACCAAACAAAAAAAAGACAGAAGGACCTTCCCAAAACACTGCAGCGATATCGAACGGAGCGAACTGCACAAGAACAGATACACATTCGGTCAAGAAAACACAGCGGGGTCGTTTCGATCTTGAGAGCTGAACTGTGGAAGGCCTATAAACGACGTCGTACGTTTTTACTCGCAACAGCAAACCATTGTCATTTTGATACAAACAGCCAAAGTATGTACACGCCAAATACACAAAAAAAGTTTGTTGAATGAAGAGAAGTGTGTGGAAGGACTTCTTCTTGTTTCCTGAGTGGAATTCACACAGCGTTTGTCGAAACAAGTGGGCATGTGTAGGTGAATGTGTGTGAGTACGTCGCGTTTGTTTGACAGTTTAGCACCGTGTTCTGTTTATGGAATGTAGTTGAGAACTACCCGTTTGTCCGAAGTTAGCCGAAGTTTGACAGCTATGTCTCTCCCATCTTCCCCTTTCATTAACCACCTCTGATACACCTTCTACAAAGCCAGAACGGGGTTTAGATTTTGGCCGGTCCTTTAATGCGAAAAGCAAGTATTTTGGCTTTCCGTTAAAGTTATAACCATAGTTGCTTAAGAATTAATAAAAGTGTTACCAAATTGGTGAATAGCTTGCGCAGAACAGAGGCATACTACATCTTAACGAGGGTAAGTGGGATCAGTGCCTAATGCTGTACCAGCTGTAATGCAGTTTTCCTCCAATGCAAGGCGTTATCCTTCCTGTTATGTTTTCTATTGCCTTTCTCAGTATAAAGCTAATTAGAATCTTTACATTTACTTCCATAGCTATTAGGTGTGCAAACTATGAACCACGAAGATTATCCTAGCGACAGTGATGCTAGTGATGAAGATTTCCGTCCAGACAAAGAAGAGGCAGATACCGGAAGTGAACTAGAATCGAAAGACGAAGAATCTGAGGATTCCAGCGGGCAAGGATTAGATAAATCTTCTGCATCAAATGGTAGTAAGAAGCGCAAGCGAAAATCGACTACGAAAGTTGAAAAGAGAACAAAAAGTGCAACTAAACTGACAAAAGCTCAGGAAAAAGCTCAACAGTCCGATGAGGAGAAGGACGACGATGTGGATGAGGAAGAAGAAAAGCGCAGAACAGATGCATTGTGGGCGGATTTTCTTGGGGGCAGTAGTAGCAACAGCACCAGCAAGATAGATCAAATAAATAGTTCCGCCTCCGCACGGAACAGTAAAGCAAAGGAGGTGGTGAAAAAAATAGTTCCGGAATCAAAACCTG
The DNA here is from genome assembly GCA_000349025.1 of Anopheles minimus. Lineage (NCBI taxonomy): Eukaryota > Metazoa > Arthropoda > Insecta > Diptera > Culicidae > Anopheles > Anopheles minimus. The sequence continues at coordinate 467,759 of KB663655.1, forward strand.
GAGCCACACCGAAGTTGGCTGAGAAGCCAAAACCAACAGTGCAACAACTGTTTGAATACGCCGGAGAACAGATTGTACTTGCGGAAGATGATGGTAACAGGAACGATAATGCGTCAGCTTTGTCCAACGTATCAAAAACATTGATACCAAAAAATGTAGCTCCTCGTGGTGGTGGCTTAGGGTCAGTATTAAATCAAATCAGTAAGAAAACCAAACTAAGCACACTGGAGAAAACGAAGCTCGACTGGACCAGCTTCAAGCGGCAGGAAGGCATCGAGGAAGAGCTGCAAACGCACAACAAAGGAAAGGATGGTTTCCTTGAGCGTCGCGATTTTCTGGAGCGAACCGATGTGCGCCAATTTGAGATTGAAAAATCGTTCCGACAAACGAAGCGAAGCAACCGATAATGCATATAACCGGAAGGGTGCGTTTAATTCCAGCTTCGATTCGCAGCTTCACATAAGTACGATAAGTAAACACTGTTCGAACTTAAACCAACTAAAACTATATGTATAATTTGGAAAAGTAACTGACTTATGTATCTGTCTATCTTTAAAATAAGCAATACTTCCTTACCATTTATATTCAAACCACAATCCTCTGCACCGTGTAATTGCTAACAAAGTGACCAATAAAACTACTATTTTAATGAAACTTTTCAACACGGATTTTACTGTGTAATAATGTGTAATATGATTCGATAGTATTGGTTAATTGGTATGGTGTAAGTCACTTTAGGATCCAGAACGGTTCCTTTTAATATTTTAGCCCGCACTCAATGTGTCTCACACGTGATCGAATCTGCCGAAATATGCCGAATATTTATACCTGCTAAAATGGATAGATCACATTATTAAAGCATACGTTAAAATCATTTTAATTTTCTATGCCTTGAATTTACCTCACAATGATACTGAAAATTACCTCGAAAGAAAACAAGTTTAAATGGTTTAGCTACTCTCCGACAGATGACGCAACTTCAAATAACCAGAAAAGGATTTCAGTTGTAGTTGCTTCTGTTTTGGTTCGTTTGATTTACAAGATGTTCCATTCGAAGAAGCAGATTTTTTACGATAAGGGCTGTAAATAGTGTTTGTGCGATACGCAAAAATGTATATTTGATGTCATCAATGATAAAAAATCAACATCAAAAGATGGTTGATGTGATTAATCAAATGAACTCATCAACTATACTGTTTTAAAAAGTCGACTTTTTAAAACCTTTAGATTAGCATATTAACGTTGTTAACAAGTGTAAGAAGAGATATGTAGCATTTACAAACAGTATTTATTATAAATATCCGTTATATCACGTCCAGAGAAGCGAATGAGAGTCTTGCAAACTACAGCTCCTATATGAGCTACACCGCATTTCAGCAGTATTTCATCGCTAGTTCAATCAACCATTGCGTTATAACAAACATGTAGGTAGTAGTTTTTTATAAGCAAATATTTACACTTCACCAGCTAAAATTGCGCATATCGCAACCAAACGAGTCATACATATCTCGCGCACTATATTGTCGTCACGGGATGTGAAGTGATATTTCGTCTAAAAATTGATTGCTCGCTGTCTTGAGTTTTGATAACGTACCCGGGCATGCAATTAATTCGCGCTGGTAAACAATTACTGGCGCTGCAAGTGGGTTTGTTTTGGTGGGCGCACAAGAGACATGGAGATTGGGACAGGGAAGCCATGCTTGTACACCCGGCTTGTAACACGCGCAAATAGGTCAGCCTGCGAGCATGTTGTGCGTGGTAAACAAATAGTAAACAACAAGTTTTGCTTAAAGAAGAAACTCAGAAGTAAACAGTATTGGTAGAATATTGGGTGTGTTGTTCGTTTATGCCTAGATTACCTATCTCAAAGAAATCGATAATTATCCGATAAGACAAACTGCTTTGCGAGCAAGGTCTCACGATTGTAAATATGTTTTCGGCTTAGGTACATAACATTTGCGAGCACCATATAAGACGTGTAATGCTTGATAACGGACGACCTCTTATCTTTTAAAAAGAGTACAACGAAAACACGAGTCCTGTGCAGAATCCTTGGCATAAGTGGTTTGCAAACAATTGGTTGCCATGTTACATACACATTCCATGTGTTGTTTTGTATCATCCTTTCATTGTTTCGCACCGACCCTGCACACGATACATTCTAGATACATCGCTATAGACCAGATAAAGGGACAATGAAGATGCAAACAAGCAAAACATCAGATGCATTTGATTGACAGTAAGATAGCGCAGATTAATTTGAAAACGGCGTGATGCATGCGTCTTTGTCCACGTCAGCAATGCTGTGCATTGAGAGCTTTATGGCAACATGTCCTGTAAATGAATTGTTTAGTTAGTTTCCTATTCAAATAGTGCATTTCGGGATATTTTCAAATAATCCCAGTTAGGTTTTTGTTTCTGTCGCTACCGAGTTGTTGATAAGCTCTTCAAAAAAAGCGATCAAGGAATTTCCATTCATACGAAACGAAAGAAAGGAAATACCTCCAGCTCAGCATTAAAACCGGTTTGCGGCGGAAAACGACGTCTAGGCAAACGGCGATATGGATGCTTTATAACTATCGGACATCATTATGCTGAAGATTTTTCGGACACAAAAACAAGCTCAATGCTTCGGCCTGGGATAGTCGGACAACCGTACAGCGCTGTTGAAAGTTCCACGAGGAATTCTGTTCCTGGTTTGAGGATACTTCCCGGGCACCGTTCCGTGCTTATCGCTCGGGGTGCATCTTCACATAAGGCTCGGGTTTCCCCCTGCGCACACTGAGCCACACACATACAAACACAGCCGGATGATCGGTCGCAAAGTCCATGCACGCGAGCCCACACCGACTTTACCATGGGGGCTCTCTAATCGGTATGCTGTGAGTCACCCACCGACAGGCACAGGTTTGTTTTGTTGACCATGTACCCACATAAAACCATGTGTTGTCCCTTTCGACAGTGTGCGTGTGTTTGCGAGTCATGGCCGGGCCAAGAAACGCAACATCGTACGGACATGCTGGGCAAGCAGCAGGGCTCGCGGACGCAGTGCAAAAGGTGTGCGCAGGTTTAAACGGACGGACGCGATTGGACGCACGGTAGCTTCGTTTGGAGGTGCGTCCATAGCCAGGCGTCTTGTCTCGTTCCGCTCCCGTTCCCGTGCACCAACCGGCACCACCCGCCTTTGTCGGTCCCTTGGCCAACAGGTTGTTGACGGTATACGGTTGTCCACGGCTGTGTCGGTCGTCAGCCGCTGATAAGGGGTAAGTGTATGTACGCGATCGTGCAGCGCAGTGCGCAAGCGAGATGGCGCGATGGAGTTGACGCAAGATAATTGGGATTGTGCAAAAAAGAGGAAAATTGTTAAATTCACCCGCGGTACGGGCATGTGCTGCCAGTCGCTGAACAAGTGTCGTGAGGGAACAACTATCCTGAGCATCAAGAACCCAAGCGGCCTGTAGGTTGGTCGGTGATCGACGAGCTTTTGAACATACGAACAAATATTTACACTATCGTGTATGCGCTTACTTTAACCGTTAATTAAGCGCCCTTTTTATCCTTCTAATCCTTCGAGTGTTCACGAGTGAAGTGTTTTATTTTCCAAAGAGTGCCTTAATCCAGCTACCGGAGGTAGCACAATAGCCAGGGGCTTTCTAGAAGACACGGGAGACTACGTTTTGCAGGTAAGCGCTAGTGGTAATTTCTTCACTTGTCGTTGAAGCTGTCGCGAGCTAATTGAGTGCAAAAGCTGTGCCGAATCTTCATCCACTTCATTGGTTATCGAAGGATTCGCATACCTAACCTTGAGCATTGATCCTTACCTCGAGTTGTTAATCGCTCAACGGAGGTGTTCGCATTATGCGATGTGAAAGTTCACTATGTTGTAAAAAAGGCGGAACTCCTAGCCGGATGACGGTGAAAAAAGAAAGCTTGTCGGAAACTGTTGTTTTCGTTTGCACATACAAAATCAAACAACTTAATGCTGAATGGTTGTTTTAGGCAAATGGCACTGCACATGATTATTTTACCTATCTTGATTCAAAAGTGAAATCTAACACGTGCCGATGTACGCACGATAAAGTACATGAGCTTAACCTTTGTACAATCGTAATCGATCGAAGGGAAAAAGAAACCCGCTATAACTGAGATTAGCAGCTAAACGTAACTTGTAGGTTAGTGCGATCTTATTATCAAGTGTATCAGATCGAATGAAATAGAAAAAAAATCAAATCAGTTTGACCTACGAACAAATTGTTGTTACAAGCTGATAAAGATCCGTTTGAACTTGTCTGGTGAATTTTGCTGGAGAGATGAAGTTCTGCAGGTTAGGATGCAAGCACTTGCTGTGGTGTATTCCAACATGGCTGGCTGCTATGCACAAAAAGACACTAATAGCTTTTCCTCTATATGATCTGTCGGGGTAATGCAAATTCCAGCATCGATCGGCATTGGAAGAGGTTCATTTGCACAGCCATCCGCTATGCTGTGTATTACGACGATGACTTTTAAAAGGCTATTCAACCTGCCCAATATGGCCGCCGGGTCTAATAGTTGGGTTCACAACTAAGTGTACCCGTGTATGCACTGTGCACAATTATAGCAGCTCGGTAGATCACGGACTGGGCCTGGATGCAGCGATCTGCTTTGCATCTTCGTACCGTTGGCGTAATCAAGTTTCTTTTATTACACAAACCCCTAGTTAATGCTGCGTCCGTAGACGGCACTTAAACTCTTTGCCATACGATCGATCCCGCGTGCCACACAGTACGCAGTAATTAATGTGTTTTTGTATTTGTTTACGTTTTACGTTTCGCTCAATAGAAACACAACACTTTGGTCGCGATATTGCAGTGTCGTACGGTGCCGTTATCAGTCGTGGAAACATAAAAATCATAATGACGTCGCTAGCGGTAATGGAACTGAATAACAACAACAACAACACCACCACCAACTGTAGTGGTGATGAGAGCCGGAACGAGGATCGCGAAAAGTATCTACGCGAGCTAACGAAAACCTTCACCGGCATCGACAAACCGTTGAAGAACGCGAGGAAGTGCGACACATTGACCGATTTGATCGGGGAACTGCGCAGAACCTTCGACTCGGACCATGTCAACATCGAGTACGTGAACCATCTGATGCTGAGCTACCAGTCAAACCCTGCAGAATGGCGAAAGTTTGCCAAATTTGACCGATACCGGTAAGTAATGGCAACGGGTGGTTATGGTTACGTTACGGTTGAGCTCTCATTGGTCACACGGTTTAGCTCGGATATTGATCAAAGAAAACAAAAAAAAAAAACAAAAATCCGGTGCAAAGATAAGCCGTGGAGCAAATTGTAAAGGTAGCAACACACCGGTTCTGATTAGATGTAGACATTGATTTATGGTAGGCGGATTGAACGAGACCAGTACAAAAACATATTGCAGACGATTTATTCGAAATGATATTAATACACGGCAGTGTCTTGATACTCGTTAAATGAGATGCCACCTATCTAACACGTTAAAAACGTAAACGCTCATGAGGTCACATTTTGCCATGTTATTATCAATCACAGTGTCTTAATATTAAATGAGATGTCGACTAGTATTTTTTTTGCATATCATTGGCTCGATTCAGGAGAGAGCTGGAATGTATTACGAGCGAATCATTACTTGCAACGATAACGGTTGATTGTCCTGTCTGCATATTCGATGGGTTTATCTTGGTGCTCGTTCGATGAGCAGACACATTTGGAGATACTTTCAAGTCATTCGGACTGAAAATAACATTTCGTTATTTACTTGACACTATCTTCCGTTCTGCATGTAATGATATTTGGTAAGGGAAAAACCCAACTTTCTATTTCCTATCTAATTTTCGCAGTTACACACGAAATCTGGTGGATGCCGGAAATGGCAAGTACAACCTAATGATTCTCTGCTGGAACGAAGGACATGCCTCGGCCATTCACGATCATGCCGATTCGCATTGCTTCATGAAGATGCTGAAGGGGCAGCTGATGGAAACGCGTTTCGCATGGCCCAAGAATGCGGCAGTAACGGAAGACAGTAAGGCAGACATCGGCAATGGTCAGACTGGACAGGAAGAAGTTGAATACAATGGAGACGAGCTGGAGGAACTTTCCAGGAGTACGATGGAAACCAATGGTGTGTGCTACATCAACGACACACTCGGATTGCACCGGGTGGAGAATCCCAGCCACACGGATGTGGCCGTCTCGCTACATCTGTACTGTCCCCCATTCGATGTGTGCTCTATCTTTAACAAACAAAACGGCAAACGTACCAAGTGCAAAGTTACTTTCTGGAGCAAGTTCGGCAAACGAGAATCCAATGTAAGTTACCAACATTTTTGTAACTTTTCAATTGCGCAGTGCTGGACGGTGTAGTTTACAATTATTTTGCTTATTTTTATTCCAGAACGTAAACTAGCGTTGTGTTGATGAACCTGTTATACTGACTGACCATCGCAAGTGATAGCACAGAAAATATGGATGCATGATATTGTATTGCATTTCAACTAGCTAATAATTACTCCAAGAGAAACGTAGGGCTGTATTTCAAATAAGATAAATATATGAGATTATTGTTTAAATGATAAGTTGTCCAATTTTGGGTGCGAAGGTTTGTTACAAATTAATAAAATGTTCATACAGATGGCGTTCATGGCGTTGTATTGATCCATAAAATATTTACTCGTTTATGGTAGCACGCGTTACATTGTTTACACTGAAGTATGCAGGACAGGATAAAACCGACCACCAGGCCTGTAAAGTACTGTAATTAATAGCAGTCATCATTAAAACCGGTATGTATCATATTTAGAATATAACTAGTGTGGATGTGTACAGCTGTTATAAAGGTATCTGCTTCCGATATTTCCTGGAGGCTTATCATCCAATCTAACGAATGTGGAAACAGACACTTCCAATATATGTTTCACTTTACAGGGCTAAGATTTACACTTCCCGTGGTTAAGGTGGTCCAGTTTGGTGAACCTGAGATTTGATCTCTCAACCTGTAATGTGCTTCAACAAGGGCTTAATGCATTTTTTGTTGAACAGCTATAACGTATTCAACTTACTTGACCTCGTAGCCAGATAGTCAGTCCTTGCTACGAAGGAATGGTTCGGATGAGATTTCGGTACCGGTCCGTAGTGTAAAAGATCCGCGCCATTACCACTACCTTATCGGGTCACTTATACTTGGTACATTTCTTTTACTCAAAAAGCGATTCAATTTTCATAATAGCCTAAGTTAAATTAAGATAAACTTAAATCTAGTATAACTAAATAAAATATTTAAAAAAAAAACAAACACAGCGAAACAAACTAAAAAAAGGGAAGAATGTTTAGGCTTGAACTACCGCTAGGCAACCCGCACTAGTCTTATCAAAGGACACTGCAAAATTAGAACTAGGAGAAACGTGTGAGTGTGGAAGAACAATTTTGGAGCTTTACCAGGAAACATTATATGTCGCTAATGGAGCACCGCCATTGGTAAGATGTAGTCTCAATCACAGCGAAGAGGTGATGAGGCTCTAGAGTACAAGAGGCGAATGAGGCTATAGAGCCCAAAGTCTCTAAAACAGTAAAACAACAACAACGAGGCTCTAGAGCAAAGAGGTGAATGCTATAGCGCCCAAAATCTCTATAAACAATAAAACAATAACAACAAGGCTCTAGACCCGCTATAGAGCCCAAAGTCTCTATGAAACAATCAAACAAAAACAAGGTTCTAGAGCCCAAAGGCTCTATAAAACAATCGAACAAAAACACGGCTCTAGAGCCCAAAGTCTCTACGAAACAATGAAACAACAAGTCAATCACAGCCAGATTGTGGAGCAAGAAGCATTTCTATGCTACCAAATCGTCTAGCTTGCAAATCCAGAGAAAGTCCTTGGCGGGTCACTGGACACTTGCAAGCGCCCTCCGCTGCATTTGGTATCAAGCTGGACTTATGGTCCCTTTTCTGATTCATCTATCGAAACTGCAAGAAAATTAGTGCTGGGCACAATCCTACACAAATAAAAAGAAAATATAACATTTAGATCCATTGAATCCATCTGTAGGATATTAACACTATCCATACTGTTTTCAAAGCTTTTAAATGAACTAGGTTAAGCTTCCCTAGGTTAAGCTATGAGGTACTGGTTAATCTCCTATCTTTCAACACATAATATTTCAGCACATTCTGACTCCTTTACCACAGCCATGTTTCTTTATTCAGATAATCGATACTAAATATTCAACATAATTGATTTAAACGGTTCACCACTCGTTCCAGACACCCGTATTACTTTTGGATTTCTGTCCCTTTTTTAACTTCCATGTACTGGCCTCTCCGCACACTATTCAAAATTTTCCAATCCTTTAACTTACGCGTTACTCATCCGTTTAGTATGTGACTCTCATTTTCATATGCGCACTACTCTCATGTGAGTTTCTCATGCGTTTTTTATTTAGTACCTGAGTGGCCGATGGCATGCTTCTATTATTTTCACGAACGGTAGCCAAAGCAGGAAGGATACATTAGTTGGGGCACGTGATGAGGTTGCCTGACTCATGCCACAAGGAGAAGGTGCTCGCCAGCAAGCCTCGTTCGGTGCGAAGCGTTGATGAGCGCTGCAGACTCGATGGTTGGATTGATCTGGAATCTAGGCTGAGGGAAATCGGATGCAGCCTTGGGTGGTGGGAGCTAAGAACACCAAGAAAGAAAAAGAAGAATTTCGAGTTATTTTTTTTTTACAGTATTCGGCTTGACGACGGCTGTATCCTGTAAATTTGGCTTGATGCCCTGTTGATGATGTTTAAGCAAGTTTTTGTTTCAAATATTCGTATAAGTTATAACAACATTTACGCATATGATATTATTTACGCATCGATATAATGGTGGACTTAAACAGATGATCTCAAAACTTTACGAAACTTCAAAAGTAAATCTCAAGCACGCAATTGCCGGTTGGACGCTAACTAACCGTGTTTTATTAATACAACGTAACACAGACTATCCGTGCTCGTGCTAGACAGGGAATACTGTGTGTTAACCGCCTGAATGTATGCAAAACGTTTCCACACATGTCTCATAAGTAGCACAGTGCGGATTATATGGACAAAAAGGATTCGATAAATTGAAAATCTAATAAATTATAAATAAATTGAAAATATTCGGTGGTTCCCCTGGGAGTAACTCGAGTGTCACAGGGTTACAGGTCCTTCCGGTGGCGCAAGTCTTCGTCGTATCCCAACTTAACGGGGTTATTTCAGTTGCGGGAGATTGTATCCAGCGGGCATCTTCACAATGTTTTTTTACACGTGTGTTCAATGTTGTACACAACTGTCTAAAGCTCTACCACAATGTTTGCTTTGAAAGACACAACTGTTCACCACTTGTAAACAAATTTTGCGTGTAAAGTTGGCGGGCCACGGGAGCTGAGAAATCGATTTCAACACTTTGAAACAGTTTCAAGGACTCAAATCGTTCTCAAAACTGCGATTTCAGCTTTTCTCCGTGGCCCAGGGGTACTCATCGTCTCAAAACCATCTGCGCAATATGGCGCTCAACAACATACAGTGTATTACAAACACAATTTGGTTGACCAGTTTTTTCGTAATTTGGAGTTTTTTGGGAAATATGCGAAAAAATATGGTTAACAAAATGCAATTTTATTGAGATAAAGCTAATGTGTAGTTTATAATGTGATTAAAAGATACGAAATGCATGAAGTTACATAAAAGGTAAAAATATTGAACACAAAGTGCACATTTTTTTATCATACTGTGCAAACAAAACAAAAAACGCGCACGACACGGAAACGTCAAACGATTTCAACCTTCGATTTCAAGATTTTTTGAAACTTTGGCCCACCGCCTACAGCAAATAGCCCAAATCCTCTAAAAAAACAATCAAACAACAACAACAAATCACAGCATGATTGTGAAGCAAGAAGTAATTGTTAAAGTCTGAATTAATGCCCACTCCCTCTCAA
>KB663655.1:479341-509081 GCA_000349025.1 Anopheles minimus
TAATCGTGTAGTATAAATAATTGCAAAATACGGTGATTATTAAAAAAAAAATTAGATAATTTTTAATTTTTTAAAATAGATAATAACACGGTGTTCAAATTTGACTCCTGGGTTTAACAAATTCGGCTGTCAAATGGTCAAAATGAGTGCCTGTGAGTGGGCGAGGCATCAATTCAAACTTTAGCCCTTTTTCTCAAGTATTTGAGTTTAGCAATAGCTGTGCATATGTCATTTGCGCCTTGTTTGCTGCCTGGGAATGCGAGTTGATTTGACGGCGTATTTTCGTTGCTTGGGTCATTGTGCAACTGTCAATCACACACCCACAACAATATCATCAGCTGCAGTGGTTTCAGGGCTGGCAGTGTGCGTGTTTGTTTCTTTTCCTCAGTTTTGTTTGAAACCTCGGATGATAATTTAGTGGCAGAAGGTGATTATCGATTTTAACCCCTTAACTTACTACCATCGTAAATTGGGGGACTGCCTACTGGCCAGCAGTGTGGTAGAAGTAAGTGCTGTGATCATTACGATCAGTGCGACGCTCCTTTGACGAAGTGCTTTCGTGCGATGGAATGCACGTGCGTATGAGTGCGGTTTGCTGTCAGTTTCGTGTCGTCGATCACAATAGTGGAATGCAGCAACTGTGGTGGTGTGTGGATTCTTGTTGGAAGTTGTAACCTGCCGTAACGGTACGCATTCCTGGCAGAAAGATAACGTGCGTCGAAAAGTTGAAAGCTTTCGTTATCTAGTGGCACTTGTCTCGCTCGCACTGCGAAACAGCTTCAGCAGAGCCATCGCTACGGGTGTGTTGAAAGGTGCGAAACAGATGGAGGAGAGTCGAAATTGAAGCGCACACGTAGCTGATTTCAAAATGGCGATCGGATTTGGAAAGCGTTGAGAGATCAGTCGGTACGCAAGCGACCACGGGAGCAGTGTGTGCGTGAGCAGCTAGATCATCTCGTGCGGTTGACAAGATCGTTTTTTTTTTCGTTGAGACGCGCAGCTATTGCAGCAAGTGTAGTGTGGTCAGTGTTACGTTGGGCTAGAGTTATTCGGTTCGAATATTTTGGGCATTTTGATGAATATTTTTCGCGCTCGGGTGCAATAGACTGTTACAGAGTGCCACGTATGTAGCTCATCCGGTTAGACCATGAATCAATCAGTGAACTAGGAGTCTAGAAATTGAATTATTATAAATTATAAATGCCCATCTTCGTGCTCGTGTGACACCAATTGCATTCGATCTTCATGGTGGTCTTGCGATCTTCTAAAGAAGGTGACAATAATTAATAATAGCAGTACTATCATTAGCGTAATGTCGTACGGTATGATCCAATTGGGATCGTATGTTGAATTCTAGACGAGGAAAGACGATCACACTCTCAAGTGTTTTTAGTGAAGGTTTACGTGTGAGTGTTTATGGGTGTGTGTAATAATCGCCTTGTAGTGTGGGGAGTACACCTGCGCGTTTAAATATTTTGCTGTCAATCCACCCCTTTACGTCGTTGTCGTTGTCCGACAGGTGACCTAATCAACTCGGTCAACAAAGATCTGCGCTCAAAGAAGAATGCTTGGTGCGCATGTGTGTTGGTAGTGGAAATGTGTGTTAAAATTCGATCTTTTCCGTTTGCCAGAAGCTGCAGTGTTAATTTGATTTAAGAGTTCCGATCGTTCTGCTTCTTAAATCCGTGTACGTGGGAGTACGGGCTAGTTAGAAGAGGGCTTGTGGAGTTTGTGGCAGCTGGGAATTACGTCAACAGTTTGTCATTGCGTTTCTCACACGGCCGAAGCACCAATGTGTTGTGCATGTGATTGTGATTGCGTGTTCTCAATAAAGAAGTGGGCGCTCGGTACACACTTATTATGAGTTAGAATCCCATTGTTTTTGTTGTGGATTTTCGCTTAAATTTTTTTGTTTAACTTCTCGGAACCTGATGGGAAGGTTACAGGACTTGCGCAAACAACTCCCTCCTTCGCGAATGTTATCAACGCCTAACATACACCAGTGTGGGGAATTCGTATAATATTTGACTTCCCCGGGGGTTCCGAATTAGTTTGCTGTGTGTTCGTGTTGGAATTGCCTTATGCTTATTGTGTGAAAGCTCTGGCTTCATTTTGGCTTGGACGGTTTTCATTCACTTGCAGTGCTACTTCATTTCTTTCGAATGCCTACACACACGTAGCAGCTATCGATAGGAAATCTTAGCGCAACACTTTATTTGATCGATGAGCGGAGGAGTCGCACCATTCTGTACATCAAATTGTTTGTAGCACCGGCTGTATAGAGAAAGCCATTCATAAAAGGCAAACAATGCTGAAGAACGGTTAGCATAGGATAGGACGAAGCAACAGTCACGGAAACGACCATCAATAGGTGTTCAAAAACTAAAGGAAAATAAACTTCAATACAAGTCGAATTCATCGTTCGGCTGCATCGACACGAAAACAAACTTTGTGCCGCGGGATTGCCATGCTGATCATGTATTTTTCCATGTAACCAGGAATCATCACTCACTAGCATTTAGTATCTTCATCTTCTCCGACGTAGCAGTAGCAGGTTTCCGATGAAGGTTAAAAAGTAACAACTGCGAAACTCTCAAGGTAAGCTTCACAACAGTGCATGCGGGAAGCATGTGTGCCTCCTACCGTTTTCTAACACCAACTTTCCCTCCTTCCGTGCGCCACATGCACGTAGTTGATAATCGCGAGAAGGGGAATGAAGAAATGTATGGGTAGGTGTGAAAGTGCTACGAGTCGATGCAATCCCCAGACAGTGGAAACAGAATCGCTTGTGATTTAAAATCATGGAATGCAATGACAGTTGAATGTACAAAGTATGGTTGTGTTTGTGTTTAATCGTTGATAAGCAATTAACTACATTCTATTGCACATCCAATATTGTCACAATCAGTGGCAGATTTACACGTCCCGGGCCCCTAAACGGTCAAATAAAGGGGCTCCAGTGATGCTACTTTTTCTCAAATAAAGTTTTATTTTCAGTTCTCGCTTTTTTACATAGAAATTAAAATTGTTATATTAACACGGCCTGGCCGTTAATTTCTTAATAAAATTATCCTGAATTATTAGTTATTTATAATAACATGTACAGCCCGATATGCATTAATTAAAACACAAATTAACACTTAAATGTTTTTAATCCTTTCTTCAAGCCCTCTTCCTTTCATTTAATTCAAGTTCAGTGAATCAATTTTATAGCGCTTGAGGCAAACAATTTGAAATAATTATACTGTATTTATTGAATGTATTAAATTTTAATAAAGGTGTTTAATTTTTTATTATTTCGTCTTGTCGGCCAGGCCGTATATCTTAGTTTTTTGAAATATTAAATATTATTTTTATCTTATTGCCTCTTAGATTGTTTTATACACTGAATTTATTAATACTGGCATTGCAGTGTAAAAAAAATATATAAAATAGTGAAAAACTGTTACCAGTAACCACGAGACAGCAAAGTTAGAAGAAAGGAGAGGGAATTACGTGTAGCTTAGGGCAACAAACACTGAGGTTGAATGTGTTTAAAGAACTTTTACACCTTCAAAAAGATTTTCATTTTGTCAAATTAATTAGAATATTTTAAACAAATCCGTTTCGGTGGCCGATACGATAGCGGCGCTTGTTTGAAACGGCAAGACCGGAGTTCGAATCCAATCCGGACCGACCATCTATTGGTAAAGGATTAAAAAATGTAAATAATTTTGTTGTAAAAAGAAATAATGCACGCCTGCAACAGAATTTTCTGCAGCATAATTATCAACAAGATTGGCACATACCACAAAACTGCACATGCAAAATGCTCTTTAATCCTGGTGCTGTCGATGTGCTCGGTGAGGACAATGTGTGGAGATTTGGCCAAGTACAAATTAAAATCCACGAGTTAAGTATGAAGATTCGATTTTTTTAGACTATTCTCCGTCAGTTATGAACTGACTATGTTCTTCAAGCAACCATTTTTTAACTCAATAAATAGAAAAATACCTTATCATTTATGGCCTGGTCGTCATTTCGAAATAAAAAAAAAGAATTTCAAACGATGTAGATAAAAATGTTCTTGTTTAAAAAACTTACATCAATGATCGCTAAAATGGATTCTTCTTCTTTGTTGGTTTACGAGACTTATTAATACCACGTAGTTGGATAGTCAGTCTTCACTACGAGGGAACGGGCCGGTTGGGATTTTAACCCCGGTCTTATTTATTTAGGCCGTAATTTATGAATAAAAAAAAATTACCATCTATCCGGTTATCTATTCAGTTCTTGAAACGGGAACTAGCGGTGATGATGGAATTGATCGGTCCACGAATTTTGTTGTTTAACATTGATCGGTTGTAATCATTATATTTCTCTTCAGATTTAATTAGAAGAAGAAAATATGAATATCATTTAAAAATAGTACCACCAGTGTACTTGTTGCCCACAGGGAAACATTGAAAAAATATTATGATGAACTAATGCATCATTTGCATGTGCAACATATTCATCAGTACCAGAAATTCTGTTGCATTATAACATTTTTTGTGTTGAACTAATCGCTTATTCCATTCGCGACCTTACGCGACTATCCTTTCACATATTGCGAAAGTGAAAAAAAACGTACCAAAAATGCAACCGAGTTGCACCTAATGACAGCTGGGCCCGGAGGAGAACCTAAATTAAAAACAAAAATAAACAAAAAAAAACGTTTCCAACTAGCAATAGCCAAAACGACAAACGCTTACAGCATACATCCCGTTTTCTTGTGTTTCTTTTTCCATTTCACACAGAGCAACAACGTCTCCACTCACTGCCCAGCTAGCGACACTTTCATCGGACTGACCATAACTTCCAATCCTCTTTATTGCACCCCGCACACACCCAGCACGGCAAAAGTGTCGAAAGTGAAACAGAAAGCCATCTTGCAGCAAATCGCAAGTGAAACGGACGACGGCGAAGACGGTGCTGTAGAGGGAAAAGTTAAAAGTCTGTGATTAAATTCAATTAGTGCGGTAGCGAAAACCGGCAGCGCTCCACATTTACTACAATAAAGTGTCATCGCATCATTGCATCCGCTGCAAGAAAGGAAAATCTAAAGCCGGTGCATTGTGTCGCCCGTGTGTGTGTGTGTGGGTGGGGTCGGGTCGGGGAGTGAGTAACAGTGCGGTGTGCAGTGTGTGGATAGTTTTTCGGCTTTGCTATTGAGTGCTGCCCGGTGTGCATCGAGGTGTGACAATAATAGGTCACGAAGTCGAAGTTTGGATCGCACCTGGCCACCCCGGGTGGGATAAGAGACAGCCGTACCAGAGCCAAGACATACGCCCGCCCACACCGTCACAGGCAGACACCATGGAGTCGATGGAGTACGAGGAGGCGCGCAACATGACGCTGCTGTTCTTTCTCGAGCGGCTGCTGGATCGTGGTGAGCCGAGAACGCTGCACGACCTGTCCTGTCAGTTCGGGGCACGCGGATTCACCAAGGAGATGCGTCAGATCGCCGGTGGAAGTCAATCAGGTCAGTGTAAAACGGATTCCTTTCGGCTTGGTAATATGCTCCCGCCTTCCGTGACCGTTCGTTGCAAAATGGACAGGTTTAATTTTAGTGTTGCGTTTCCGTGTCCTTCTGCCTGTGCGCCATATCGCCACGGTGATGTTGGCACATACTGGAAACGAACAAAAAACTGGGGTATCGATTTGCTCTTTTCTTACTTTGTTGTTGGTTTCTTACCGTTATCGTGGTCGACTTCCGGTAAGTCGTATTATTCCGTGCTACTTTCCGTCGTGGTGTAATCTCATAAGATTTTTTTGAGGAAAATAAAGGTCCCCCATCGGATGGGTTAGAGGTGGGGTCCGTAGGGAGACGAATGAAAGTTGGTAACGTTCTGTTCTTTGTTGAACGCGCGTGGAACGGAAAACATAAAAATAATAATAAACCAAACCTTTGGGAGGGAAAAAGAAACAGCTGTGGAGGTTTTCTTGTGTTAATCTAGGACACAGTTCCTAACGGCGAATCGTGTTATGTCGCTTGGCATCAGGTCCAGGATTTTCTTCACAATGGATGCCTTTTTTGGATAAAGGATTTTAAATGAAGTGTCATATCGAATTGTTAAGACATTGCACATAAGAAAATTAAAACCTTTCGGGAAGTATAGAAAAGGAGGTTACAATAGGTTATAAATCTCTTATAAAAGTTATGAATATGGCACTTTAGCCTAGGGAGCATATTCTTCAGCATATAGGTGTTATCCTTCACAGATTATTTACTATGAGTTACTTTTGGATAATTTGATTTCTGAGTTCGCAGTTTGAAAAAGTTCGCAAAAAAAAGGGAAGTAAGAAGATTTTAAACATAAAAACGGGATAAATTCTTCTTCTTCTTCTTTGGCCTAACGACCTGCTCCGGTCATGCCTGCCATTTCTGGCTTACGAGACTTATTAATACCACGTAGTTGGATAGTCAGCCCTCACTACGGGGGAACGGTCCGGATGGGATTTGAACCCCGGTCCTGCCGTTTACGACCGGCGCCGCTTATCTCATCGGCCACCGGACCGCCCCTAAGTGCAAGTTATCAGAAACAAAATCAAGAATTCTTATCTAGTAAGTTTGGAATGTTAAATCTCTTAAAATTTAAGATTAACTTTTTGTAACTTTTTCCTTTTAATTTTGCACGAACTTTAACATATAAAGTCTAAGTCTAGGGAGTGTATCCTCGCATTTGGTGGGACCTTTCATAGAATAATAACTCTGAGTTTCGAATGAAAAATCCTTGAATCCTGAATGGTTGCAGATAAGCTTTTTCTTTTAATTATTATGATTTGTTTCAATCAACTTCTGCCAGAAAGGATTCTCCTATAGTGCTATTTCACACGGGCAGGAAGTTTTGGAAGGAAAAGTCAAAAGCTACTGCAAAAATAGACTCAAAATAAAATTCGCCTTTTCCGTCGTTTGTTGAAGCCATGATGATGGCCGCCGTTGTCGGTTAGCTACTCTCTGTCTTGAAGAAAAGCATGTAGAGCAAGTTCATAGCATGGAGAGATGTCCCTTTGTCCTGGGACACGACGGTTCCCAATGACGCTTGCCAGTTGAACAAGGAGAGGCTTATATTTTATTATAGTTTATTGTTTTCTGATTTACATCCTAAAACCACCAGCCCCGATCGTCGTGGACGATGCGGCAGCCACTCAAACGCCAGCTCTCGAGTGCGAGTCTTTTATCGGTCAAACTTCTTGAAAACTTGTTGTGCGCATCGGCTCGGTTCACAAGACAAGGTTATGTTTGACTTGTTCAGTGGAGTGTGGAAGCGCGTTCTGTGCTGCAGGGGCTGTTCCACAAGATTTCTACAGCGCCTGCACAGAAGCATGTTTTCGTATGTTGCATCGCATACACATGCATATCGTGTACATTAAAGGTCTAGGCCTCGGCGGTTAGCTGGCTAGCTGGTAGGAACCATCAACAACAGCGACGAACCGACACGTTCGAACTGGGTTGGCCTTAAGGAACAGGAATACTGACAACCAGCCGAGCGAGGCATCCGCGAGCTCTCTCTCCTCAGTACGGGGTGCTGCATTTCCTATCGTTACAGGCTTGTTAATTCTATCCGGGGTATAGTTTGTAAACATTCGCCAAAGAAAAAGCGTTGATTCTGCTGCAGCAAGAAACCGTTGCCTGCAAAATGATGCCTTCGAATCTGGAGCAGTTGTTGCGCATTTTCAAGAAAAGCCACCTGCATCGATATTTGATACGTATGCAGAAAACGTTGAGCAAGAGTATCTACTGAGCTGGCTGGGCTGGCAGTACAATCGGCGATGGAGAAATGTACCGTGCGTACGTGGGTAATGCAGAAGTGGTTGAAGGAGTCCGACTTCTTGGGGCCCCCCTTCTGTATTATTGGCAGGATTTTATTGCGAACCGCAGTCGAGAAATGCGTTCGGGTTGAATGCGGACCGTGTTACGATATGGGCCTGCCCGTAATGGACAATAAATTATAACACAAATATATTTATACACACACACACTAGCGGGAAGCATGGGAAGAAGCGAGGATTGCATGTGTATACTGCAATTGCACCAAAACAATCAACAGCAATTGCAGCCGTTTAGTATGCGTGCGGCGGTGTTTTAGGAGTGGTGGGAACATAATATATATCTGCCGCTTTGTGCGAAATTGTTTAGTGATGTTTCGAATTTGCCCTAGTAATAAGAAGCTCGTAAAAACGCGGCAATCGTTATTTAGACATTTATTGTACTGGGGCCTCAACAGTGCAGCATTGTAATGTTATAGTTGGAGTGTGTGTTCCGCAGGATAATTTTGGGTGTAGTGTGCATAACTTATGTTTGTTTTGGAAAGATTGTTTTGATAAATCATTATAAATTGGTCTGATATTTCATTAGGATCGTAATAATTGGGAACGATCAGTAAACCGGTTAATAAGGCTATATGTACAGTAATATAACGAATTCAAAGTTAAACTGAATGGCCAGTTGCTAACAGGATTGGTAGCAAATAAAATGTCTTCCGACAAAATATTCCAAAATTCTAAGGCCTTCCAAGTCAGTCGTTCCAACTAAGTGGTAACAAAGTTTTTTTCTGTAACAGCGTGGTCGTTATTGCCATTTATTTATTTTAAATTATTTTATTCTAAAATAAGTTTAAGCTATTTTATTGTATTTATGAACGTCGCAAAAGCCAGCAAGGGCAGGCCAGTTTTTTGAGGTTGTAGTATCACTCAAGACGAAGAGGAATTTCTCAGCGACACTCTGTTCAATTGCATGATATGAACTGTGAAACGTTCTTAGAAAACAATATATATTAGATTAGAGGTTCTTCAAACTATTTACATAAAATCAAAATCGTTTTTAATTTTGAAAAAACAGAACAGAGTTTTGTTAGTGTCTGTAGATTTATGCTCTATGCACTGTTTCCTGAAGTTTTTTTTATATAAAAATATGAAACATTCTTCTCTACATATTCCTTTGTCATTTAGATTCACTCTTCAACAAACCTGTTCGTAGTCTTATGTTACGGACTGTTCTACCCTGAAAGTATAATGTGGACTAATAACTAAGCACGAAGAACTTGTTTAGGCAACGACATGATTTTTTTACGGCCAACAGGCGAGCTATGTTACCTAATCTCCCTGGGGGAAGTAAAAAGTGGACACCCGTACGCGTCTCAACAAAGGGATGGACGATTCATTGTCGAAAGAATCCGAAACACCGATAGGTTTTCGGAGTGTCAGTTGTCGCTTCGGCTTCAGCTATGTGGCGCAACAGAGCGACAAACTAAAGAAAGAATTCATTAAAGAAAAAGAAACAAACACAAATGCATACGAGTAATGCAGTTTAGAGCATCGGGAAAATCACTGCACAAATGGCTGGTCAGTCAATGGCACAAACCGGTGTCAGTGTCAGCGTTACGAAACGATGTGGAGGTTTTGTTTGTGAGTTTAAATCCACTTTGAAGGATTGTTCGTTCGTGTGTAACGACACATGTACGTAGAGTGGCACAGCTATGCGTAGTGAGGTTACTAGCAAAACATAATACCTTTGCTTCATAACTGTTTAGTGGGTGGTTTTAGTGGGTGAACAGAAAAAAACAAAACAATTTCAAGTGTACACCAGGTGGACAAGGACTAAACATTAGTTCAATCATGGGGATAGGTCGGTATGTGGAGGTCTTCTCCTCACGTCGCAGAAATAAACAACGGTTTTACGACAGGTACCCAACAACGGGCAGAACATTCACTGGAGGTTACCGGTGTAGTACCGAGATGGTGACGTAATGTGTACATTAGCATCGTTACTGTGCACCTTCGGGTATGTGGATATTTATGGATGGGACTTATTTCGTCAAGAATATCAAGCACCCGGACACTGTGTGTGGACCGCGGGTTATGTCTTGCTCTGAAGATGCCCATAACCGTAAGTGCTTCCGCAGTTGGCCACTTCTCAGTTTTCCACCTTGTCCGTACCTTCTTTTTGTTAATGTTTCACATAACTACGCAAAAAATATAAAAAACGCATCACCGAGATCGCGTGCTCTCAGGAGATATGAAATGTGGTTGGTGTTCACTTGTGCGTGTACGTACAGCTTCTTCATAGTGTCCCAGTGTGTTGCTTAGCCTTTTCGGTATAAGTAGTGGCCACCGGCTGAAATTGAAAAAAATGCACAGCATACATCCGTCAGTGCGTCGGAGAATGGCAAAAATAGGCAATCATTATGAAAGAGAACTTCCCGCGTAACTGCCTAGGTTGGTGGGTTGGAAACAGGAGGTATTAAATTTAGATGTGAAGGAGAGGTAGGGGAATAAAAGAAAGCAACGAATAAGCGAGCTGGAAATTAAATATAATATTAGCAAGATCGTTCATGCTGGGAGTGCGCACTGCAAGCCACCAGGGATGGGGTGGACAGCGCTAAGAGAGCGGCAGAAACACGGAACGAAATTACCCACGTGGTGCGCTAATAGGTTCAGGCTGGCTGGATGGCATGCTGGGTAGGAAAATTAAGAGCAACCACCGGCAAACAAGTAAGCAAAAAAACGCGACGAACGGAAACTGAAAATCGAATGCCATTGAATGGACCCTCGAAGTCCAATGCTCGAATTCGCGTGACTTTCCTTTTTTATGTTTTTTCTGGTCCGAATTTTCCTTCTCTACATCACAATGACCAACCAGAACACACACACACTTACACGCACACATATGTCTTGAGTAGTGTGTAGATCACCCTCATTACGACGTGGGTGTACTGGTTGGCAACTTGGTGGTGGCGGCAGTGGTTGTGGCGGTGGCAGGTTTGGTAAGTTCCGAATCCGCCGCACATCGATAAACCATTTTCCATCGAGGGGTGATGCATTCGATGGTTTTGGGAAATGTTTGCTTTTGTTTTCGAAAGAAGTGCATTACGATTTCACGATGTTGTTGCTATGGGTGCACCACCGCCTGTAAGGAAGGCTTGCGATGGAAAACCGGGTGCCACAAAACACAACACCAGGCAACGCGGGAAGGTGATCGAAGGAAAAAAACAACTACCCCTGAGGCTCGATTTGGGGGAAAATGTAAACTCCCCACGTCCACCGGCGGTCACTCCAACGTTTAACGCTTAGTTTTTATATTTTAGCCTTTTTTTCTTCGAGAAAGTGAACGCGTGCGTAGCTTATGGTTTCCGTTTCTGTGTTGCTTCGTTTGTCTTATTACGATGCGATGTGTCTTTGGTGTGTTGTGTGACCGCAACATGCAATCGGATGTGTTCGGCTATTGGTGGAAAGTTTGAGGGAAAAGGTTCCTTGATTAGGGGCGTTTTCTTCGAAAATTGTAAATGGTAGAAATCATGTTGACGGTTCTCCAAGTGGAATTGACCGATTGTAATGCGATCGTTCACTGATAATTCCATGGGATGGTTTTTTTTGTATTTGAATTATGTCTTACTTGCATGTTACAAAAGAGTAGGGTGGACAGTGTGTTGATTAGTTAATTATACTCTTTTGCTTTGCGAGGAACATTATTTAGTGGTTTAATACCTAAACATGTGTAGGTTCATTTGTTAAACTGGAGGTTTTTATATTGCAACAGGTTGTGGCCTCTGATTTTTTCCGCTAGATTTCCACCCCGTGATCCCAATCGTCATTTTGAATCGCTGAGCAGAGAATCTTTTATCATACAATATGAATCACTCGTATACCCTGTGCTATCAATACTATGATTAAGTAGGAAGAATTCACTAACTATGGAGAAAACTGTCCAAAAGATATTGGTTTTTGTTAAAAAAATGTTGTTCAATTTTGCACTGTTTATGTCACTTTTGTATCCTTAGTCACAGAAGCCAGAACTGGCAGGTCAAAACGACGTCTCGACGTTGCAGTGCCATAGAAGAAATTAACGTTAAATATACATTTCAAAATCCTTAAACATATAATTTAATGTAAACCAACGAAAACAATGTCTTAGTAGTTTTTAAAGGTTTTTAAAAATTGCGATTGCTTTAAAATTTCGACCCACAATAATTTTTGTGCAAAAAAACTATTATATGTTTTTGTAACATAAAAAAAACATAAAAAATGTGCAAGGAAAAAAAAACATTGCGAATACGAATGAGTATTATGCATAGTCGGGGGAGACATAAATTGTGCGGCAAAAACCAAATGTGTAATTTTAATCGATTTTTTATTAACAAAAAATCAATTTAAATTTTTATAATATTCTTTTGTTTTTCAAACCAAGCCTGAGGCAATATTACCACTCTGTTAAAAAATCAACTTTAACTTGATTTGCTCCCGCCTTTTGTGTAAGGGCACAGTTTAATCGTTTTGATTGCGTAAAGGCTCCGTTTGTGTATTGCCTAATTCGCAAAATAATTGGTGAAATGTTAATGAAGTTGCTCTCAGAAATGTTTATGTGTATGTAGAATGGCCACTGTTAATTCAAACAAAAACGAATGACTTTATTTGCCCATAGTGCGTGGATTCGAATTTACGAACAACACGTGGGGATGCATGCCAATGTAAAGCATAACACAGACACATATGACAAACAATATGAAACAAACCAATCCAATGTTTGCCAAAGTGTGCCATCGCCGATGTGAGCAAGAATTTAAAAGCAATGATGAAATCAACAGAGCAGAAAAAATAAAAAACGCTCGGCGAACTGTTTCGCGATAGAGAAGGCATTTGTCTACGATCGACTTCAGTCAACCGTAGCGCAATAATGTGGGTGCAGTTCAGTATTCACCGGGTTGGGGAGCTGCATGTTATTATGTTTTGAAGTTGAATTCGTTTCTATTTCCTCCGACAACCACCAGAGCTGCCTTTTCTCAAATATAGTGCCAATGAGACACTGCGAATCAGCATGTTTTTGGCCGCACCTTTAACTTTACTTTGTATTCCTGTTTTTGTTGCTGCTGCTGCTACTGATAATTAGCTAGACTGTCTACTGCCACAGACGGAGGCGTTGGTGAGAAAATGGAAAATAAGCAAACCATCACGGTTAGCAGAAAATGTCAAAAGAAGTATGACGATCGTATTTAGACATTTTGCTAGCCTCCGAATAACATCCGGCTGTGTTCCGACTTCCTGTTTCTGCAACTTTAAAATGGAGTTTCTGCTGTCGCTTTGTGGGGGCATTTTCATTTTCCCACTGTTTAGTCTTGTGGTTGTTGTGTGCACAAAATATTTAATTAGGGAAAAATAAAACATCACCAACATTATCTGGTAGGTAGACAGTTGTTAGGCTTTAATTTGAAGATTGCATGAGAAGAAATCGTTTTTTTATATCGTTGTATCGTTATCATGATTTTCCACTGCGAGTGAATCAAAAACCCCTTTGCCACGGTAATCCTTTGAATGGAGTGATTTAACAAGTCGAGTGAACAGTCACGGATATGTATCTTGGATAAAAGCGTAGCGGCATTGTGCTTCTCATCGGATGAGTTGTGGGGCTTGAATTTTGGGTCCCAACATATTAGTTTGAGTTTAAAGAAGCGTTGAGTCATATTGTATCTGGGACAACATGATATGTTACATCAGCTCTGCGGCTCAACGACACCCGTTGGTCCATCGTGCGGACGTTATCGGTAAATCGTTTGATTTTTGTATTTGGGACGATTTGGGCGACCTCTGATTCATGGTTGGTGGGTTATATCTGCCCCATCGACCAAGTATCCGATGAGGGTTCGTTGTCACGCGCCATCCACCACTACTACATATCGCCGCATCGCGTTGCGTGCGCTTTATCGATAGCAGTTGAACTTGCCAGATAAGGGAAGCAAGTTGTTGTCGTGGTCCAAATGTTTTCTTGCGTGTTTGTGTAAATGTTGCTGGGCGGGTAAGTGTGTTATGCTGTTTGTAATAAACATTGAAACGATACAATTTCGACCGGCAAACCACAGTAGATATGATGCTACTTTGGTGGTACTACCGACAGCGAGCGCTTGTCTCGCATGTGTTGGCGATTAAAACGTGCAATAAAAACCACCACACATACAACGGATGGATGAGGATGGGGTCTGAGAATAATATGGTGGTGCTTTTGCGATATTTGCGCTTTCTTGCCCACCCTCGGTCGTCTTATATTGGCACTACTTTCGATTTCTTCGTCTGCCTTCGTTTATTTTGTAGTAACCTCAGTACCACAGTTTTAGTGGCCACCACCATGCGGTGTGAGATATATTTACGCACAGAGTCCAAGTAACAGCGAGCAATAAGCTGAAAACTCACCACGGCACGAGAGTGTGAGACAAACGGAATTGTTGGCCACACGCAACAAGTAGCATAGTAAGAGTGTGTATTGGCAAACGAGCACCACCGTTGAAGACTGCGGAACGATAGCCATCCCCTCTAATGGGAGATTGGAAAAGCGTGGAAATGATATGAAGTTGAGCTGGATCGATCTCTCCCACCTCCCCAATTGGGCGGTTGGTGCGTACTTAGGAGTGAAACACTGAACGTACGCTTCCGATTTTTTCACGAACGATCTGACCATCCGCGTAAACCATTATTTGAGTAATTAGTAGTTTCTCCACGCGTCTACAAATCGCTTTCTGCGTTTCTCTACCTCAACTGTAACAAATGGGTTGAAGAGGCGGAGGGAGTGAGGTGATGTCCAGCCAATTTCCACGGTCTCACCCACCATTACCAACGCTGATCGACGGCATATGGTGACTTTTTTTCTTGGTGATGTAAACACCTGCCATGGTGCAAAACATGGGAGAGGGATGTTGGTGATGATGGTCACCGTGTTCGATTTTTCGCCTTCACTTTCGATTTAGATTGTGTGCCGCTGTTGTCATTTTAAATAAAAAAAAAACATTTTACGGAGGTAACTGACGGGCGTGGAAAGGAAAATCTTGACAATAAAATGGAAAAATAAATGATACACGGTTAATTTTCGGCTTTTCATTGTTTCGCGATCGGCTTTTCATCGGCTTTGTAGCAATGCGTTGCAAATTGAAGCAAAAAAAAAACACGTTATTCCGTATCTGTTCCGGGTATCGGTTTACTGAAAGTGATTGATATTATAATTGTTATTTTTATTAAGTTTAAAATAAGCACGAAATTGTGGCGAGGGATTAATTTATAAGTAGAATAATTCATAGTAAAATCACATAACATTATCAGCATCTACATAATTGATTTTTTTGTAGCTTAACTTAATAATTTTATTTTTATGTTGTTTGATATTTTATTATTAAAATAATCATTTATTTGCTGATATATGGGTTTCTCATTGGACGGGGGGTTGCAAATAATAATTTTACATTTAAAATACATTCAGAACATCCAGATTATCCAAATAAGTTATTTTTAATGAATGATTGAAAAATTCCTATTATAATATGTATATACTACAAACAATCGATTTCATTGCGAAATTCCATTCCAACCGTGCAAACCAATTCCAACCTTCATCATTTCGTTGTCAGCTGACTGTTAGATAATGTTATTCTATAATGATTATTCTGATTTACCGTAATAGATCTTCATTGGTATTTTACCTACGACCTAAATTACTGACTCTCTAATGAACCAGAATAATACTACCATAATAATAATATCAACAGTATACATTAAAGACATGAGTGGAACACGAATACTTATTCCATTAGGGATAATCCAGCTGATATTCGTGAAGCTTAACGTAAGTGGTGTTTTGAGTATAAAGGAATGTTCTCTGCTAGTGATAGGAAAAGTTCCGAAAAAAGGAACGGCTCTTTTTTGTTCGCTCTTGAACGAAGCGGAACCGTTGCAACAGATTTTTTCACATGGCCGGTAGGAACAACAATTTTCAGTGATCCCTGCTCGAAGCGATATTTGGAGCGATTGTTCTTGGGAACTTGTCAACGTTTTTTAAGTGCGCTGTTTAGAATTATATTCTAATTCACAGGAACAATATTATTTAGAGCGCCTGCCCTTAGAATCTTATGGTGTTGGAACGGTGGAACGGAACGGTGTTGGAATGGAACTGAAAAGCGTGAACTATTGAACCTGGTTTCGTTAACTCGAAATAAGCAGAATCGCTCCACCAGATTCGTTCAAAACTTCACTTTTCTGTTCCATAGAGGAATCCCAAGTTTTAGCAATTAGTAAATGAGACCATTATATCAAACTTCATCAAAAGCATTTTCTACATCCAATATAATATGATTGTTGGGACGACACGTCACACTGCGGCGGAGTACCACTGTGCGAGTTTCAGGCTATAAAAGTGCTCTGCAGAAGTATCGGGGGTTCAGGAAGCTATGGTTCAAGCCAACGTTTCAGGACAAACGTATTTGGATACTTGTCCGCTCTGTATCCCCTGCTCAAGAGGAAGTCAAAATTAATGCTCGAGAATAAGCTTATCCTCTACAGGCAGGTGGTGTTGCCTACGTTGATATACGGCTGCAATGCTTGGGGACGCTGTTCCGCTGGCGGTACAAAGGCAGCAAAACAGGTTCCTTAAGATGATCTTGGACTTGCCCATGCGTGCATCCACCATGGGCATCCATGATACCACCGGTATCCCGATGGTGCAGGAGGGGGTCAGGCTGACTACCCTCAGACTCAGGGAGAAGTCTCTATTATGAAACTTCCCAATGTTCCATTAGGCATCAGCCAGTCCTTGTGGATAGTATTTGTTTATGCATTTCCTCGCTACGTTTGTTGCCCCTTTTTCTTGTTGAATCTGTTAATTAGTATGTAAGATGTTATCTATTTTGTAAGTCTAAATTCAGGAGCCTAACTCCCTGAGAAGTTACAATACTTCCCCCTAGTAGCGTAGCTCTAGTCTCGAAATATGTATCTCTTGATGCCCTAATATAACATTGAATTCTGCAACTGTAGGAAATTCTAGATTTAAGTACCAGTTAAGGTAGGATAACTAGGAAGGATTATATTAAGAAATCCATACATTGTTAGTATTTTTGAAGTGAAATACATATTTGAATTGTTCGTAAAAAATGGAGCGGGGGCTCTTTCATTATTTCATTATTTAAAATATTTGTGCAAAATTCCACTTACTTTTGTTGCTCGTCTCAACAATGATGATAGCAGTGAACTTAACCAGGCTTTTATTTGATAATGTTATAAAACCGAAGAAATGTTAAGCATTTTATAGACGATAATTCACACATTTTCTGATCGACAAAAAGAGAAAACAATAATAAAAAACATAAATTGTGCGATGTTTGAACTGCGAATTTTTCGATTGGTTATTTGCCTGTCATGAATTAAGAAAGTTTTGATGGCTTCTTCTGAAACCTTGTATTATCACTTCTACACAGTACCAATACGCTCAATGTTCTCATGACATTTGTTCTGAATGAATGTAGCTATATCACTTTATTAATTAAATGCAAAATATGTCCATTTTTGAAATAATTAATCCTTCATTTTATGCCATAGTTATTATTTTGTTTATATAAATATAATTATTCATTGCATTTTGGAAGGGAAAGGCTAGAAACTGTTGTTTCAGGAGAAACCATCGTAGAAACAGTCCTCACTGAATGCAAAATGTTAATAAAAATTACACCATGTTGGTGTGCAAATAATTAATATGCTCTATTTTGCTTTGTTCCTCTGGCTTCGATCCGAAAGCTTGTCCATCCTGTCGCACGATAACGATGCACAACAGAAGCAGCACCTACTAAACACTGAACAGCTTTCTACACAGGAAGCAGCTGAACATGGACCTTTGCGCAGATACTGATAGTAAATATAATCATACAATAGTTATGATTACATGTTTATCCCTCCGCCTCGAGCCACTCCATGCTCGGCCGGGCGAACGGCGTGCGATGGTTTTGATCGGAAACCCGCTACGGAAAACCGGATCATCGAATGAGCTTCTCGAATGGGAGCAGAACCGGTCGGGAAATGGTGGGTTATCGCTATCGTGATATGTTTAGAGTCCGTGTGTAAATGTGTGTGTGAATTTGGATTCATCTTTTCATTGATGCCTGCAATGGGTGTTACGGAAAGTATGATCCCATGCTAGATGCAACGATTGGCGGATGAACGTGAAGCGAAAATGACGCGTTGCAGCGTCATAATCTCTGTAGCTCTTACTCTTCGTTAACCAAAGGTTTCCGTTCGGCATGCTAGTAGCAGCAACACCACCTTCATCATCATCATCGTCATTATGATCCATGTATCAGTAATGATGCGCAAGAGAAACATCCTACCTTGGTCTTCTCTTCGTGTCTTTTTTATTTGCAATATTGGCTGTTTTGGCAAACTGTATCCAACGACTCTCGGATACGTGGAGCGATTTTTGTTTTATTTGTGCGAAATTGTTCGTTTCGTTGTTGTTGTTTGATGAAATCTGCAAACAATGTGAAGTGTGGGGGTAGGCGTTGTCGTCTTATAGTTGAGAAATTTGCAATGTGGCCCCGACACGTTTATTCGATCTGCTTGTTTGGTGAAGTCGGGCTTAACCAAAGAAGAGTGTGTTGCTTGCGTGGATTCATGGTGGTTGTGTCTGTATGATAATACACCTGGAAATATATTTCAAGTTATCTGTACAAGTGTTGTTGCAAAATACAAAAAAAAAATAAACACCCAAATTTAATGTAATCTCTTTGGAATGGAATATTTCATTGGTTGAAATTATCATGTTATTCGTAATATCCCATCAATATAAAGAAATTAGATGATTTTTTTATCAGACTCAGCCGGGTAAATATTTGCTTCTTCCGGGGGGCACCACATCTCAAGCAGCGATAGGAATGGGATGTTGAATTATCTAGGTGCAATTATAATTAATTGCTTCATATAGATTTGTTACGGTGTAGCACTGGGCGCAGAAACAGGCATGAAACAGGGTAGGGAAGGGCCCGTCGCTTACCGCAGTCCCACAGTCCATTCAACCATGAAGATTCGACGACCAAATTTAAACGAGGGAAATTGACGAAACATCGCTGAAAGATGCACAACACAGGGAAAGCGATGGGTGTGGGGAGCAGCCTGCTGCTTTTCTCCCTGAATGTATCTGCAATGCCCCCTATTTCACACGTGGACCTAACCCACCTGTAAAGTTGATCGTTTGGAGAGGGTGTGTTTTGGGAAGTAGACACAGGAAAGAAATATGGTGAAGATGTCGGCCGTACGTTCACACCACTTTTCATTTCGCCGGTCGCACCTATAAAATCCGGTTAGGTTTTTTTTTTCATTGATTTTGCAATTTCGTCCACTGGTGTGTACCGCCGTTTATTTCCCCAAAATCAATCGTTGTGTGCACATTCGGGGCTTTCGGATAGAGCAAACTGAGCAGGGAACAACTACGACTCTGCTTAAGTGAAAGTATGGTGGCTTTATACTCGGATGAATCAGTAGATTAACGAGATTTAGGCTTAGTAAAAGTCCAACTTTTCTCTTTTTGTCTGTTTCATGCTATATTTATTGCCCAGCTACTAGCAATGGTTATCGGTTCTGCTATCCAATAATTTAAAGTTTACGGTTTGAATGGGTTTTTAAAAAAAAAATATATATATATATATATATATATTATTATAAATATAATCATGGTTTATGTTCCTATTTGTTATCAGTGCAATAATTCCTTCCTGTATTTTCCTTCATTAATACCATTTGCTTTCGAACTCTATATCGGCTTGTGAATGGCGACTAGTTAACAGTTATAAGTATTAAAGTTTGTTTTATGTAGGTGGGGCATGGGATACTATGTTCATGTTAATATAGTCCATAACATAATCATGATATCACTTATGTTTTCAGAACAAGAGAACAAGTAGCCAAGATAGATAGAAATAAAGTTTGATCAATTTTTAAAGATTTTAACTTGTTGTTACCTTATACCTCATTTTCTACCAATTACAGAAAAGTTTTAATTAAAAAATTTGCAAAACAAATTACAGACAGTTTAAATTACAATTATGTCTACAAAAATTAGTTAAAATAACCACCATTAGCATCGAAAGCAGCTTAAATCCTGCT
Source organism: Anopheles minimus (assembly GCA_000349025.1). Classification (NCBI taxonomy): domain Eukaryota; kingdom Metazoa; phylum Arthropoda; class Insecta; order Diptera; family Culicidae; genus Anopheles; species Anopheles minimus. Next base: position 499,262 of record KB663655.1, read on the forward strand.
TCGGAAATTCTAACATGTCTCCCTAGGAAGGGCCAAAAAATTTTCTTTATTTTATCCATCAACTGGGCCTTGCATTACTGCATGTGCGATTAGTGTCATTTTCAACTGCGCCTCATTTAAATTAGTCCATTGATTGTTTTTTAGCATTGGGCAGCAGTCATAATTTCCCTATTTTAATACCCGGCACAAAACATCAGAATGCATATTTTAAGGAAATTTTTTTTGCCATATTTTGTCTTCCGTTCCAAACATTTATATGACGAATAGTGTACCTCTATTATATAACGAATACCTCTAACTTGCAGAAAAAAACTAATATCTTTTTCTTTTAGCGTAACGACCTATCGCTCATGCCGTGCATTTTCTGGGTTATTTGAGTTATTGATACCACATAGAAGCTATTTGAACTATTTGAACTTTACATGATATTTTTACCGAAAATTGTCAAGAATTTAAATAGTTTTGGTCGTTTAAAATAACAACCCTCTTTTTGTTTCGAACAAAACCAAACAAATCTTTCGGCAGTATGTAACCCAGTTTCAATTAACCCATCGCAGAAATGGCAATCCAAGGACATTCGAGGTCGTAATGCCATAAAATTAATAGAACTATATTATTTCCATTATTTATGTCTAGTGATTTTTGTTCAATAATAAGGGTCTCAGTGAAAAGATTCATGCGTAGCTTGTTGGGTTTTTTTTTCTTTTTATTTGATCTTTGTGCAACATCAGTTTCATCCATCTCGTTAACAGTATCGAATCTCCAAATGAACACTTCGATCGCGATGATCTTTCGATAGCTTAATAATGTGTCAAAATTACAAACTTTATTGAATTACAGTTGAATTTCGTAATGTCTGCAAGCGATATCACTTCAGTATAACGCTTTTTGTTAAATCTTTTCGTTCATTGAATGAAATTATTCCGTTGGCGATGCGTACCATAATGTTTTACAAATGATTTTTTAATTATCACCGTTTTAATTTTCCACTCTTACCCACGTAAGCCACGATCGATCGTTTGTGAATGATAACGAAACGATGCACGACAGAAAAATGTTTTATTTATCACTTTTTAATTAGCGTCTCCAACAGATTGTGTTTCCAGGTTAATATTAACCCTGCCAGTATTCATATGTCCATGAGAATCTGAACATAACGATAAAATCTCAACGATCGTTTGCTAATCTGAATCTCAGCTCAATGAGGATATAAATACCCCGGACGGTGCATCGCATTGATGACGGGCTGGTGATGGCCGTACTCAAACCCCGTCACATTATCGCTGGCATTATGGGGAAAGCAAGTCATGTGCGCGATCTATGGTTATTATATTTTTTTTTGTATGTCGGCCTGGCCGTATTAGATTCTATGGTTATTGGCATATAAAAAAGAAAAAAAGTAAGTTTTATTAAACTTGTGTCAGCTGACTATTTATGTGTGAAGGATTGAGGAAAACCACAGCGAAGCTAGTTTGGGATGCAGAGACAGCAATTGACATTAATCCCTCTGGTGTTACTGTGCGAATTGTATGCATAATCCGTCGTTATAACGTGTGGGAAAAAAGTCGCGTATTGCGTCTCATAGCGTTCGGCGAAATGGAAGGAATGCAAAGGTAAGCACCATAACGTCAAACTACAATTCGTATTCTATTTAAATCCGTCCTTTTGGCTGGCCATTCATGAAACTTGTTTAAATATTCATTAAATCCAGCCGCCAATGCTTTCCTCAGTTCCTGGAGTACAGTGGGAGTGGTATAAAAAATGGCTAGTTTAAAGACAAACAAAACTATGCCACGTTCGATGTTTGTTGCAACAGCATTCCTTGCAAATGGGGCCCGTTCTATTGTGTCCAGTCCCCGGTAGCTGTGTGGGTTGTTTTCCCGGCACCCATGCGGGCAAAAATGGAGGCCCACATTGCACACCAAGCTTGGTGGTAATGGCATGGTTTAAAATGGCATTTTACTGTCTTATGAAAACTTTTTCTTTGCCATCAGCGTCCCGTTAGCAATTGTTTGCCGAGTGACTTGATGCGTTTGTCCCTGACGCATCTCTATAATGCGGTCAGTTTGACACCTTCGCTGTCGCATGTCAGCCATAACCTAGCCCTTCCGTAAGAAAGCATGATGGTTGTGATGATGCGGCTTTTTGATTGTTTTATTATATACATCATGTATAACAAGGTCGGCTGGCGAAAGAAGGAGGAATTATTCTCATCAGCTCCCATTTTAGGAGCTTAATTTTAACCTTTCACAATACTGAATGGGTGACGTTTCTCTTTCTGGAGGCAATGAGTGTTGAATGTTTCATCGTTTGGTCGTTCGTTTATGCGGGTCGGTTCACGGATAAACGAGGTACGCAGCAAAAAAGGTTAGTTAAAAGAAACAACGGCAGCAGACGGTGTCCTTCTGGTAGGTTACTACAACATAATCTCCACTGGAGCTCAGACGATTAGTATAGAAAATCCGAACGGTCGTACTACTTCGTGCACGAGTTCAGGTGTCATTCCTTCGATTTATCACCTTCCCGTTGATCTTATAAACACATTTCGCTGCCAGTCCGGCTGTTGAACCAAAACGATTAATCGAAGGGAAAGGTTTCTTCTACCGTATTCAATTCCAGCGGTTATCCGACAAATCACAACGTCTTTAGCTAATTGGTGCTCCACACACAAGTGTACCTTGGAAAGTGTGTTGGTCAATTGGCTAACAAAGTTACGAGTGAGAAGTGTTTGCGGAAGACTAGTGTTACCTGCTTTCGTGGTTCACCTTCTGTTGACTTTGCACCAATCGAACGGAGCATGGCTTGTAACACGAATAGAATGCCAATATCTCGTCTGTTTTGCCATCTGGTTTGCCCCTGTGGGATTGATTTGACTTCTCGCATTCTTCGCATTTTACTTGACCACGGGATCGATTTGTTATGCTGCGTCTCCAATGACTGTAATTGAGCACAATCGGTCGAATTTCTTTAATCAATGGGTGAGCATAGGCACTTGAGGCATTGAACAAAACTATAAGGTCAACCCTGGACACTGTGTTCATCATCCGTCAATTAATCAATTTTCCTTTCAATGATCGCCATTGTGATGCGTTATATAATACCTCTTATCTCACCACCCATTTGTCCTTGAACCATGTTACCACTTTGAAATGTTTGCTGCTAAACGTTTTGTAACGATTCGAACACAAAATTATGCAAATTCACTTAAGCAACAAGTAGCTAAAAAAAGCGTTGGATAAAAGAGGCCTGAACAGGTCGCCGGCGTTACGATTGCGCGCTAATGCGATGGGAACGTTGCGATAGGGATAATGATGTGTATATTGTAATTTAATTTGGGTGATATTAATTTTTAAAGTCGATTTTTTTTCTATTTCACACCTTCGGGTGGATAGGGTTGCGATAAAACTATGCAAACGGTTCGGGTATATGATTAACGGAGCGGTAAATTGTGTGATGCATCGCTTACTTACGCAGGTGTGTCGAAGCGTAAGGAAGCAACAACAAATGAACATTAACTGCTGTTACTCCAGCTGATGCTTGGTAAAAAAAAAGTTCAGAGCAGGAAAGAATAAACATTACGAATTTATAGTTGGTTTAAGACAGGACAGGATTTGCCAAAAAGAGTATGTTATATACTGGTTGAACGTTATCTTCATCGTATCTTGAAATCTTCTTGTTGTACTGTTAATTATATGCTGTGGCGCTAGCCTCTATTTGTGTTACGAAACTTCCTTCGGGTCGATTATACATTTAGCTAGTTTTTGTTTTGTATGCGTTTTGACGCTTGGAGGCTTATTAGCTGCCAACTTTCATTATAAAGCGGGAATTTAGTTAGCTTGTGGTGTGAGGCTTAAATTGTTTTACTAAAAAAGCTCCGATTAGCTGCTCTTTTTTTCTTGCATCTCTAGCTCCTATGGGGCCATGTTTCCCAGATTCTGTAAATGGTAATTAAATTTTTGATGAACGCTATTTTTGTAGCAAGGGATAGTTTTTTAAATTGACTTATTTTTATTAATTTATTCCACTATTACGGTCACCTAGCCGCATTGCCGATATTTTTTTAATTGAATAAATCATAATGGAATTTTACATGAAATATGCTAGGAAATTTGAAAATTACATTGGTAGGAACGTTTACCTTAGCCGCAGATCGAAAATATCAGGCAGAATCAAGCAGATCTTCGAGCATGATGCAACCCGGCTGCAGTTCTATGTTCGAAATTTGCAAGGATTTGAGAAGTTTAAGTTTTATCATTCAAGGAATGATCGACTCCTTCATTAGTAAAACACAGAGGTCATTGTAGTAATTTCCTTGAGACAAAACATTGATTCGTTGGCTACACACATTAAACAATCCTCGATACCGATATCAATCCCAAAATCACGAAACGCGATTAGAAGGCGTGGTATATAGTTGATTTCAATCTACAAGCCTACCAGTTGTAGGGAAATAGAGAATGTCAGTGGCCATAATATACTAAGTGAATGATTTGTTATTCTGATTCCACCAATAAGGCCAGCGAGAATAAGGCCAACATTTTTAATGGAATTCTTTCTCAAACTGTCGGTAGTAGGATGAAACACTGTACTTTTTTCACGAGTTGGAACTATGCAAGTCGCATTCGCACGACACGATTTTCTTTGTTTTGTCTCAAAGATTTACCGTCTAATGTAAATGCGCCTATAAGCATAATGCATTATTTCACATTTATAAGGAGGCTCACGCGAAGCCAAAATCAGTCTAATACCCGAGACGATAGTGGCGCCGATCTTCACACGGCAGATTCGGTGATCGAATTCCACCCGGACCGTTTCTTCTTATTGTAGTCTGATTATCCAATTATGTGGTATGAAAAGGATTACATTCAAAATTATGACAGTGATAAAATGACTTAAGATTTGAATTGAAGATCGAATATTTAAAAAAAAATTGGAGTAAAATATCTGACTCTTGATACAAATGCAATGCTGGTAATGCTGTTCGCGTGGATGACTCAAACCATATTTGTTTGGGTAAAAATATTATTTCTCATCCTTTAGGTACCAGAAAGGGTTTCCGTGCATACGCTGGAATCGCTGAGAATGAGGTATTCAATCTTGTCATTCGTGGTGAGTTTCCAGAGTACAAAATCGGCGAATGCACGAATCCTCCGACTCCCTCAATGGTTGGAAAAGGTTGTAACTAATCCATAAGCAGTAACGGTTATTTAGTCAAAGTGGTTCCAGCCCGTTTCCTTTCGCGCGACGTGAGTCGAAACCATAATCAGAAACCGCGCTACTACCCCAGCCACAACACTGGGCGATGGACGCGAGATTCAATTTTCAAACCACACATGTTGGTTGCAGTAAACGCCACACACACTCACACATATAAAGATTCGCGAACACTTCGAGCAACGTGTGGAATATCTTCAATGCAGTTGCCGGGTGTAAGGGTAATGGTATAGAATCCGAGGGCCGCATGGTTTGATTTGTGACATTCGGCACAAATACCACAATTCTCCTTCTTCTCTACATCAGTCCAAGAGAAACTTCCTTTGGCGGTGTCTCTATGGACCTGACGACGTCATCATCATCATCTGCGTTTCGATTTCGATCACGGTCTCCATAAAGAAGGGCGGCGAGACAAAAAATCAGTAACGAATTAAACACCGAGCGGTGGAGGTGATTGACGTAGGCAAAAGGTGAATGTTCCCAAACGCGGCCAGAACCTGACTGGTGGTGTTAAGTGTTATTCGCACCTGATTCTTCCACGGCAACTAATAACCATACCGCCATGGTCTTGGTCTTGGTGGAGTGTTGGTTTGGTAGAGAGAGAGATAGAGATAGAGAGACAGAGAGAAAGAGAGAGAGAAGAGAAACAGGGACCTCGGGAACGAAAATGTGGCAGAAATGCTTTCCCATTTGAAGTCATTTTACTTTCGGACCGGCACTTTCCTTCATCGCTTTCCCTACTTCGCTTTTCCGTGGTTGTTTGTTTGGGTCGATGGCAATGTTTACACTTTGCCCACATACATAAATTAACGACGACGGAGAATTTATATATATATTTATATTATTCCACTTTAGTTGAATTCACACACCGAGGGTCGTCGTTCTCAATGAACGGGTAGATATGTGTCTGCGGATGCGGGATTGGATTTGATTAGGGTGGCAACTGGATGTTTTGTTCCGTGCACTAAGCTACCCTCAAATCAACTCCTCCAATCCTCTGAATGCAAAGCGTGTCAAACCCCCAATACAGAATCTTGGTGGGTTGTTATTGTAAGTGCACCATGGTCACGCGTATTTAAATGATGATAAACGTATGCATTTATTGTAGAACAGAAATAGCATGAACCTGGCAAGAGTGGGGCAATTAAAATGTATTTCGAGGCTCCGTTACTAATTCCGTTTTGAGAAGCTAGATAAGCGTCCGGTGCGATTAGCATCAGCGAGACATTGTTATCCCTGTTGCAAGCAAATAAAGCGATAAAATATTCTGAAAAAATTGATTGCATAAATATTTAAACAAATATTTTAAAATGTATGGCAAGCTGTTATCGTTCATGAATGAACTTCATGAACAAATTCGAACAAAATCAAATAAAAGCAAATCTCCAAGCATGTCAGCTAGAACTTGAATCATATTGGGTATCAGTAAGTTTCAAGTGTTTCGCTAGTATATTTCGGACAGCATTTTAAAATCTTATCCTCTGTGTCTTGGCCTCTGTTTCTTTTTTCTTTACAATAATTTTTACAGTGTGAGTTATTGAGAAACGAACGTTTAGTTCTATTGCTTTTATTATTTCATAGAACAAAATTATATTGGTATATTGAAATTTTTGTAGTTGTTAAAACAACGTTATAATTTATGGTTATGTTTGCACAGACATAAAATAAATCCAAAGCGGTTGGAAATACGATAAATTGAAAGCCTTTGCAAATGAAGGTGCCAGTAAAACCATTTGTACAGTCATTATATATTTTAAGGTTTCTCTAGAACGTTGAAACAGGTTGGAATACATAGATAAGGTCAGGTTTAAAGTTCATTTAGGATTTTGGTACCGGTTATTAGAAAACAAGACCAGTCACGTGTCAGCAATGTTCTTCACTGTGAAGTTTGGCCACATGTTGGAGCTCCGATAATATACTATCCGGATTAAATGGATGAAAATATTTACCTTTACCTCATCATTTTTTTTTACTTTTTGCCATCTTTGGCATTCACTCAAGATATCCCTTCTAGCAATTCTGGCAAGGGTTCAAGGAAGCAATAATTGGATCGATTTGTTGTAAGGCTCAAACGACGGCCTATTATGTATTCTCCTTGATTCATAAACTCGTTTGTTATTATAAATCTTTTTTTTTGTTTGGGTTTTGCTCTTTATTTTTCTCTTAATATCTATTTTAATATTCAAAATAGGTTCTCTTTGATAATATAGTTTCTTCTTTTCTTACTTATTTATAACTATGTAACGACATACTCGGTCATGCCTGCGATTTCTGGCTTATTAGACTTATTGATACCACGTAGTTGGATACTCAGTCCTCACTACGGCGGAACGGTCCGTATTAGATTCGACACCCCAGTCTTGCCGTGTGAAGATTTCCGTGCGCCGTTATCTCGTTGGCCATCGAACCGCCCCAAATATGTAGTTCATATTTAAAATATAACTTAATAATCAAGCGATAATTGATTGTACATTAATTTAAAACTATTTTAATGTATTATGAACATTTTGTTTTGGTTTATGAATAAAGGCGAAGCTTTCTTATAACAATAAGCAGTAATGTTTTTTTTATATTGCTTATAATTTAAAGCTCAACCTAGTGTATCACGCCATTCACATTGGCTGAGAGACATTTCCTTTACCAAACCTTGAACGGGCACTTTCCAGATAATAACAGATGTAAAGTTAAGATCTACTGTGATTGTGCTGTGATCATGTGATATATACTTCATTCTACTTTCCAACTTAAATTACACTTTTTTTTTTTAAATGATGTTATTTGTAATACATATTAAAATTTTGGAGAAGGAAGTAACATTGCAAACTTGCCGGTACACCTAAAACGAGTGAATGCACTTGTATTTAAATTTAAAAAAATTACACTGTTCGCTTTAAAAGTATATAAATATATTTTTTTATTCATAATTGACGGCCAGGCTGATATTTAAAATTAATTGTGAAAAAATATTGGAACCGGAGGTGTTGCACAAAATCATCCACCTTTCATACAGCCGGCATTGATGAAAATGTGCAAGCTCTTCACAGCGCGTTTCCTCTGTTGCTGATCCTCAACGATCCCAACACCACACAGCGTTACACATAGTACACAACAAATGAAGAAATAAAATACGAGCAAAATGAATGATCATGGGATTGGTTGGCACTTTCTCCCCCGCCAATTGCTTTATGATGCGTAACGTTAGTTTGGACGATTGCTAATAAATTGACCCTCTTCGAACTGTGCGCAACTTTGATCGTTTGCGTAACATTACGAAAGCCCATTGAAACGGAAGCAAACGTGGGATGTGGCTCTTCGTTATCGTACTGCGGGACTGGTTAGCCAAATTCCGCCCCCTTTATGGTGCCGAAAAAGTGTGGCGTTTTCCTTCTAAATACAGATGATAATGATTTTTATCGAACGTTATCGCTCGTGGGTGGTTGCAGGAAAGGAGAGAGCAAACTTATAAACAAGATACTTATAAAGAAGTTGTTGCGTGTGTATGTTTTGAAGCAAATAATTAATGCATCTTTTTTTTGCTGTTTGTTCCCATTGTAGGATTGAAAAAATTTCTCGCCCAATATCCGGCCTTGTTCGAGATAAATGGCGACTTTGTGCACATCAACTCGTACCAATCGAGCAGCCAGGATGATTCGTCCGTATCGGGCAAGCGGGACTACATCAAGGAGGCAAAAGATTACTTCAAACACAAGCTGCTACAATATGGCAAAGGGACGGAAGTTCCGATCCGTAGCCTGCTGGGTCATCGGAGCCAAGCGTCGCCCCAGGTGCGCCACATCTCCGGCCAGCACATACGTGAGTTCACCGAGTTTCTGCTGAAACACCCGGACACGTTCCAGGTGATTGACAACGAGAACGTGGTGCTGGTGGGATGTGAAGATGAGGAAGAGGTACCTGCCTCGGAACGATTGCATCTGCCCAACTCGACGATCGACACGCAAGCCACACAACAGTTGCTCGATTCGTTTGCACAGGTGATCGAGATTAAGGGCCCAATTCTGGTGGATCAGCTCTTCCACATGGTCACATCCAACTTCCCCCAGGAGCAGTGGTTTCACATGTTTAAAAACCCGAGCGATCTGAAGACATTTCTGAAGTTATTTTCCGATTGCTTTCACATCCAGTCGAATCTAGTCACGCTGCTGCAGAAACCTAAACTGTCCGATGCGCATATTCGCCAGGCGCAGGATAAGCTGAACCTTTCGAACAGTACGTTCGGGAGCAGTAGCACACACAGTAGTTATAGCATAGGTAACATGACCGGCACGTCAGCCGGTAGTCCCCAGAACAGCTTACAAACGTTCGGCGGCAGCGGTAGCATTGGATTTGGGAGTGCGAACGGCAGCAGCAACACTAGCCGGACGGCTTCGCCCAAAAACATGATCGGAGATTTCAAGCTTAACGAACCGGTCTCTGTGGGGCTGGTCGGCGGGAATGCAGGTGTGCCCAACAACGTCGCTTCGCTCGCCGCAAACAGTAAGAGTGAACCTAACAGTGGGTTTGACAGTTTGCTCATAACAAACGATTTCAAGATGGAAAGCTTATGTCCACGGAACTGCCCAACGGTGACGAGCTATGCGAAGCCCTC
>KB663655.1:509143-566254 GCA_000349025.1 Anopheles minimus
CAGCAGACTGCAGCGGCGGGTACTCCAAATCCCAAAAATCAAACACTCAAACAGCGCATCAACAGTCTCGTTATTAAAACGCTTGCCGAAAATCTGGAGAAGGACAAACACTCGATGAGTGCGATACAAACGACGACCGCCCAGCATAATGTTGGTAGTATTTCGGCTGGCACTGGAATGGGTGCTGGTGGTGGAGGCACCGGAGGACAGTCGGGATCAATGTCACCGACGCCACCGGCCACCGGTGGCAATCCGGTACATTCGAACAACTACTTCATCGGCGATACGTGGAAAATCAAGGTGCTGCAGAATACGCGTGTTATCTCGACCGTCAAGGAATCGCTGTTTGTCACCAATGCCATCCTGAAGTCAGCCCTCGAAGAGCAGGCGATCTTATCGTTCGACTGCGAGGGCATTAATCTAGGCGTCCGCGGACAAATCACAATGGTGCAGCTGGGAACGACGCGCGGTGAAGCGTTCATTTTCGACATTGCCACCTGTCCTGATATGGTGGTGGAGGGTGGTCTGAAGGAGATACTGGAATCGGAGAAGGTGATCAAGGTGATACACGACTGCCGGAACGATTCGGTCAATCTGTTCAATCAATTCCAAATCCTCCTGCGAAACGTCTTCGATACTCAGGTAAGGCCGTGTGAGTGTGTGTGTGTATTAGCGCGCACGTATTGCCGCAGGAATCAGGAACAGGGAATAATGTTCGTTATCTGTCGTTTGTGTATTTTATTCGTGCTCCAGTCCGCACATGCTGTGCTACAGTTCCAGGACCAGGGCAAGCAGGTGTACAAGGTGAAGAATGTGTCCCTCAATACATTATGCGAGATGTATAATGCAACCGTTAATCCGATGAAAGACCAGCTGAAGAACGTTTATCGGCGTGACCAGAAGTATTGGGCACGAAGGCCATTGACTAGGGATATGCTGCTGTACGCTGCCGGAGACGTACTGATACTGATCAACGAGCAGCTGTACCTCAACATGGCGACGTAAGTGTAATGCCGGTGTGTGTGTGGTCCGGTGACGATTGTGTGTTGTATTGTTTGTTTTCATTTTCATTTGAACACAGCGCCATCCGGCCAGAGTACCGAGAACTGCTGTCGGAACTGTGCACTGAGCAGATTTTAATGCTAATCCGCCCAGTGGATGTGAAAATGCGCAAGAAGCAGCGTAAGGTACGATCGGAGATACAGGATCTGAAGGTGAAACTGAAATCGGCCAGTAAAAACATTGTCCTAAGCAATAGAGAAATCCGACTGTTGAGGTAATGTGTTTTTTTCTTGATGTTCTCATTTATTTTTTTTTTTTTTCTTGCTGTAAAACCCCGTTCGCTTTGTTTAATCTTTCAGGTACATGGATTTAACGGAAGAGGAAAAGGAAAAGCTACGGGTATCGTACAAGGTGGCAAAGAAGCTGGACAAGCTGGAAAATTACGATCGCGATCGGTGCGATCAGAGCGATTCGGACGACGAATGTGACGTCACTGAGCAAGACTACCAAAGCATGGACAGTGTACCGTCGGACAATTCGCTTCCGGGCACGGGGACATGTACTGCCGGTAGTGGTACATTCTCACCGAAAAATTCCGAACCGCCCAGTCTAACGGAATCGATGCAGCTGATGGACGAAATCCTTTCCAACACGACAATGGATCGGATGGCAAAGATTGACAAGCTGGAAGCGATCCTTTCTGCCGCCACACTGCTGCCAAACGATCAGGTAATCATATTTGAATCGATCAGAGGTGCTTCGCGTGCACACAGTTAGAGATTGTAGTAAATCTACCGGGTAGTTTTCGTCTTTGGAGTATGGATGGCAATAGGGCAGACATTTAGTACTTAGTGTCATCAATACGATTTTGACTAGTATTGTAATCTTAACAGAGTACCATTTCCCAGAATTTTTTATGTCCACATATTCATAAAGATTTCTGCTGAATCCAAAGGTTTAACCTTTTTTTCAGAGAAGGAGAAAATGTCAAATGTTCGATCAACGATCCAAAGAGAATATTTTCGTCGAAAAGGGCTTCCGGAATTTGTCTGGAAAGATGAAATATGTTTGACATTACAATTTAACGAAAACCCTTGTCAAATCATACAATTGTCATACCGCAGTTCTGGGTATGGGTATGGTTCCGAAACAGGAACTGATCTGACATAACTATATCTCTATCTCGAACGATTGCAGGTTGTTGCTGTATTTATTGTTGGCCCAGCTGTTAATTGCGAGCTTTGAAACTCGGAAACATTGTCACGGGAGAACTATCCTCTATTTTTATTGATGCATTTTTGGATGACCCAGTGTGAGCAAATGGTCGATTAGGTTCGTGAACTCCGTTGATAACGGTGACGATGTTGTTATGGAACATTCTTCTTAGGATATAAAGGATCTTCTTCTTTCATAAACGATATGATCTGCTTAGAAATGTGTACGATTCGATAGGCGAATACGGCCCCCTGTAGCTTCGGTTTCGATACCGATTTCTAGATTCGTACTTAACAGATATTCATATTAGGATTCATGCCCAACACCTATGCACGCTAATAACAAGGATCGTATGTTTAGTGGGTTGTGCGAATGCGGGTCTTGGGAAAGAATGGACGAACTGCGTTCTTAAAACTAAAAGTGAGTGAACTAAATCATCAAATATCTGGTTTTGTTTTAGTTTGAAGTGATGAAGCGCTTCAAGAATTATGCGTCTTTTTTATAATGAAAAAGAACTGAACTAGTTCTCTCTAAGATCCATCGCTTTTACAGAACTAAACTAGTTTTTTTTCTAAAAATCTTCCGTTTGTTTTTACCGCATAAAAATGAGAGAGATCTGAGGTAATTCGCTATGAATTGAAATATTCAATAATTGAATATGAAGAGGAAGATCATGTGATGAAGTACGAACTTTCGGCATAAAGTTTGTTATCACACTATCGGTTTCAGAAAATTCGTCATTTCGATTTCCGTCGATGTTTACAGTGATGTACTTTAACGAAAGAAACTAGGATAGTGATACAAGAGTATGTAAAAAATCAGAAACAGGATAAAATACATTGTTATGAAGGTTCAGAAAACAGCTAGTAAATAAAAATCATCTCAAATTAGTAATCATTCAGGCAAAACTAATCTGAGCCGAAGTGTAAGTTTAACTAACTTATAACATTATTAATGAACAATAATAGTCCAATATAAATAATGGAATATTCGCGAACTCTGCTCTGTTTTACATTACTTTGATTTTCGTTATTCAAAATCAAAGAGATAATTCGAAGAGAAAAAAAGCGTAAAAATCGAGTTTCGCGATTCGTTCATTTTACAAAAAGAACTGGGTAGTTCCAGTTGACTAAAAATAAATAGTTGTGAATCATTGAAATAGATAATTAAGTAATCTCAAGTTATGTCTATAAACAAAATATCCCTTACAGCAAGCAATGGAAAAGCGAGGCCAATGTTTCGAAGGACACAATTATTACAACGGTTACAATAATTCCATTAAAAGACGGAAACTTATCGGTAGATTTTAGAATTTAAGCTTTTGTTTATGTTGAAATTGTTCAGTTACATAAAAAGTCTCTTGATCACTTTGAATTTGTTTAATATTTTGTGCCAAAATTGATCAATGTTTTATTTTTTATTCTTAAATGACGGTCTGGTCGCTTATAACTATTATCTTAAATCTAAACTTAATGCAATATGCAATTCACATTGGTTTGGAGATATTTCCTTCTCCGAACCGTGAAAGGGCACCTTATCCCGGGTGGATTAATGTTTTATTATTATCTTGTAATTTCTTAAATGATTAATTTATTTTTGGTATAGTTTGAAACGTTCTTTGTTATGACATTTATTTCTCGTTTTATTTCTTTTCTTATATTTTGTTCTGACGATTATGTTAATGCATTTTCTATTTATGCTTTTATGTTTTTTTCACGTTCGCCTTCTAGTCCTTCGCTGACACAATGTCCAGCTTCAATGCCAATACGATCGTAGTAACTAACGATAATATTCTTCAGCCTGCAAAGGAAAAAGACGCCATTAAAAGGTAAGAATGTGCGATCACGCAATTCCGGCCGACTCCCACCCAAAATTGTTTGTTAATAATTTCATTTCACTAACATCCGTTCAATTCCCCTCTCTCTTTTAGCCGTGTGAGCAAACCGAGCTCAAAGATAGCGGCACGGTTGCAACACTCGATCACTCCACCGCCACCACTGGCATCGTCCGGTTACGGTACGTACCACCAACCGACGGTGCCGGTGCCACCGAAAGAAATGAAAGAAGCCGCCTGCCAGACGCTCAGCACGGGCGATATTGTGATTACGAAGATATTCTTCAGGGAGGACCAAGACAAGAAAGCTCAATCGGACAAGACGGTGACGACCGTCGTCACCAACACGCCTGTGGCAGGCGACATGCTCAAAAAGAACGGTACCACTGCTGGGGGTGAGTTACTGATGAATGCATCCAGCCCACAGCCACAAGCGCAAAGTGCCTGAACGGGTGATACGGCATCGTTTATGCCGCGGCGCACGATCACGATCGCAAACGGTGTGGTCCAAACAATGGGATAGAAAATTGTATTTTGCAGGCAGAACCATTGTGCGTGTGTGTGTGTGAAGTTCAGATATATGTTTAAGACTAAAAGAAGGATGCAAGGTTTCTACCGTGTCACCCGTTCACGTTTTGATAATCGAACGAAGACGAAGCAATAATTTATGGGCGTTAATTTATTAGTAACTAGAGAACCAGAGGTACGGCGGATGCTCCCGAACACTTACTTCACACGACATTCGGTAACGGAGTGTTGTTGTTTTTTGTTCCGGTTGCCCTGCATCAATAGACTCAATCATGCGCAGAGCCGGACATTGTGTAGCGCATAGACATATATTTTTTATTAAATATTTATACCCACAATAACGAAATTCCCGCGAGTGAGAATGAACTCTAGTAGGTTACTTGATTGTCCTACTTTTTTTTTTGAAGCAAAGCTACTACTGCAGTGTGATGAATTAAGAGTGCGTTAAGTGTGCATTGTATGTTGCATTGTGTTTGCGACACAGAAGAAAGCGAATCACAACGAAAGACTAAAGTGAAGCTAGAAAACAAAACATGTACGAGGGGTTTAATTATCCCCACACTGTTTGGGTGGTTTGAAAAGCCGATTCACTGTTTTTCCGAGTGAAACAATTGTATAGAGTTATATATGGGAAAATTATCAAACCACAAACACATATTTACGCGAATGAGTAAAACACGAGTAGTAGAATATTGGATGTAGGAAATATGTAACCAATTTCGGTAGTGATCGTGAATGCATGCCACCGTGGTAATAATGGTTTAGAATGGCACGAAGAGAATTAAGAATTTGATAGTTAACATACCCCCGAAGCATACACATACACCTCTTATATACACGGAGCTAGATTTACACAACCGTTTAACTGGATTACATTTCAATCAAAGCAAACGAAGGTGTGCTATTTAGTGTCAGCAGCTTTAGAAGTATCAGCAGCATACTCAACAGCTACTATATATCGTTGTACACATGCGCCTATTATACATAGACATGTATACCGATCACGTTATTCGCTCATTAGACACAACAAGCATAGTGAAAAAGGTGAACCATTAGACACAACAAGCATAGTGAAAAAGGTGAACCATCACTGGTGTTTAACAGCAATTTAAAAGTTAGATGAATTTTTGAAATTATAAGCATTGACCGGAAGAAACGCAAGGCAAATATATATATATATAAATATCTCTTGTAGCATATCCATTATGCATACAGTGGCATAGTGTAGTGGACATATCATTTGTTTCGCGATCACTTCTTATCGGTGGGTGAACTAACATTTATACTAACGAACCATTGGGAAGCAAGTTAGATGAGTAGTAGTTTTGCTAAACCTTAATAGGAGTACTATTACTTATAGTACTATTCGGAATTGTGGCGAGTAGCAGATATCCGATAGTTTGCTTATCGGCTTAATATATACATACACTTATTATACGAGGTGCCGCCACAACAAGGAAATAATAATGTTCGGCGTGAAAAATAATATGACGGGTTGAGCATAGTGTTATGCGCGGTTTAGTGTTAAATGAGAGAAACTAACGAAAGTAACAACCAGAAAACCCCCTCTTTATAGTATTCAACCGATACGCGTATAAACGAAACGAAAATGTGAATTGAAAAACTCACATAACAATTGATTTGCATGTAACCGGTAGTGAATGGAATTTATACAACAAACAAACAAAAAAATCACAACGACAAGCAATATATGCTTTTGGCGGACAAATAATGCGAGGAAACTTTAGAACGGGACTTTAGAAGAAAACATATTTCTTATAGTATACATACGGAATTACGGCTGGAGGAGTGTATGAAGTAATGAACGGACTATATGCGGGAGCAGAGCGGTTATTGTTGCGGAACGGACGCCGAACAGCGTTGTGGAATGTTATAGGAACAAATAAACAATTGTACATTTGCTAAACTATTCTTTACGGGTGGAGCTGAGTTTTATTTAGTTTTGCTCTGATTCACATGAAATTTGGTGTTATTTTTTTGGTTTCAAAAAATGAAAACACTTTTCCGCTATTAGTTGAAATTTACCGTTCCGCTGGAAAAAAAACAATTTCTTGTATCAAGAAAACAAACAACCGATGGAGGTAACACTTGTTGACTTATCCGTTACGCGACCCTTTATCATTTAATTTCTATTTTATCATCGCAGTTGCGTTACATATTGCATGTTACCTACTCTATTTGTATGCTCTTGTTATCTGAATTCAAAAAAAAAAACGAACTGTCCCGCCAGGATTTTTCAGAAAACGAACGGGAATTGTAAATTTGAAATAATTCAATGATGTTTTCGAAAGACATTTAAATAATTCACTGTCAGAATGCGTCCTCTAGCGGTAAGTACTGAAACTACATAATTTTGAATTGAAATGGCTTTTCGCTAAACCGACATAAATTTGATTGTTTCATGAACACAATTTTTTGCCTTTGTTACAATAACCAAAAATACATATTTATTTCTATAACTATCTACACGGGTAGATAATACATTTTGTATGGCATTTTGCTATTTGACGAGTTGAAATGCTTTTAAATGCATTATTAATTCAAAATTTCACATTAGGTGCATTTTACTATACAACCTATTTAAAAACAGAATTTTAAAAATTCGTCATTATCTGGTTTATGCATGCAAATATTTGTACCCCTTCACTTCTATAAACACCTACGCGGGTAGGTAATACGTTTTGTATCGAATTTGGTCCAGGCGAATATCTTCGGTTTACGTTGTCGTATTCATTTATTTTATCCAAAATACAGCTTCATTATACTAAAATTCAAAAACAGAGAATTTGTAAAATTACTTAAAAAATGTGTTACCTACCCGAGTTATAAATGTAAGGGGTATAAATTGAAGTTGGAAACAAAACCATATATTAAAAAATAAAAGATTTCAGATGTTTTGTTTATACGTTAGAAAACATGCTTCTCTATACATTCCTAAAATTTCAAGCCGATAGCTTTGTTTTATCGGAAGTTATTTAGAGTTTAAAGTGCAAAACAAACCCGCATGACTTTTTTCTTTCACACAATATAACATGTTCAGAACAAAAACCCGTATATTTTAATACAAGTGCATTAATTTATTGAAATATTAAAGACAAAAGTAAAGAACGGTTCTTTTACCCTTTTTTGTGGTATGCACTAGCTCTCGTTCCGACGCTGTCCACAATGCGGAAATTTGAACAGCCATTTACACTAAAACCTTTTTTATAAGTAAAAAAACGAAACTTAAACAAAATCCTACCAAGGGCAAAAAAGCGTCACATAATTTGAATTGCTACCTTTTTATCGCTACTAAATTGCATGTATTTTTTTTTCTTCCTTTACACACGCAATAGACTCTACGCTCGCAAACATGCCGGTCAAGCTTTTGTAGAAGTAAATGTACTTACTTCCGTGTTGTTATTGTTACTGCCACGTCACAAAAAGTCCACGTCGGCTTACTAACTTGTAGAGCTTTGCCATTCCCGGTTCGATAACTACAATATACTTTCTTTGTAAAGTTTGCTTTGTTTAGTATACGTGAAACGCCAATTGTAATCTAATATTTAATTTTTCAAATCGAGCTATAATCATTATGCTTCGGAAGTGATATTTGTAACTATGTTTTATTTTTTGTTACTAACAGTTACATTGTACAATTAATAGCAGGATGAGTGTACAGCTTCGACATTAATTACCGTTCGTCCTCCGGGTGGTTTATTTCTTCTTCAAACCAATGCTTGAACCAGCACTTAAAACGCTACTCTCAACAATTAACGGTTTCATTATACGAACCGATGCTTTCCCTAGCTTTCTATTCCACCTTTTATTTAAAATAGTGTTCGTCTATCAATCCTCCCTTTTTTCCTTCTCCATAGCGAAGAGGAAGCAAAACAAAAAATAGAATACAACATACTAAAGTGATGCTAATACAATTTCGTATAAACGTGTGTCCTTGTTTTGTATGTATCGTTTGCCTGTTACAGCAACATCTCCTTTACTCATCAGCTATACGTGACGGATGAAGATGGATGATAAAGTAAGGGTAAGTGAGAAAGAAGCATATTAAAAGAAAGAAAATACGCACTTAAAATGAATGTAGAACGTAGAGAAACGCGTCTCACAAGTATTAAACATAATTTTTGGTTCTAAAGAAGGCAAATTACAAAAATAAACAATAAAATAAACGAAAGAGACTCTCACAAACATACGGATTAGAACAAAGTGTCGAAAAGAGTGTCCTAACATGTTTTTGATTTCTGTTTTGAATTGAGACATAGTGAATGATAAAAAACCGCCCTGCAATCGGTTGTTCATCCGAGGAATATTTTTTCTTATATCAAGCGTACCCCGGATGATGTTCGGTGGATAAGGGAAGGTGCTATTACTATTATGTCTACATGTCTACGGAGCGTCTTATAAAGCGTCTTATACAGAAAAAAAACAATAAGTAAAAATTGTCTCTTCTAGTTCTTTAGACACAGGGGCACCTTCATCTTATGGTGCACAATGAATGTGCAGCCCGATTCTTAAGTATTGTTTGCGAATCACTCATATATATTCTACCGTTTTCGCTAATTTTCACCCAGGCTGGTTGGTTGAGCTTGATAATGGTTTGATTAGATTTAGTGCAATGCGCAATATCAAAATGCGTTAAATTATTTGCACCTAGAGCATTAAAATGAAAGGCGTTCGAAAACAGTACAGAAAATGGTTGGTTTAAAATGAATAAAATAATTCTAGTGACGGGCGCATGTGTATAAGAACTGTGTACCACCATGACCGGTACGCTCGTTTGAAGGACGTGTCAATGAAGATGAAACGCTTTGGTGGTGCACGCCTTTTAATCCGCATCGGTGCATCATTCAGCATCACCAGGTAGAATTAAGTCCTATCGTCATCCGTCGGCATTATCGCCAACGGTATAAGTTACTGCTTCGTAAACTAAATACTAAGATCCGGCCAGATTGCAGAGGAATCGGGCAACTGATTGCGAGAAGGCAAACGGATCACCGTCGTCCTTGGGGCAACATTTAAACGCGCCGGAAACACGGCGGAAAAGCGAGGTTGAGGGAATTACGAGAACACGGGCATTGAGAGGAAGAGAGCACTTTATGCCCCGTGCCCGTTTTCATGGGTTTTTTGCTATATCGGAAGGGGCATATAAGCAAGAGAGCGTGAGCGATAACAGGTTTGCTAGCTCACACGGAGCTTTCGCGAACCTATCAAACCATCGATCTTGCCGGGCTGATTGCACCACCCACCGGAATCACACTATCCTGCTGCTGTTGCTGGATGCAGGTGTTGGAAGCGACGGCAGCAGCATTGCTGCTGGCCACGAGATTGCTATTGCCGATGGAGTTGGTGGTAGTGGTGGTGCCGCTCGTGGCACTACCGTTCGAGGCGGGGACCATCGGGATGTCTACGGTGTTGGTTGTAGTAGAGGCCGCATCACGATCATCCAATGGTGAGATGAGAGCGGCACTGGATTTGACCGGCGATACCATAGAACCGATCGGGGAAGCCGAGGTAGCCGATACGGACGAGGAGGGTGGCGTTGATGTCGGTGCGGATAAGGTGGTGGAGGATAGCGGATTGGCAAACAGGACACCTTCGTACTGAACGCCGTTGAACTCCATCGTCACGACGAGCTTTTGGTCGCCCTTGCTAGCGTCACCTGCAAACGAAAAAGAAGGAAAAAAGAAACAAACAATGACAAAGGTTAACAATGACAGTGAGAAGAAAGTTCACTAGGAAAATTCATCTAGTTCATCGAAAATTTATGTTAGTATAAGCGAAGGGAAATTATAAATGTCCCATGCTCAAGCGGACTACAGATTAAAGGTAGAAAAACTTGTTCAATTTCTAGCAAACGGGATAATTAATATAACAGGTTTGCGTATTTCTGAGCCAAACGTAGATCTTGAGGGAAAATGCCTCAGATGGGCTTGTTTCATTCCTTTAAGTAACTTAAGAGACAACAACCACCAAGAGACATCTTTATTAGCAGAAATGACGATTGTAGCTCAAATCTGAAACGTTTAGCTTCTGTTTATTTTGTGGTTATTGAAATGATTATTTTCGATTTCGAATGTGACCATTTCTGACCTTCGTGACTTGAATTTACTCGCAAACAGGATAGCCAGTTCTCCATTAAGATCCATGTCGCATGAAGACTGGCACCGCTATCTCCACGGCTATCGAGCAACTCAATGTTAAAGTGAAATATTAAAAGGTAAAAGTGCAATCTTGCATCTATTTCCTCAATAAACAAGATTGTACAACTCCTGCATATTTCATTTCCTATTATTAAGAACCAATAAAAGTTCCCATCCTTATCAATTTGAGCCAAAATTATAACTTTGTAAAAGACTCATCCCTATTGGATGGACTTACCCCGACTGATCAGCTTGAACTGCATGCCGGAAATGCCGAGCGGCGAGCTAAACGGATCGGTTAGCCCCGTGCCAGTTCCACCACCGCTCGTAGACAGATTATTCTTCGAATGGTGCAACTCACTGTCCGGTGTGAGACTGAGCCGGTCACCATTCTCATGCTTTTGGAGTTCCCGGGCGACACGCGATTGCTGCTGGTGCTGTAGTTGCCTTTGGTGAAGGTGATGCTGATCCAACAGTTGTTGGTGTTGTTGATTTTGCTGCTGCTGCTGCTGCTGTTGTTGTTGTTGGCACTGACGCTTCAGCTTGTCAGCACTATCACAACGTAGCCGCTCGCGATCCAGTATGCTTAGGTCCAGTGTTGCCAGATTGTGTTGTTGCTGTTGTTCACGCTGAGCGGCAACCTGCTGTTGGGCACGTTCCCGTTCACGATGCTGCTGTTGATGCTGCTGCTGTTGCTGTAGATGATGATCGGCAAGGCTGAGTGCGAGCGGGTGCTGGTTAACGGCTGCGGCAGCGGCAGCAGCAGCAAATTGCGCACGCAGCAGGTCTTCC
Organism: Anopheles minimus; assembly: GCA_000349025.1. NCBI lineage: Eukaryota > Metazoa > Arthropoda > Insecta > Diptera > Culicidae > Anopheles > Anopheles minimus. Next base: position 520,673 of record KB663655.1, read on the forward strand.
TCGGTTGTTTCGTCCTCCATTTCGTCCTCCTCGTCATCACCGTCATCGTCCAGTGTGGGGCGTCGGCCATGCATACCATTCTCGCGCAGGTTGATCGGGGTGCTGTCGGACCGGGCGTCATCTTCATCGTGCGAGGAACTGTTTAGCTTCTGTGGCGTTAGCGACCGGTTGTGATGCGAATGGTGATGGTGGTGGCTACGTTTGGCCGGCGGTCCCAGCCCATTGCCATAGTCTCGCGGATCACTAAAATCTACCGGATTATCCCGATCTCGCTTGATCATCGACATTGCGTGATCCGGTGATTCGGAAAGATCGAGAGCGCTGTGGGTCAATTAATCGGTGGATCGATTAGGACTGGTATTTCATGAAAGGAGGGGATAAAAAGACATGTTACCTTTGCATATTATTTTCCGGGCTAGTGTTGAGCGAGTTCGGTGGACTGTTCGGGCTCGGGTTGTACATATTCCAGAGCGCCACGCGCGATATGTCGATCGCATTCAGGGCGGACAGTTTATCCGGGCTTTGCGCACGACCCATCTCCTTCGGCTGGAACATCTTGATGTAGTTAAGCATGCGTTGCTCAAACTCGGCCGGCAACATATTCGGTATTTGGGCGACCGGCGGTAGCAGCCGGTGATGGTGCTGCTGCTGGTTGACGTGTGACACCAGCGAAAGGGGCGGCATCTGTGAAATACCCTGCGGAATCGGCGAGCGTTGAACGGATGGCTGAAATGGAAGGAAGAAACAAAGCAGAGAAATGTTGTAAACCGTTTTGTACACTGCTAGAATGTAGTTCCGAAAGTTCTGACGATAGTTCTCGCGCTAGAGTAGGTGGTAACCGTTCTTTACGATTTAATGAATGGAGCAACAACCATCGATCGAACGGTTGGATGAATGAATTCCATTTCCGTTGTTGCATCGATGTTTGGTGTAGTATAAACGCAAAACAAACAACAACCGATTGGATCACGTGGAACACCGATTAGTTCTCGGGTGCTGGCTGATTTTATGTGTGTTGTTGTGGATTGTGTGCTACCGTATCCATTGCTATCCAATCCCATTATTCGATATGCCATGGAAAGCGTATCGAAGCAGCGAACATCGAACATGGAAGGAACCCAAGTCATCTTAGCAACACAACTGTTGCGACTATGTGGACACCCTCAACAATACGAGCAACCGAGAGATTGTCGGAACAGGAATCCAATAACAGTGAAACAGCGATATTTTGATCCATTGTGCCGCTTTGTAGATATTTTGCGATCGTTTCCGCTTGCAACATGAGCATGAATCAAAATTTATTGATTATTGTCCATGTTTATGGTTTTGCAGATAGGTTCATAAGACGGTGGTCGTAAAAAAGGGTGGTTAGTATTTTAAATACACCGATCAAATGCAGCTGCCCTTTCTGGTGGCAAATTACATTTTGCTAGCATGAACAATGTTTTGGGAAGCCAAGGTTTTATGCGGCTACTAGGGGCGCAATATTAGAGGCACAATGTGTCATCTGTGAACACCGCATAAAGAGCCATAATTAATAAACATTTATGGCAAATATTACCTCATTTAACACAAAATGACCATTCTATAATATTATCAAGGTTCATAAGATACCAATGTATGCAAGGATTTATATAATTTAGATAATAAAATGCTTTATTATTGATTCGAAATGGCAAGCATTGGGCTTAAACTTTTTTGTAATTTGGTTCAAGATGAATAATTTTCTTTTCTAGACCATCTCAATTGATCCGCTGTTCTCCAATACTGCAACGAAGACATGGAGACAGAAGGAGGTGCGTTTGACGCACCTGTACCAACGAACCTTCGCTAACCATTGGGGACAATTATATCGCATCATAACTCGTCCATCTCCACTGGAAAATGGCATGTGCGTTAGATTGTCTCTGTACGCGTTCGTTGCACTTACCGAATCAAACTGGCCATAGCTAGAGCGACGACCCTCGCGCCGGTTTCCATCGATGGCCGCCTGCAGCTCTGCCGGTGTGCTCAGGTTCTTCTTCTCGCACTCGTACGGATAGAGATACTTCATATACCTGGGAAGCAAAAAAAAAAAGAAGATAACTTTTAGAAGAAGATGATTCGACGGCTCAACAATATGCGTCTTTAAGAAGAATGTGTTCACCAGCACATCACGACGGCCGATGGTGATGATGAAGAAATGGTTGCATATGGTTATGCCGATCCTCTTATGCTTATGCTAGGCGCGTTGGCAGATGACCAATGCGTGTTGTGGAAAGCACATTCAGCGCGGGGTGGGTTCCGAAGAGCGAGTGAATATAAATATTAATTCATCGAAAGATGCTCCAGCCACTCGCCACTTGTCAGTCTGGACCGTCTGTTGTCGGGTGTGTTCTAATTGACTGTGTAAACATATTTACATGCATTGTGTGCTGCAATAGCATATAAAACCAGTATTTTATAACGGACGTTTCGGTCTCAAGACGGAGTACACGTACGAATGGTTCTAGGATTGAAGATATCTTACAGAGTGAAGTTCTACGTGGTGACAGCAATCGGGTTTTACTTATTAAGAAATGTATCATCGTTTAATAATCTAATTTTTAATATAACAAATAGTTAGTTGCGTGTGCGTTTCTGCTAAACTTTATTAAAATTGACGTGAGTTCTTATTTATTTTGAACAATGTTGGTTGTTTATGTTTTTCAAAATATATTAGATTATTTTTTGTTCTAATTCTTTACTTTTTTATTTTTTAAATTTATTTTCATTTCTGACTTTTTATTCATTAGATCTTGTGTTCTTCTCATTTTGTCCATAATTTTTAATCCTTTCTACCATTTTTGTTTGTATTGTGTGACGTATTAGATAGCCAATCCTTCCTACGGGGGAGTGGTCCGGATGGGGATTTGATCCCGGTTTGTCGTGTGAGAATCCAGCGCCGATGTAACCACACCACCGGGCCCCAATTTACTTTTCCTACCATTTAGATTCTGTATACTTAGATACACGGCAAGGTCGTTCTACCGTAAATGAAAAAAAAACTTTATGTTGTATTATTATTGTCACATTGTCGTATCGTCTGTTATAAACGCTTTTTGTGCTGTTTTACAACAATTGTGATTGATATTTAATGTTTGTACATAAGAAGTTTGAACATAACTTTGTAAAGGAGTTTGCAACAAAAGATAGCCTATAATTTCTGGTCTGTGAAACAATAAATGAAAAGAAATATTCTATAAAAGGTGGCATTAATTAAGGTGCTACTTATATTATCTAAGAACTATAAGAAATGTCGATGGATACACGTAAAAGGCTGCGGGTAGAAATAAATTCAACTTTCATTCATCGGAAAGATCATAAAAAGGATGATCTCATATTTAGGTTTCCAAAAAAAAAGGATATGTTTAAACCTGAATGGGGTTTCTAAAAACAGCATAAAACCTCCCAACGACGGAAACACACTATAGTGTAGTGTATTTTCGCCAATATGATTCCTGGAAGCGGTAATGCATCCGCTGCATCGAAACGCATCCCGCAAACTTTGGGCGGAAGAGGTTTAAAAGCAATCGAGAAATATCATACCAGCATCGTTTTACGGCAAGGCCATACGGCTCATCAAAAATCGTTCCCACAAATATCTGCTACCTACACAACAATGTGCTACGGCGGGGGTTTTAATGCTTTCCTTATAAAATCCATAAAATAGACACAATGATGAACTTTTCATTTAATAGAGCCGACGACCACCGTTTTGAGTTTTTTTTCTTTGGTGGGGTCGGAGCTTCCGTGTTTCGACTTCGGAGAGCTCATCAAAGGAAATCCCGCGAGGAAGACTTAAACCTTGAACCACTTTTGGATATTCTCGCCATGAAACGCGGAAGCATGCAAAACGAAATCGTCTCGAGGAATTTCTTCGAGACCCGCAAAACAGAAGCTGCTTTATCGCTGTCTGGAGAAAATTACTTTTTTTTTTTTTGCTGGCACACATAAAACACGGGCAGATCGATCGGTTGAAGGATCTCCCAGACGACGGGGTTATGTTTCGATCGATTTCGCGCGAACGGGTCGCGGTTGCTTAGTGAGAAACAATCATCAATGCCTTTTCGCGGCTTCCCGGTATGTTTTGAACAGATTCTAAAACATTGTGTACTGTTCTTCATATCCTACATTTGGTTCTGTCTGACGGATTGGTCATTTATATTTGGAAATCGTTAAAACGGAGGTTGCAACTGAGCAAAAATGGGTTTTATTTTTATCTTCCAATTTATTGTACGCCAACTCCAGTTCTTTTTTCTTTTTTCCATATTTGCAATAACAAATATATCGATTCATATTTTTCATCTTGCTTGGTTCGTCTCCTTCGTGCGGTTTTAGCATTTTGAGCTTTCAAACGAAAGTTTGTTGGTATAAGGATGGAATGCACTGATGCATGTAATCCAGAATCCCAAAATGCCGTTTATACACATAATATTTTAAACTTATGTAAACAATAGACCACAAGTCGCCTTCTGTATCAAACATTTCCAAAAACAAAAAATTATGAAGCTTCCCAAATGGATGATTTCATCGTAATGGTTTATTCATTACCTTCAACAATTAACATAAATGTAGCAAAAACCAATTAATGCGTGACCTTTTTAAACATACCAATCAAAATTTATACTTTTTTATCATAGTTCCCCTCGTACCAAGTGCTTATCTAACTTGGTTATTTACTTTATATTTTCACCTCTACAATAAATGAGGGATGAAGGTTACTTCTTATATCTTCCAATTAATTCCACACTCAGATCTGCTAAAAAGCGTGCTTCTCATCCAGCAAGGCAACCCAACCCCAATGATAACCACCTGCAAGCAATGACACACAAAGCGTATGCCGCGGGTCGTGTGGGATTTTATACATCAAATGAAAGAAAAAACAAACGAAACACTAATAATGCAAAATGAAATACTCACATAGGAGTCCACATCACAACACAAAACAGGAAAAACCGACAATTGACAAAGAGACAAAAAACGAACACACACGCGCACGGGAAATAATAAATGTCACAAAATTATCAACATTGACTTACTCGCTCTTCTCTTCACCCGCACAGTCGGCGCGTATTATAAACCCGCAACATCAAACTCTACACCTCCAGATGTGTTCCACCACAACATGAGTTCTCTTCCCTTCTACCTCCTTCTCCTGTCGGGTGGATGGTTAAGTTTTGCGCAAAGCAAGAAAGCGTCAATCGCGCCCAACAACGCAATGAATGTTTGGGCATAGTGAGCTGACAATAAAGGTGAGCTTTTTTAATGTAATGAAGACTGTTTGCGCAGAGGTAGGATTTAGGGAGGGTGGTAGGGTTGCCTGTCAGGCATTCACCCCCTCTCCACACACAACAATCGACATTAATTTCGGTACGGCGCGAAAATATATTAATTTAATATTTAAATTACCGCCACCACAAAATCGCGGACAAATATGCCGGCACCACCACCACACCGGCGTATTTGTTGGGGAAAATGGGGACGAACGGAAGGAAAAAGAAAAGAATAAAAAACGACAAAACTGTGACGTACTACAAATAAAAAAAGAGAAAACTGGAACGGTCCAATGCCCGCCAGATAGCACGTTTTGGGCGGAGGACTCACTCTACACTGATGCTGACGGGTTTTACCTTCTTATAGACCACACAGCCGACATACACACACACACACACACTCGGTCAGACAGTGTGGCGTAAATGCGGAACAGAACAAAAGCAAAAAAAAAGCGTCGGTGACATATACGATACACACAACAAACACACCTGTAGCGTCACGAGGAAAGACCCGGGATGCACTCAGTGCCATAATTCACTTTTCGCAGCCTTTGCTAAAGCCGACGCATAAGGATCGCCGATTGTAAAGCATATTTTACTTACATGCCTGCTTGCAGGGCTTTTTTGGGGGGTTATTTTCAAACGAAAATGACAGGGTATTAAAAGCAGCAATAATGCGCATCATTTGGCATGGTAAAGGAAGTTATGATAGAAATGTGTCTCTGCTGTAGCTGTGCTTTGCCGGCAAATGGAGGATAAAGATCATTCCACCAACCAACAGCCCTGGGGATCGCACTCGAAACAGATGTTTCGTTAAGCAAGGGATAATATTTGGAATCAATTTTGCATTGACGTTGTGGTGTAGGAATGTTATGGTGAGTTATTTTTTTCTCGCCAGATTTGGCCGTCATATGTGGTTGTTTTTGACTGCAGACGAACAGACGCCAGTCGCGTTTTAATAATACATGCCAACAGACCGTTAACGATTAAATCATTCGCGCATATCGTCTTTAGCTTTATTTTTCTTGATTATGTTAAATATAGTAAAGAATCGTTCTATCTCAATTATTATTTCCATGGGGATATTTAAGTACATTTGCAAGCAATCGAGAATTGTAGAGTTCTCTCTTTTGGAGTCTTGGTGTTCGGTGTTATGCAACGAAGTTTGTGGTTCGAATCTCATCTGTGGATATAAGCTTATTTTAAAAGCTTTCCGGTATTGGGCAATTTCGATTAGTCCACCAATCGATATCTTACAAAAGGCTTGAAACCCATAAAAAATAAAACACCAATGAAACGTAGGAAACTCCACTTCCACTAATTACCAACACAAAACATCAATTACATCGACTATGTCCAAGCACACGTGCAATGACACCGGGACTAAATATTTGTCTATTGAAATTCAAATACCGCCGCACAACGCACTCTTTCAGTTTTCTTTCCCCTCACTTAATGACTAAGCGTCCGCATATAAATATGCTTATAGACAGTTTATGGAATTATGAGCCGATGCGATGGACACTTCTTCTTCCATTGGTGGAGTAGTTTTGGAGGACGTATTTCAATGGCGGAGGAAACCGGGAACACCGCAAATAGCGTCACCATCACCTTGCGCACTCGAGAGCAGGCCGATCGGTGGATGCATTGAATCATTCACTCGATCGTACGATCGTCACTTTACCCTTTATCACTTTTATAGCTCCCAGTATATATTTGCCTTGATGGTTTGGTAAATACAAGCGCGGCAAAGGTGACGATAGTGCGCTCTGTTTCGATCTGCCCATTGGCGAAGGAAAACTGATAGTAAAAGATTAATTTACGATCATTGATATTACACTTACGAATATTTTTAAAAAATTGTAAAAAATCTTCGAGAGTAGTTGATCATTTGATCGTGGAATGAGAAAAAAAGCAAAAAGTACTTTGTAAATGATTCGGAGTAAGTCATGCTCACTCACCCAATGACAGCCTCCACCACCAACCAAAAGGAAACAACGGAAAAGGGGAAAATAACAAAACAATCAATTTCGTACACGATATCAAACACGTCCATGTTTGAACAATTAAGTGATTGTTGGTTTTTATTTGCCCTGCTTCCCCCAAAAACCATGCTCGATTGGGTGTTTCTCCTTGCACCCACGAACATCCTCCTCACCACATTCCTCAACCGTGTCTATCGTTTATTTTCTGCGGTCAGGACGGTAATTTTGCTGTGATGATGTTATTACCTCAAAAGTTTGTGGTTGTGAAGAGTTTCATGTACGCGACTTGCGCGTACCATGTAAGGACCAATCGAACAATCGTAGACTTGATCGTAGAGAAACCAACGAAGCAAGTGTAGCGAAAGGTTACATTTCAAAATCGTTTGACCATTCTCTTCTTCGTGATGCGTTGTGTTCAAGAAATGCATGAGGGGAAGGAATCGTGGACTTTTTAAAATACATTATAAATAAAACCATCACGATGATAAAATATTTCAACTATGCTTTGCCCTTTTTTGCCAAGACTGTTTATTTTACTTCTATAAGTAATGCAACAAATCCACTTCACTTATGCTTGCCAACATTAAACGATGATGCACACTTCAAGAAGAGAGTGGAATCTCCACAATCGTCAATCGGTCGAGTCGATATTAAAAATCTAATTTCCTTTACAATCTCCACAGCTCCAGTCCAGCAGTTTATATGGTTTAATCAATGAGCAAAACTTTAACGATCGATCTTCATAAATCAATCTCTCTACGCACCACGGGCAATGGTCAATGGAGTCGTGGTGGTGTACACCCGAACACCGTATCCCTGCCTGCAACACGCCAATCTCATTTGTATTTTAATGAAATTAGCTAACTTTATTGATGATCGGGTTTGACTGAGGCTATCGGGGTGGCAGCATGATTGTGCTGTAGCGGTCGAGCCGGGCCACAAAACAAAACATCGGTTAATATGCAGTTTAATTTAGTGCCGGCCTATAAAACCGTTTCCTTCTCCGGCATTCGTTGCTCGTTGTTGCATCTTGGGCCACTGTTGCATGGCGTACTTGAGTGTAACAGGAAAGCGGACATAAGCCGCATGAGAACGAACGAACATATTTTGCCAGTGGAGCATATTTCCTGCAACGGGCGTGAGTACGTTCTCGTCCGCCATTCAGTTCAAGCTCTGTGTGTTCTTTTGCAGTCGCACACCCTTTTGCAGCATACAGAGGCTGGCTTGAAAGCGGCATCGCGTCGGCGTATTATTTTGTCCTGGCCCCCAAATTTAATGCCCAATGAAAACGCGAACCGCACACAACAGGCACAGGCGCATACATACACACACACACATTTTGCACATGTGATATGCGCCAAGGTACAGCTGAAATGTACTGCAAACCCGACAGCGCAAGGCACGGAGGTGTACGGTCGCAAAGAGAACGAGAGCAATCATTTGCTTCCTTTGCCGCAAATGCTGAGTGGTTAAAACACAAAATGAAATCCAATAAAATAAAGTATAAATAATAATGCTTGCATCGCGCCGGGGCGGCATCGAGCATATAAATCATGGCAAACGCTTTGGCAACCGGCCAGAAGCAAAGCGTCTTGCAGAGTATCGGAGATTTTGCTTTGGTTTACGCATCCACTCGTCCCACAGACGGACGAACGGATGGTTGGGGTTTCCTCTACGTGAACGGATGTGTGTTGTTTTTCCAACAGCTGAAACCAGAAGAAAATGAACGCTCCGTGCACGTGATATTGCTGGCAATGGTAGCGATCAATTTGTTATTTTGTAATAAACACAATTTGAAGAAAGTGTGCAAGAAAATGCACACCTGTAACATCTAGCTGTAGCAGAAACTATTTGAAAAATTGGTAGCTTATAATCACAGTATGACCAGGCCTAACATGAGATGGTCATATTGGAATGAGCCTCGGAATTCGGTCTGGTACACCGAGAGTAGCTCGAATCATCCGAGAGCCTTCTAGAAACTGAAAGTGGTTGAACGTAAATCAGCATATATAAATATTACCTAGAAACATTTACTAAGGACTTTTTACCTTTAAGCGAAAACATAAAACGATGATGATAAGTCCCCATCTCTTACTCCAACAAAGAGATTTCTCAAACAGCGGCTATTTTACAAATAATGTTCTGTGAAATCTTCCCACTACACCACAGTGACTAGCATATATGGCCAGTTAAGTTCCAATTATACTAACAGGTGGTTTCTAGGGCACAACCTTCCGAAATAGGGAAATCTACTGTATCTGAAGCCGACTATGTAAAATCATCAATGCATGAATCTTTTGTGACCTCTCAGGTTGTGCCAACCCTATAAACTCTTCACAATCAAATCAATTTCCACTTTTGCGAGTATTAGAATTCAACTTGCGTTGTCTCATTTGAGAACATAGCTTATTGTAAAATAATACTTCATTATAAATAACATTACATAATTATATATGGGCATTTGATAACTGAACATTTTGTTAAAAAAATAAAACAAAGAAAAAAATATCATATCCTACTCGATAGAGAGAGCACCACCATGAATACATGATCCGCATCTGAATAGTTAGACAGAATTGAAATCTATCTGTTTTGTGTCCATCCCGTTAACACAAGGCAGCCATTGCTCTTCGCTGGGTAACCATTTTGCCAGCATCGAAAAGACTAGGTGCCGAAGGTGTAATGATAGCGTAGCGCTGTATTATTAGACCACATTAAACGGATTACCACTGGAGTTTGATCGAATTATGTATGCAAAGCATACTACCCAGTTTAACCTATAATTTATGTGCATACACATACGCCCCTTTGACCATTTGCAGTGATCAAATGTACATGTTGCTTTTGCCGTCCCTGTACTCACTGAGTCCCTGTCTAGCAGCTTCGTATTGATCCACATACCCAGAGGTCCAGACGGTCGATCTGGGTAATGGAATCCAACGAATGAGAAGTCAGGATGCATCGTATCTCGTTCGCAAACCCGTTTCTTCTTGCAAACCGACGACGATCGATTTGTATCTGGAATACATTAAATGTTCCTTCTTTCATGTTACTAAACCCCATGAGAGGAAGGGGTAGTGTTTTCGCGATGCATGCGCGTTCAGCCTGCGATCGCGAAAACGGTGGCCATTTTGATGTGCTGTCCCCGATGGTTTAATCCCCCAGGCCCTTTCTGAACGGTGCCGTTGCGCATCGTCTCCACACGTATGTGCATTGGACGACATTTTGACGAATTAATTGACTTTATTTTGTTTTAGCGCGTCCTTTCGGGTGTTTTGGAGCCGCCGCCTTGTTTCGCGGTCCTGTCGCATTCTACACAAACACCGAGAGAGACGTACGCTTCCCGGTAGGCCGCGAAAATGATGAACGCTGCGAAGGTAGAAAGAATCTCGTCCAGACTCACCCCGGTCGTTGGGCACAGTTTTTAATTTATTCTGGAACGATTACACACTCTCCCGAACGTACGATTACACAGCGCGGACAAACAAAATGGCGTAAGCAGAACGGAACGCATGTATGTTCAATGTGCGTACGAGAAGAGAACAATTCATTTGCGAAAGTGAAAATAGCCATGAATTATGTTTTTATGATCCAAGATCATGAATAATATTTAAATTTATATTGAAGCAAGTACAGTCGATGCACACGGTTATGACTGTGTGTAATATTTCACAGGTACTCCAAAGCGAAATACGTTAAGCAAAAATGTCAAAAAGTACTAAATCATGTGAGCACAACCCGTAAGACGGTTGCAGTAGTATAAAACATAAGTAGTAACAATACTCACTGTGTCCGTAGCGTAAATGCTGCGCTGGTAATGCTGGAAGGGAGATGCAGTCCTTTGATGATTTCCTGCCATAGCTTTTTGTTAATAACATCGACGAGACCTCCACGTGCAATAACCAAGTTGTATAGCTCGTACAAGTCCAGCACCGATTTGGCCATAATCGGCAAGCGATTGATAGGAGTACCTGGAAAAGAAAAGTGATACAATAAATTGAATAACGATTTCGAAAGATAAATAAAAAAGGAAGTAACATGCAAAGCATATAATTAACATTTTAAACTGTATTTTGTTAACTTATGCAGCAACAAAGATCATAAATAGATTAAACAACTCGACGAATATCAATACATTTGTCATACGAAATCTAAAGAATAGGATCGTTCATAATTCCACGTTGCTACTCGGCATAAGGAACCGGAGAAGTCTATTTTTATTTATTGCCCGCTTTTATTATGGTAACATGCAGTAACCTCCTGACTTTTTTTCTTCCTTCCATCCTTACTTCACTCAACAATTGCCCAGGGAACGGTGGCTCTCTGAAAAGCAGTCGAAGATCGTTATCCATAGCAAAGATTTGAGGGTAGGGGGCAAAACGGCCATAATAGCAATAACAATATCAGCATTAATAACAACAGCTACCGGTCATGGCAGGCGAGAGGGAAGAGAAGAAAAAAATAATGCTACAAAATACATCTTCCACCGAAAAAGATCTATCTGACAATCAATTTTGACATCTTCTCCCCGAGACATGCATGCATATTTTCGGGTGGTGTGACACTCCCGGCGCGATAAATACCATCCCATGGATGACGGGTGTTGCGTACCGGCGGTGGGAGATAAATGATGAATATGATCATCAGACGGACCAACGAACCAACTCTTTTCCGTGCCTGTGTGCTTTCAGGCCAGGAAAAAGTGATGTGTCGACATGATGGCGTCATGCGAGGGTAAATGATTCAAAATTCAGTAGAAATTATGATCATTCATTGATCGAACGTTTCTTACTGGGAAATGGTTTGGGACATAGTGGCATCAGTAAATGCTTTCGTTAGTGCCATTTGCAACATAACGAGAGATCGCATTATTCATTTACACTGGCGCCAGCACTAGTCTACTAGAGGGTTCGAACCATGTGACGATCGTTTGACTTGTAGCACTGGTTGATTAAAATTTAAAAGAAATGAGCGAAGGTATTCTTATGAAAAAGAATTGGAAAAAAATTAAAATGTTGTTTCCAGCCAAATATTACTGCCCAAAGAGTTTCTCGTCTTCTGCAATACTCTCGATTGGCGAAATAGCACTACACAGATTGGACGGCCCGTAACAGATGAACGAATGGTAACGACGTCACTTTTCACTCAACTGAACTCGGTCCCAAACCACATTCGGCAGTAATAACCAAGTACGCACTAGTGACTTTTACTTTGTAGCGCTAGAGCTGAAAAGCTTGTCACAACTTAAATAAATTATTAATGTAATAATTGCTATCTAGAAAAAATCAAACAATTTACATGACAAGCAATCCACTTTCTGATAAACATTTCATCACAGTGCCATGAAATTTGTTACCACCAGATCAGAGTATCATTCAATAACTCATCCCAACCACCATCTGTTTTGCATGACTGTTATTGCTATGTTTCTAAATAAGAGTTATGATTAAAAGGTTATGTTTCGCTTCCACTATTTACTTCCATCCCACACTAACCGCATCACACAGACGACCGAAATATTTTGACAAATTAACATCACCCGTTCACCCACCATACCATTCACCACCACTAATGAATGATCGCGTTCGCTAATGCGATCGTTCCTGTGCAATTTAGCGATTGCTTCCATCTTCATCATCAACCCATCTCGGCACATTATCAACGTCATTTAACAGAGCTACCAAAAACAACAACAGCAACAAAAAATGTCCTTTCACTCGTGCCAAAGCCATGTGGTATGGATCCCTCCTCCCGTATAGCCGCTTACCGTTCCCTTCAGCAACGTAACGGCGACGGCTCTAGCGGTTGTTGTGACATTCGCTTTTCCAAACAAACTCCATCCAACGCTCTCTAACGAGTGTCGCGTGGAAAAATACAATTTATTTATTTCGAAGGTTTACCTTCACACACACCGAGTGACTCCGAGTGATCCGGGAAATGGGTTAAGTCGGAGGTGAGTGTGGGCGTTGTGGTTCGCTGCTGGAGGGAATGAAAAACGGTTGCGGAAATTTCATTTTCACGTTACGTGGTGAAGTTTTCCTTGCGGTAAGTCGTCACAGTGCTCGATGCGACCGACAGGATTGAGTTGTTTATAAACTAGTGCGTGTGAAAATATAAACATTGCGCTCGCGGTGAGTATCTACTTTGTATTATTAATAATTATTGGAAATGCGCTGCCAAATGTGCGGTTTGGGTGCATCTGTGATTGACGAAGTCCGCTCCTATTCAGCCAATGTGCGGGATTATCTGGGAGTCCATCCGCAACTCGTTTATTTCCATGTCGAAATCTTAGGGTTTCGTTTATTTGGCAATGTAATGACAAAGAGTGTTAATTAGCAAGGCATTTTACAAGTAATGTTTTAGGTGTAACATTATGTTGGGAAAATGCTAATAGGACGGTTGAAATTTTTTTAATCCAACCATACCAGGTCACAAAGTTGAATGGTAAAACGATACAACGTGTAATGTACGATGTACGGGCACTACCAAGATTGGAAGAAAAGCACAACGAATATAACAAACATTTTAATATAATCGGACTAAGACATTCGGCTGGGCAGGAATCGTATACCCAAGAAGATATGTGATACCCTTACTTCAACTAACACACTTTGAAGGTTTCTAGCAGTTTTACGTGTGCCGTTCTGGCTGTTTCCTTCAATTGATACGAATCGGATTACATGCAAAACATGAAAAACAAGAAATGAGTACAACACAAACCCTCGCACATGTACACACCAACAGACAGCGAATTGTTGGATGGGTGAGAAAGCATTATTGTAGCAGTGCATCGATAATGATGTGGATGCAAATTAAGTTAGTTTGTTATTGCAAAAGATCCTGCGGCATGAACCAGACCTCGAAGACTGTTAGTTCCGGGTGTCACCCTGAATTGACTTTGTACGGGAGAGAGGAGCTAAAAAAAATATTGATCTACAATAAAGGAAGCAAAAAATAACTAGCTGTGGGGCTTTGGATAATTGTTTTAAATTTTTACACTGAAAATTAACTTTAAATTAAATTCAATTTATGCTAAGATAATTTAATGATTTTAGTCGTCCTTTTTTTCAGGTGTCATTGCCATTTGTCCGATGTCAAATAGCGTTCCAGAAGCAAAGCGGTGGAAAACAAAACTCCAACACAAGTTTCAAAGGGGAGTCATTTCCATGTACGTACCATCTTTGGGACTTCAACTAAAAAAAAACCTAGCAAGATTCGTGCACAATCGTGGAATATTTGAATTCGAAAATAGAAAAACACGTGGTAGATACAGAAAAAGAAGCAAAATAAAATAAAAATCCCGTCAACGATGCATTAATCAAATGGCAGCGCACGCACACGACGATCTTCACCAACTTTGCGATCAACGTTGGGCGACCCCCGTGTGTTGCTGTATAGATCATACACGCTCTCTGTTCTCTTGTTACGCGATCAGATCCGCCCGCGGTACCATGTTTTCATCTGTCAGACTTAATTTTCGATTCCTGCGTCCGATTATTTTTCCCGAGAAAACCCCAAAATCAAACCCAACTCGGTACTGGCGAGAAACTGGGAGCTGCAGCTGAAGGATGATATGGGCGACCTCCGATGGCCCCCGATGGTACGAGACCGAGACATAAACTGCCGCTACCTTCCACTAATTCTCTAACGTATCGGGGAGGGGTGGGAGCTATTTTTCTTTGCGCGTTGTTACTGGGGAAATGCAGCCGAATTTTCTTCGCCCAACAAACACGTACAGCAGCAACCGATTGAAACAAAAACACAGCTCCATGACAGAATCCATTAGTTTGGATAATTTTGGGTGAATGTTTCTTGTAGCTTCTTTCCGACCCAATCGTGCTTTTCCTTGCCTGGGTTTAATGCTATTTTATTGCTTTTATTAATCAATCGCAACACACCGGGAGTCCCGAGAGCAAGGTGCACAGAGTTTGGGGCTGGAGTATGTAGAGTTTTGGTAGATGCTTTGTCATTGTAATGGCATGGATGTTGATGAAATACGAATTACAAATGAATTACTACACATCAAATATTTAAGTTTTCATTCACATTTAAACAGCAAAACAGAAATAGAAATGCTTTTTTAAAAGGGGGTGGAATTGAATGTACCAATAGCATTCGATAAACATGTTGCTGTTGGTGGTACGATACCATATGTCGGAATGGTTCATCATCATCGTGAGTGATATCAATTAATTGGCTTGCGAGCTAACTATTACGACATAGCGCAACATGTTATGGGGCGTAAACTTATCAGCAGCGTGAACATGTGATAATTGCCCAAGTGCGAAATAAAGTAAACGTATTTAAACATTCCACTTTACTTCTCATGACGTATTCAGTAAGTTGACTTTTTTAAACGCCAACTTTACCAAGCTATTTACATCCTCATGTTTTGAACAAAGAAGTCTCTTTATAAATAATTTTCTCCAAATATTCAACAGCTAACTCGACCGATGTTAACATCAGGTAGGTGTTATTTCTCGTTTCAATCAACCGATCATATCATGTGGCCAGTGTTTTCCACCAAATCGAGACGTTATAAATCACATCAAAAAGCTATAAAAACCGCAAAACGAGAACTTACTGCCATGGGCGGGAGGGCGAAAACTATCGTTAGCATAATAAAACCGTTTCGAGTGCTGGAACAGTTTCCTATAACCGGCGGCTTCTCACTTTTCATCTTGCGGGTGAAAAGTGTGGTTCAACAAGTGTTAGATTTCCATTTTTATGTCGATATAAAATTTATTTCTCACTCTGAACCGCAGATCCCGAGGCGGATGGAGAGGGCAGGATGTTCAGTGGTTTATATAAACATCTATGAGAAGAACTACCAAAGCTTCGACATTAAGTTTGTGTTTTAAGCGAAGAAGATCACTAAGATATCTTTGAAACATGGCCCTTTCAATGAAGTGTTGAAGATTTATCGGATATGAAATGAAGAGGGAATGATAAGTCAAAAGGTTTATAACGCAAACCCAGTTCCAGTTTGCTGGTGAAGGTTAAGCGTATGAACACGTGCATCTAATATACGGGTATGATTAACAATTTTTAAAAGAATTTTACCGCTCAATTACAAACACTGGAAAAAAATTAGTATACAAACAAAAATGTTGGTACTAATTTCATTTCCAATTTGGTCGATTTTGTTCAAGCCTTTTCCGTTTTGCATGGCATGTCACCCAATTATTAAACGAGGACGGTAACAAAAAGGAAGCGATCCCCGGAGGCTACAATTTAATCAGCTCCAAAAAGTGCAAGCGATTTTTTTCCCTTCAATGTTTACCGTGTGCCTTTTGACTGGAAGAATTAAAACCGAGCACACAAACACACAAAAACTGCTTATTCCATAGAGGATGGGAAGGGAAGAAAAAGGAAAAACAAGACTTGTATAAACTCCATCCTCAAAACTGCTAGGATACGTTCTCAGTATGCTGGATGTACACTAATGCAAGCATTTTTCTGTACTTAGCATAAAAAAGCATAACGATGTATGTATGTCTTCTATGAATTTGTTTGTTAGACTTATTGCTAGCAAATCTC
This sequence comes from Anopheles minimus, assembly GCA_000349025.1. Lineage (NCBI taxonomy): Eukaryota > Metazoa > Arthropoda > Insecta > Diptera > Culicidae > Anopheles > Anopheles minimus. The sequence goes on from KB663655.1 coordinate 537,492, forward strand.
GAGACGCAGAAAAACTTTTTGAATTAAATTCGAAGCTGTCGTCAACTGTCGCAAGACTATGGAATCATCCCAATCGTAAACGAACTAAAATACCTTTCACACGCCATATGGTATAAAAAGGAAATTCATATTCTTAAGATTACACTTGATCACTTCGTACAAAAATAATTCAAGTAATTAGGTTAGTATCTGTTTTAATACTAAATTTATATTATCTTGCACCATTATATATTTTTCACCGCATAAAAATTTGTTGCCTTTTTTTTCTTTGCCTTGCTATGTGATCGTTTCATTCTTTTATTTCGTCAGCCTATTCGACGGTCTGACTTCAAAGCAGGGTGGCAAACGGGGAGTTAGTGGGGAAGGTCAACACCCAGCATAATCTGCATGAATATATAATAAAATTATTAAATATAATTATTCCTTATCCCGGCTTAACAGCAGGCACATCGTGCAACAGGAACGAACCCCCGAACGGAGACGCAATAGGGTGGCGAACGATGCACGCCTTCTCCTCCTTCGATGCTGTCCGCTCTTGGCCCGAGCAGTGTAAATATGCACAGCAACATGTTTCCTTGCTTTCTCTTTACCGACCATTTTCTTCACTTTTTCGCCGTCTCTAGACGCTAGCGATTGAAAATGAAAGAGGTCCGGTTTGCAATTGCAGGAGATGCACCGTGCAGCACAGCAAAAGGTTTGCAAAGAATATGAAACGAAAACCACACAATTTTAATGCTTCGTCAATGATTATCGATCCATCCATCGCGACGTACAAGGTATGTGTATGAGCGTTCCATTCTGCTTGCCATGTCCCTGAACTTGGCAAAAGGAATAGGGTTGTAGAAAATGGAGTTTTGCTCCCTTGAAAGAGTACGAGCGGACGAGCGAGTGAGCTGGAAAACGTTAAATTTAACGATCGTCAGTGGTGATAACATTATGTGCAAGGAATGTTAATTTCATTCCTGTATCACATCTGCATGTGTAGAATAGCCTGCATATACAGAAAGAGTGTTCCATTGGACAGTCCACACACGAAGAAGTACGCGATAAACTAGCTCATACAAACCGCCCATTGCCTGGACCCACTTTTAGCAAACATGTTTGACGCATTGTAACATTTGTGGTGAAGATAAAAATATATCATTCCGCGCACCTGACCTAAAACATGTAAGCCACGGTTTGTCGATGGTTTCGGCTTCATTCATGATACATTCAGCCTACCGACACCCGAACGGTCAACGGAAATCATTGTACGGAACATGCCCATCGCGCAAATGGATGATGCAACGCGCGTATAAATATTGATTCAATTAATTAAGTCAATATTGGCCATTCACAGCTCGCTCTCTGAGAGCGCACTGTTCCGTCACGCGCTCCCACAACTAACATCCGGAGGGCATGCGCCCATAACGTCCCAGTGTCCCTGGACGATGATCTTGTTCGTACCATCCCCTGTTCCGAACCAATCCACACAATAACATCATTTTGGAACAGTCCGATGGACTTGTCCAAAGTGAACTGTTTCACCGACCATCAACAGCTTCTTTTGGTGGAGGTAGTATTTGTTTGAGTTACAGGCGGATAGAAATAGGCAAGATTTAGATCCGGTAACGGATCTCAGCTTTAATTGATTTAGTTTTCTCGCCATCACCGTACCCGTGCGCGATGAATTTAACTATAAGCGCGAGCGTTCGTACATTTCTACAAATATTGATCTGTTTGGGGTTTTGTTTTTTCCCTGTTCGATAAATAATTCAACGGAGAAGATATTAACAGCAGACACCTTTGGAATGATGACATAAAAGAAGCAAATACATTTTGTTTCTAAGCGATCCTTCATCTTGTGTCTGTCACCATACTATGTTGCTAACTTAAAAGGAATGTTACGCAGTGAAAGAATTAATTCGATTCGAATCAATATTTACCACCCGTTTCGTTGTGGTAGCTTATTACAAAATTAGACACGACTCATCTAATTCGTGCTGTATCATCTGTAAGATACTTAAGATGTGCAAAATGTAGCTGCGGATGTGTTGTGGAGTTGGATGGTTAAATCCAGCATAAGAAACCACGTGCATACTGTTTGTCGGCAAACGTAAGCTCATAATTGCGATGTACTGAATGTTGCTTTCGTCTTGCGAAAAAACAAGGAACTTCCTAAGGGGGTTACCTAAGGGAGATCTCTCCCGCCAAGGAAGCTGCCAGCACCGTGTCACACCGGGTCATGCTCGTGCTCGTGAACCATCCGCCAGACCATACAACGTTCAGCGCTATAACTAGCGCCAGTAGAGGTGAAAAGAATAGAACTTACACTAGTCATCGGTAGTCGCACAAAACATTATGCGCGGAACACGGAACGGCTTCGTTAGATATTGCCGCATTGCCCGGTCTAGGGGGGCTGCATTGGGGCGCGACTATTGGCGGATAGCGAAATGTTTTTACACTAAATTAACATATGTTAGACATCCAATGTCAGCCGAAAGCAGGGAAGGGTTCCTGATGTGGTTTGAGAGATGGGAACAAACAGAGTGGTAAGGAACGAGAAAGGTAGAGTAAATCAGCAAAAACTTCCAAGCGAAATGAGGCGGCAGCGCAATACTGGTTCGAACTGATCGAATGTGGATAGCATTGGCGATATATTCCTAACGAAAACAGAAGCAGCCTAACTCTTCTATATTTCCCCATTCGGAGCGGGTGAGATTGAACCGACTCACGGTAGCTGTCGGTACAACAGCCGTTACTAGAAATAGAATTTATAGACACGTAAAAAAATATATTTCAATATGTATAATTAGAGATCCACTTTGTGGTCTCGAGTTTGAGGGGAAGATGTCATCCATCAGATGGATGTGTGATACTCTAGGTCTCCAATGAGATGGTTTCAATCAATTTCCACAACGAATGCCAACCCGTAACCCATCGGTATTCCGCCGATTCAACCGGACCGGGAGTTGATGGATCATCATCGATGCAGAGGCGCTTCGTCTTAAATTCGGAAAATTGACTTCCATCGCTCATCATCATCAGCATCGTTCATGCTACTACTAAGTCACAAAATGGCACACACGCTCCCGTGTACGTCTTTCGATGCGTCATGTAATTATAAATCGAACGGCGAGCAGGCAAACCATTTGGGAAACTTAATGCCCATCCTCATGGTACCGGGTGTGCGTTCGATCGGAAAATGGACCTAGCGCGGGTTGCATTAGCAAGTGGATTGAATTTCCCATGTTTCGGTGACTCGCGTAATGGTTGTAACAAATACAAAAAAGAAAAGAAAAACAAGTCTGCGTGCTTTCAGAGTAAGATCATATTCTAAGTAACGTAAAATCAAGCTTGCTCTCAATTTCTTAATTGAAACATATGGTTCATTTTAGTGGCAAAGTACTGCGTTTTCTACAATTTGAAACGCGAGACATACAAATATAACGCGCAAAAGGTTACTGGGTCTAGGATAGGTATCATCTTGAAGTATTTATTCCATTCGAACTAAATGATGAATATTCTTCAGCGGACAAAGGTTGAAGTATTTAATTTTAATAAATAATAATAATCGATAATAATAATGAAGATAAATTAATAATCAAATTTCTCTGTGAAATTAATTATTGAGAACAAAATAATGGATATACTAACTGAATACTTGACTAAACATTTGAGGTCAATTCCTTGGGTCTCTTATTATCTTTTCGCCACTAGCAAAATGGGAACACATTTACTGTCATAATCAAATAAGAATTTAAAATTTTCAATTGTTCACAAGCGTTTCCATACATTGTCGAATACCAACAAAAAAAATGTATAAACACATGCTAGAGGTATTGTTTGTGTTTTCAACAATCAATTTAAATTCAACAAAAATTCTCATTTTGGTTCTTTATAACTTTGCTCAAGAGGGCTTTCATATCATTTTGGCTCTTCACTTCAAAAAGTTTTTAGATTACATGAAGATTAGACTCTCAAAAAATATCCAGTTGTCTGTTTGTATTTAAATAACTATTGTTGTGTTTGAACCACTGTTTCCAAATCTTTATAACACTTGAAATTAAATGTTACGAAAACTTGTATTCGTTGCACCCTAATGGCAAACACGAACTACTGCAATAGTATGAGTCATCATACTATAATACATGGAATGATTTCATAATAAAATCCATATTTAGTGATTTGATTTATTGCTGTAGCAGTAATCGATCAATTCTAACCACAACATTACAAAGCACACACTTCACATAAAAAAGTATGAAAATAGCTTGAGTTATTCATTTTACAATCGATGCAGAAGGATGGGTAGTATTTTTTGTTGATGCATTTCTATTACCTGGTGTGAAAGAACTGTTACAAGCAAAAATAATTTTACTTTCAGCACTTTTTTCATCCACTTTATCCAATATTCCAAAGCTTCCTACAACAATTCATTTATAAGCGTTTTAAAAGGAGTTCAATTGAATGATTTAATGTATCTACTCATCTACTCATTTTCAAATAAGGTACACCAAATGCCATCGATCTTGTCCGTGCAAAACGTTTATATAACGTTGAATAATGGATACTTCCCACCACAAGGTTTGAAGTACTTCATTTCTCACACTCCCGTTCGTCAGCTTCTGTTGGGAAGATGTAACTGTCTCGCTGTATAAGTTTTATTCAAACTAACCAACTGAGCCGCAGCGGTGTATGATTGTTTAATTGCACTCGTAAAAATTACAATTTGAATACAATGCAACATAGCAAGATGCGACATTGCGCACATGATGTGCACTCGGGGACAAGTAAAAACAAAAATTCGTATGGTGAAATTAATAATAATAACAAAAACAACGTCCACAGGCATATAATATAGAGATTGAAATGGCCTCAAGGCGGATTCGAACGGCGGCACAAATAAATGAAGACGGCAAACGCGCATTCGCGTGTCGTGCAGGGATCATAATTTCAATTTCCTCTGTATTTTCCTTTTCGGCGCATTCGTTTGGTACTGCAACGACCGATGCTGCTGCATCTTGATCGTTGCACCGCGGCCGTTCCTTTGAGTTGATATTATTCATGAGACAAATTCCTTGAAAAGCAATGAAATGTCCAATGTGTGGAACGATTTTAATACGGCACTGTGCGCTGGCGTACAAGATCTACCGACGGAAACATTTTATAATTGCCTCTTCCTTGAAGCGGAAAGGTTTCCCTCCGGAATTGTTCCTTGTAAGAGAACATTCAGAAAACTCGACCCTGAGTGGTGACGCTGCTACTCTTTGCTGGTTCCAGTTCCGTATTCTGCTGGTTTGGTACTATTCCTCTTCAATGTTTTATTTACTTGAGAAAACTCATAACGATTTTTCCTTTCGAGTATTTATATTAAAAAAAAATCTGTGTCGTATAAACTACTGCCGGATTTTTTAAATACATATAAAAAAGGCTTCACGTCATGCAAATTACCGTTATTAGGTGTGTTGCTCAGCTGCTCTGATATGCTTATTTATGCGTAACCAATATATTAGCTGTCATTATCTAAACATAACATACCGGAGTTCAAAAGTACTCCTTATCTTGTCGGCATTTCATGCTTTCATGTCAATGCGCACCGTCGTCTCGCATTCGACTGTCCAAGGAAAATGTTTCAATAATCGTTGAAGTCCCTGATTGCAAAATGCCAAACCTGCCCAGCCTTTCGTCCCGTTCACAACGCCGGCACAAAAGAACTCCTTAGATAATATGATCACCAAAGAACCACGTCATTCAGCTACGGTCACAAAATGCGACGGAAATGATGTACAAATAATTTTAGACAAACCTCCCGAACTGCCATTTCCTCCCCTTAGTGACTTCCGCCCCCAAACCATCGGTCCCTTGTTTCGCCGGCCTGCAAAACAGGGCTCCACCGTCGCATCGATCGATTCAATTCGGTGTTGCACGCCAAAAGCAGCTCCCATTTGTCACCGGTTGGACCTTTCGCATGACCATGATGATGGTGTGTGATAGGTGAAATCCTCGTATATCTTGTTTCTTCTGCTTTTGTTTAGGAGGTCTTATATAACTTCACATTGATCTATTTTTCCCATTTACTTGAAATCTGTCACTTGAATTACCATTATACACTCCCCCACACGCTTCAGCACGACTGATGCTCCATAACGGATGCTTTATTCATTCGTAGGGTATTCTATTTTTTCGGTTTGTTTTGTGTGACATTTCAGGAGGCCAACCAAATACGCCCACTCAATCAGCGCAAGATGGTCATCCCAAAAATATGCTCCCTCTGCATATCAAACGGGATCGGCGGTGGAAGCACAACCAACGGATGCTGCACGCCAACCATTGTCGTCGCCGCGGGACCTCGTCAATCATTTTCTCATCAATCGGTCTCTAGTCGCGACCACGGGCGTACAGTACTGGGACCTGAAAACCTTCCGGAACACTCACCCCGAAAGACCTTCGCCGCCAAACAGAAAAGAAGAAAAAAGATCTACGAACGCATTGAACTATTTTCATGTGACAAACGGATGAACTTTCCGCTCTTTTCTGCCAAGGAAATCGTTTGTCAGCGCGCCATCGCAATCGATGGAAAGGAAAAGATCGAATGATTACGACTGAAAATTCGTAAAATAGAAAGTGACAATTCTATTCCAATGTTGACGGAGTGGCAAGAGGAGGGAAGAGAAGATGGCGATCGAAGACGTGTTTGTACTGTTTTCCTCTTATCCGAAATGGTTATTAATAGGTGGCGTGTCCTAATGAGCGGAAAAATCGGTTCACGTACGATGGAAAAGGAAGATTGTGTATGTTTTTTTAATGCTCCGACCGCCATTGACGTTATATCACCGACGCGTATTCCGTGGCACCTACTTTCAAATTGTTTCATTTCGCATCGAGAACTCTTTGAAGATTAAAAAACAAAACAAAATAAAGCAATTTTAACACTGCTAACGAGAAACGTTCAACAGTAACGACGACGAAAATGTATTAGTCCATTTGACACATATGCTGGAATAAGAACACAATCATAAATTGATTTTGTTTTTCATTAAATACAAGAAAAACAATCTCCACGAAGGTGAGAAACAAGACGCTGTATAACATCGTGCGAAGAATTGAAAAATGGTCAATAAATAAGTTTGTTGAAATCTTGTTAATACCCGCCCGACGCGCTTCGTTATCACGCGGTCTCCATACGTCAACACCTTGTGTTTTGTTGGTTGTGTTCATAAACGCAAGGGAAAGGTGCGTCCAATTTCTGGCTGCACACAGATGCACTTTGAATGCAATTTATAAATATTATAATCGAATTATGCAGCCGTTCAACACCTTTTCCTGGTCGATATGAGAGAGTGCCAACGAGAGGGTGCTGTAAGAGGAACTATGTTTTCTTGCGGTTTCTTTGCTTTGGTCTGAATTGATAAGTACCAGGAAATTTCTTTGAAATGGTTGCATAAATTTGTAATATAACGGATGGTGCTGGGCGATACTATATGTTCCATGCTAGACCTGAATAAACAAGGATTCAATAACTACCGACATACAAATCTTCAAAAAATGTATGTATCTTAAAATATGCTAATAGGATTTTGCTAGAAGAAAGTGCTCCCACGGAAAAAAGAATGTTCGAATGCACTTTATTACGTATTAGTTGAGTTGAGTGATACATATTTATTGAAAAGATTGATTGATTTTAAGTTTTAGGCCATTTAATTGACTATACTTACATCGGAAACTGCTATCGGATATTACCCAAATATTTAAGTATGTAAAATTTTAAAAACAATATAACAATTACTACCCATGCATAGCACAATTTTTTTTCAAACGTATAAAAAATTACAGAAAATGTAGGATGATAAAAAATTTAAACCTTCCAAGAACTTTTCCTGCAGCAGTACAAATCAATAAATTTGTAACACTGATAGGTACGTGCTGTTGCTAATCGATCGTGCAAATTGTTGAATGAAAAGCTTTCCCCGCACCCGAAAGGCGCTCCTTTTTAGTGAATATAACACTTCAATTTATCAATTTATGGCCTGTCAATTTGGCGGCTCCCCGCGGGAAACGGACCGCCTAACCGTCCAACCGAATAAAGCGGGCGCAACTGAAAAAGGTGTGATGGTGGTTCCATCAGCAAAATGCTTTCTCCCTACACAACCAGCAGGGTGGATGATACCGTACGATAGCGATTGCGATCAACAGCTGCTCGCTTTATCTGGCTAACGAGACACGAGCCAGGAAGAATTCAAAAGTATCGACCACTACATCACCACCGTAAGAAAAAAAGTGTGAAATCATCTCTCGCCCCAATATTTCGAAACCGAACCGCTCGATCGCGCTGTGGGTGGGAAAAGGAGTGTGTTCCATCTGCCAAGGATCGTGTGTGTCCCGAATCGAAACACAATATTACGTGATGGTAGCGTGTGATCGGTTCCCTTCGAGCAGCCGAGCAGAATCACCGGTAAGAATCAGAGCACATACAACTATTCCCGTTTATTTCACACGTTTCGCTAATCCGCCCATTGCTTCAGGCGGCCACAACGAGAATCACGCTTGAGAATAATAAATGCTTGATATGAAAGAAAAAAAGAACGATGCCAGAGGTGCAGATAACAGATTTATTACTAATTGAAATTTAATTTACAATTCAGCATCTTCTTGCGGCAACGACAAAATATTCCGTGCTTTGCAAGCTTAATTCTTACAGGAGGAAAATAAATTGAACGATTAACCGTGCACGATACGCAATATCACCGCTACAGTTTATCGACAGATTCGATTAATATCATGCCACAGAATTTGATAGCGATCGCGCTTGTCCGATCACTAATCAGATACGATGAAACGAAAATTTATCGCTTCTGTCGCACGATTTTCATTGTTTGTAGCATCGCACAGATGACAGTATTTTGCTAGCTCTTTTTTTGTTTTTTTGTTTTTGTATGACGGCCTGGCCGTATTAGATGCTAGATCATTATTATATTCAGCAGTTTTTATAAATATAATGCTAGATCATTATATTTATTATGCAATTGTTTTATGCGCCTAGAGCCAGTCCAAATTTAAATGTTGCAATTGGAATTGTAATAAATTCTCTTTATATATTCTCGATTTTCAACATAATTCCAGAGCATGATATAATATATAAGTTAATTCTATATTATATAATATATATAATTTTATAAATCAATTACTTTAATTAACTAAGTTTCGTCATAATAACTATTAACTCAGTTCACGTTGAGCATCATCTTTCCTGCCATTTTCCGTCAGCTCCTCCTTCGATTTTTCACTCTTTTACAACGAATTTATAAAATAGCAATTTCGAGAAAAAATATGTAATGTTTGAACATTCTTTACTATTACCAAAACGGTTGTGTAAACTTCTTAAATTAACCTTACTACATTTTCACGAAGTTGGAACATAAAAAGCATGCCTTGGCATGCTCGGATCATGTTAACACAATGAAAATTAAGCATTCATTGCATGTTTGTGTCATAGCATACAATGAACCAGTACAACCCGACCCTCTCCCACCACAGTTCGTTATCGTTTGATTGACGTTTAATTGATTGAAGATTAGCTACTGGGCAAGAGGTTGTCTTTCGTAACAAGCCTTGTTTATATATGTGTGTGTTTATCTTATGATTCCAATCGAACACGTCCATTTTCACGGTGGCAGTGACTTAGCGGAAAAATGTTTCCACCTTGCTTGTAAAGACATGTCAGATGTCGTGTCGAAAGGGTAGTTCGAGTTTGATGATCTCGGGCAAGATACGACAATGATACGGCACGTGATACTGCAACAACTTCGGCACCATCCTTTCCGATATCCGAGAGAACAAGCGATAAAAAAGCAAACCATAAAAGAGGAGGCACAATGAAAAGGCATTCCCGATGACACAGCAAACATGCGAATGCTGCACAGGGGTTTCCTTACGATTTGATTGGCCCAACGTACATGCAAGATGGGTTGGGAGTTGACGGTGTGCACCATGTTACTGCCCCATGTTCCGGGTGGTTATTCGATCAATTTCCAAGCACCGGCAACACTTGGGGGGAATTTGTTTACAAAATTGTTTAAGTGCCGCGGCTTAGGGCTTCTCATTTCAAACGACGCGTGCCGGTCTTTGCTTCTGGCATTCGATCGATCGTAATCAATAGGCTCACCCTGAATTTCGTTCCGCGCTCCGCACTATTATGGTGAATTGCTTTACAGCTCTTGCTTTTTTCGGTGTTTTCGGTTGCGTCTCGGAAAAAAGTCGGCGGTAACGAAACGCGTTGATTATGTTGTGATGTGTTGCTTGTAAACAATCGACCACCGCTTGCGCGATCTGGTGGCATCGCAGCTCCGAGAACAGATATGTTGAGCGGCTTTTTTGACAAGGAGATTGGAGGAGTTTTTATTCGACTGGCCGGTTCTTAAATCATGCAAACAAATGATCCATCATCGGTTTTTATTACGGTACGATAGACTGAGAATGAAGGGATGCACCGAGTCGGAATGGGCCACCGTTTGTAGTAGGGAATGCTCAAATTTTCCTATCAATCGCCAGACAATTTGACGCCCGTTGTTGGCAAGAGATGATGATGGTTTTCGGCGAGAAACATCAACAACAAGCAGCTAAGATAAAAATGATTTTTTTCTAGATGTCATCAACGTATGATAGCGATATTTAGTATTTGTATTTTTGAAACGCTTTGCATTGTAAGAATAATAAATCATCTTTGTAAAACACACAACAAAGCTTCATGTTTTCAAATTGCACCAGCCTAGGAATCCAAAAACAGACGAAACGCTTGAGCGCTTCAAATCACTCCGAAACGTGAATCGCCCCACACTGCATGTCTTTCCACTGAACTGATGCTGAAAATACGGTTCAATTTTTCACTAGTACTCGGAAGCTAAACAATAAAAAATACACCCGAATCAATGAGCCACTATCCTGCAACTACAAAGCTGCAGATCAGGGCAAGATGCGCCCATCATGTTAGTAGACGATCCGCACACAGCTGTCGGAAATATCGATCAAGCGAAACAAAGGCAACCAACAGACCGGGGGCCACGATATAACATCAAATGGCCAAAACAACGTACCCTCCTGTTCCCCCTTTTCCAACGGTAATGACCACAGATCAAAGGGTGCTTTATGTTGGACGGAGTAATATCGAAAAAATGGGAAAACAATACGACGGACCATGCCACAGGCATACGATATTTGAGGAGGGAAAATCAGAACCGTGTATTTATTACTCAAAGGCGAAAATTCGGAAAATGCATTGTTGACTGTTTTGCAAGCTAGGCGTATGAAATGGAAAATGGATCGATGATTTTATTGAATACTGGGTTTAATATTAGGAGTAAATGGGTTAAAGAAACAGAACTTAGGTTGATTTAATTTTTCTGTATCATACAGCAAAGCAAAACCCATCACTGAAGGTATTTTTACAACACAAAAGAAAAACAAATGAATATTGCAAATTACCACAAAACAGTAATAGTGATAGCGGCGCCGGTCTTCACACCGGGGAGGGAAGGTACGGGGAGAGAATTCTATCCGGACCATTCCCCCGCAGTGTAGACTTTACTATCCAATTGTGTTGTATACATATTTCTAATGCGCTATATTACATGACCTTTAAAGAATAAACAAGGACAGTTACATCAAAGAGTTGTCATGAACCAAAGTATTAGTCTATTTATTCTGACGATTTCATCAGTAATTGAACGTTGCGCATGTTTTCGTTGTTTTATATCGAATCGTTTGTCCTCCATATGTATTTTTCCACGATTTGTAACCTTCGTTGTAAAGTGTATCACGTAGATTAGATGGGATAAAAAAATATGATTCCGGCCAGATTCTTACATTGATCTTGACGGAATCAGTCGACATAAGGGTCAGCAATGAAAGTGGCAATCGGCGTGAACGCAACACATTTACAATGGTTTGATTCATAGGTCTTGTTTATGAAAATTGTTAACAAAAATCGGTTTATGTTACATTGTTCTCAAAAACAATAGATAACATTATATAAAACCTGGTTTGAAGTCCTGCTAAATACATCATACGGATAATCAATTGCTTAACTTCTGACTCTATTTATACTAAGGTGCTACGAAAGACATACTGACCACTTTATGAGAAATTGTTAGTTATATGTTACTTCACTAAACCAAAATAAAATAAAACCTAAACTACATGATTTGGTCCGAACATTAGCCATTCCTCATCGTTTGAAATGGTTCTTCGGGGAAACATAACATATATTCATGTGAAATAGATCAACACAAACTATCCATCACGAATGCATAAAAATAAATCGATCTTTGAATTCGTAGAAACAGTAACACAAAAGAACCATCGTTAGGCACTGATTGAAAGGAATCAATCAAGAAGCGATTTGTTTTTTGTTTGCACCTACAGCACCGTGCACAAATCAAACTGCATACACAGCACCGGTTCCATGCCGTTTTGCATCGATTTGCACTAAGCTGTTGAAAATCAGACGTGCAAGGTAATCAACAACGGCGGATCGACCCAGAACCAAACGAGCTAGGCGCGATACTTCCCGCAGCTTCGATTCCGATCGAACGTTGCGATCTCGATGAGATACAGTTGCCCTCTCCTTCTCGCGCAGGATGTCTTTTGTGGAGCGGTCTAACCCTGAGTACCCTTTTTACCATGTATCATGATAGTAGAACTAACAGGCAGAGTGAAATGTGGCAAGGACGGGGAGCTGTTTTGACTTGATTGTAGCGCCTGTGGACGAGGTTGACGAGGGGTCACAGGAATGCATCGTTACTGTCCAGTGTCCAATTATTCAACATAAACTTTTATTAATCATTCGCGACGACAACACGATCGCGTGGAGTAGATACGGCGAAGGAAACATAAGCTCCACTCTCCCCCGGAGGCGTAAAACGTTCGCGATCTGAAAATATTAAACCTCAGGCGCCGTCTATCACCGTCCGGGACGAGGAAGGGTCTTTAAACGAAGACAAAACAACAACACACCACAATCCTCCCAAGGAAGAAAACGAAGGAATGGCTCAAATCGATGATCCTAGTGTCGGGAATCAATTCCATAGTGCGAACGCAGATGGGTTGTGTTTCTGGAGCCGGCGAAGGTGTAGTTGTTGAAGAAAGGAAACCATAGAGAGAAAGCCGAACCGAAGACGGGTGGAAGATTGATATATTGATTTCGGATCAATTTGACAGCGAGAAAATTGCGTTCCTCTTTTTATTGCTACGCGCCACGGATCGAACCGATTGGTGTTTCTTTTTGGTCCTACTGACCAAAAAGGTGGTGGTGGAGATGGCAGTAGTAGAGGTGATGGTTTCAGATTTGATCATTCTTTTTTTGATTTGAATCGTGAACTTCCCCTTACCCCATCCGGAGGCTAAACTCAGTCCTTCCTCCCCGCTGGCTATCTTCCGTGTAACGAAAATTATGTTCGCTTGTACCAACCGCACACACCGGGGCTAATGATTTCATGATTTTCGTTAACGCATGAATCCAGACGATACATTTGCGTATTGGAAGCAGTTTCTGGTTGGGACGGGGAAGGGTGTGCAGGATCCTTGGACTATCTGCCGGCCTAAACCGATTCCGATCTTGCGGACCCACCAGCCATAGTGTGTGTCTGTGCGTCTATGAGTGATGTTTCTTTTTTGTTACGTTTGTTTCTTCAGCAGCAACATTGATACGCTCTCCGCCTTATGAATGATCCGAGAGTTCGACGGCAGAAGGCTGTAGAGTAGCAACGTTACAAACCTTTCCCGACCTAATTCGTTCCCCTACTTCTTTATCCCTTCCCGTCATCATCAGACAATCGTACAATAACAGTGTAAATTACGATTATCTCGTACGAGCTTCTAATTTGACTTTGATTAATCGTTGTGATCAACCCCGAGAACCCCCTTTCTCGGGTGTCCCCGTAATCGTTTCGGCTGGAATTTTTCACGCCTAACTGATGTAGTTTCCCTCCTATCACGATTGATAGTGAATTTGAAACATACATGCAATAAACATGTATTACTTTCGCTAAAGTCTTTCTTTTCTGGAATGGAAAAGAACAATGTATCAGAAGTTGCTTATGTCATTGTCAAAAAGTAGGAATAATGACATTATTCGCGTTTAGTTTGATCATATACATATACAAATATAATTTGTTTGTGCGATCGTGACCAATAGATGTTTGAATAAATGTAAAGTCAAATAAACTACTTTGCGTCAAACTTAATTCAAACAAACTGACATCTACAAGGTGACAGCCGTACACATGGTTTGAGGCGGCAAAACATCAAAACTGTATCAAAACAGATGCCAATGTGGTATTCCATCTCCGGAGGGATTCCTATGGTGCTAACAAAATCAATCAAAAGCCACCGATATGTGATGTTTTTCATTGAGAGATAGACGATAATTAGATTCACAAATACTGCCTACGAAAAATATGTCATATAATCTGAATTCGAAGCCGCAGTAAAGCCAATGATGGTGAATTATTTTATAACACTGTAGTAGCATCCCTGAATCCTGTAGTGTAGCTTCTCTCCGATCGAACATCAGGAAAGGCGAACGTTGGGAAGAGATTCGATCCGTCGACGTTGTGCGACATAAAACTACGAACCATATAAAACTCGACACACACTGTGCACGCTCGGGGAGTGCGGCACTTTCTGTGCCACTACATTCTTTCCGCGCTCACACTTAGTTTTACCCCAAATCGCTAGCATCATTCATAAAATCCGTTCGCGCAGACAAGACGCGAATTGCTGCAGGAGCGTATGCATTTTATGAATGTAATTCAAAACCGGCCAACGACCCACAACGATGTGCACGTTTGCTGAAGAATGCAGGGGGAAGTTTCGTACCTTTTTGTTGTTGTTTTTTTTTGTATGAGTTTTTTACTTCTCTTCGCCCATGGAGAAGAGAAACTATCGCATTTGGAGCAGAGTTAGGTTTCGCAGATTCGCAGATTGAGAGCAGGCAAGATCGTTAAATATTAACTTTAAGGTTGCGCTACTCATTTGCTCAGTTGCATCCGTCGCGTCGTTCTTGGGGGCTATAGTGTGCGAACTGAACTGATGAATGAGACGTGGTACACCGTGGGCCAATAAAATTTAGAGCCGTCTCATGCGGTGGTTACAAAACCAGAACTGGGACGATGACTTTTCCCCATTACTGTGGAATTCTGAACGCTTAATGAAAGTTTACTAATTTCAGAGTGAATTTGCAATTAATTTTGGCATTCCATTACCTACTTCCTGATTGGATTTGAAGTTTGGTGTTGGGTTTTATGATAATTGCTATAATCAAATAATGTTTTTAGACATCGAATGTTCGATGTTCCCTTCTTTTGGGCATCGAAAAATAAAAAATGAGTTTAAACAACTTCAGTTTAAAAAACTGCATGTAAATGGATTGTACTCCAATAAAAATATCCTAAGATATTTTTAAATACTTTTGTAGCCCACTAACAAGAACCCGTACACAGTAAAAAAAAGTACAAATTTATTTTACCATTATTTCAGCGTTTGTAACAACAATCCAAAAGAACTTTAGCTCGAAAAAATAAATTAACAAATTTATAAAGGAAAAAAACATGGCGATCGAAAATAAGCCAGGGAATCCAGCTTCTAGGGTAAAATTCTATTAAAAAATAATTGCTGCCAGTGGTCTGTCATTCGTGTAGTGATTAATTGAATTCAGACGAGAAAGATCCAAATTCATCCCAGTGTAATACACTGGAACCAATGTGATAGAAAAAAGGCAAGTAAACCTTGCCCAAATGAAATGTGTAATGTGAACGGAAAAAGTTATCCACATGAATGGAGTTGATAGTGTTTCAATATCCGCACGGAAGGCAATAGAAATTCCTTACACCCGAAGCGTTGCTATGTGCCATGCTACACTATGTTTCCAAAATGTTCATCAATGATTCAGTGTATGATGAATCAGTGAGGCGGCTAGGGCATATCAGCAAAAAAGATTATTTGGGCACGATAGTGGAAAAAACATTGCTACCATCACTTACCTCGCTTTTGCATGAACAGGAACAGATCGTCCAGAAATTCCTTACGCTTCGGGTCATCGTTGATTTCGTACAGCTGCAAAGTAAACAAGGACAAAATGATATACGATAAATGTTAGAAAAGTGTGTGGATGCAACAATCCCAAACGCTAACACAGCCCACCTCCTGTGCATCGATGAGTTGCTTAAAATGGTATTTTTAAATGTTTGCGTTTATCGTGACGTCCGGTCGGGGCAATTAGTTAAT
Organism: Anopheles minimus; assembly: GCA_000349025.1. Classification (NCBI taxonomy): domain Eukaryota; kingdom Metazoa; phylum Arthropoda; class Insecta; order Diptera; family Culicidae; genus Anopheles; species Anopheles minimus. The sequence continues at coordinate 553,752 of KB663655.1, forward strand.
AATTTAACAGTCAAAATCAATTTGCTTCGGCCGGGCCACGGTTGGGCCTATCGCTCGAAAACTAAACACGCTTAGCCTGTGCCATGTTGCACACATCCGACCGAGGTCGCTGTCAATGCACCAATGCACCGAACCCAATGCATTACTATTATCGCCAATCGAAACCGCTTATAGCATTGGGTGGATGGGCGGTAAAAACCTCTCCTCCCCTCCCCCCAGTGGGAGAGAAAGATAGCAACGTGTCGACACGTGATTTACCTGTACCTGTGAAAGAGATGGAGCATTTTCATGTTTAACATATTTAATCGTTTCAACGCAATCGTACTGTGAATTCTGCGTGAATTCAACCTGATGTAATTGTTAAGGGAAAGTTTATGCTTTTTTTTGCTTCAGTTGTTTTTGAGACTCACACACACCTCCTGTTAACTATAACAGCGTGTGTGTATTTGTACATACGTATCAACATTAATTACAATTGGCATCAGCATTAAACTTATTTAAATTGATTGCGTGCTTCTTGAAATTATTTTTATTAGTGTATACGAGAAATAGCGCAAAACCATCCCTTCCCGAACCACACACACACACGTACACTCCTTTGTTCATCTACCCCAGCAAGTTCGTGACTTTGGAGCTTCCCGGCGCTCTGGTGGGGCGTCACAACAATTGGCAGCATTGGTGCAGTAGGGTTTTTTTAACAGTTGCCGTAACTGAAAGATGATTGGTGAGCTTCTGTTAGTACTGTTGGTCTGAGTTTCACACACGTGGGTGGTTTGCATTTATTTACCAGACAATACGATAAGCTATTGCAGCACTGCTTCACGGGAGCCATTTTCATATCTATTTGAAATAAGATGCAATGACAAACTAAATCACGCTACCACACGCCGAGCAATCGTATCAATTTAATAAGTAGTAGTTAGCTAGAGTAAGATATGAACGAGCAGGATAATAGAACCATGAGTCGACTCAAAACACAATTTTATAATTGTCACCACTGCACTACTATGAAGTAAAATGGCACCATTATCTGGCACATTTCCAGGGTCAACCAAGAGCGCATCTACGGAATGGGATCATTGGAGGGTTTGTAGTTTTTTTCTGCTCACTACCAGTTTCACCTCGCTCAACGATGCCAATTTTCGACCTGCGTGTGAAAATGAAGGTCATCTCGTATTGGAAACCCGTTACACATTGGAGCCCCGAATTCCATACACTTCCGCTGCGAGACAGTTGATACTTAATGCAGTAGTAGAAAAAAACGACAGAAAGTGCAACGTGTAACCGTTAAAAATGATTACACTTACTGTAATCCGCCGTCCTAACCGGCTGTTACAATTACTAGCCCGCCAACGATGCAATCGGCGCAAATGTAAGTACGGGATAATCGATGAAATAAATATGCAAAATATGCACCTACAGAAATTATATGCTAAACATTACATTGTTGTTGGTGTCGGTTGCGTTGAGTCAGGGTATGGAACATACGGATTAAACATGGCTGCTTGGTGTTCGTTAATTAAAGAAGAAACATTCATTTCGTTTTATTCAATGTTGTTAAGTATTTTCATATCGTACTTTTGTATTAGTTTTTTAAACCATGAGCTTTAAATTTGCCTTTTTATCGAACTAGTTAACAACCTAAGATTGGTCTAACAATTAGGTTACGTCTGATGTATAATAATCTGATAACACTTAAAATTCATACATTTTGAGAGGTCGGACAATGAAGAACAAGTTAAGGATTATCAGCCCTGATTTACAAATATTTATGTTGTACTTATTTTCAGGGGCCGAAGCGATAACGGCGCTGGTCTCACACGGCAAGATCGGGGTTCAAATCCCATCCGGACCGTTCCCCCTTAGTGCGGACTGACTATCCAACTACGTGGTGTCATATGGTCTAGAAAGCCAGAAATGGCGGGCATGACCGAGTTATTTTAAAACTTATTAAAGTAAGATTCAAGATTTTAAGCATTTTTTTTATGTTCAACTTCTGAAATTATTCTTCATATACATTTAGTAACTGTCAATGAATGATTGCATAGGTCAATTCAGCTGATTTATTTTTGTTTTAGTGTTTGTCAAAAAATATCACACGATTAGGCAGTATCTGTTACGAGGTATGAATCTAGATGAGATTCGGTATACGACCTTCAGAATGTTACTTTCTACGAATATCCGATTGACCATGCTGTGCATGAAAAAAGTTGAACATATTACTACCAAACCATCTGATGCAAATGCTTTCCAATCTTTTGCAGGCGCAAATTCTTCAGCTATGAGTAGATAATACTAAAGAAACCTGTTTGGTTTGGTTGTAAATGATGATTTTTTATCAGAAGAAAAATTTGAAACCTTTTGAACACTGCCCAAATCTAACGATTTAGAAATAATTTCATTCAAAACTTATTCAATGGGGGAAAATATTCAAAGCCATTGAACCGCTTTGGAAGGAACTTCAAATAAGAAGTTGTCACGCGATGCGATTCGTTATTCTACGCTTTTTCGGAAAGCGATGGTATCGTTCGTTCAATTAACAAAGAATCGATCGCGCATGCTGTGCAGGAATGGTTTAACATAAAATTTTCGTAATATAATTGCTCGTGACGGTTGCGTTTCGTTTTCTCTTTTCGTTCTGTTTAAACCCTTGGACACATAATGGTGCTACCGAATATTTATCACATCCTTATACTTCAACCGTGGCTTCCGTCGACCTGTCGGAAACCAAGTTGCCTCGAGCTAAAAAATTGGCTATAATCTTTTCCGCCCGAATCGAGCAGGCAGACAGGCAACAAGCGATACGAAAGTAGCGATAATGCAAGCAACCAAATATGTACATCAAACATATTCTGATATAGAAGGTTAAACAAACGATCGCTAAGATAACAACATTACTGAGGAGATCGAAGGAAGGAGAATAGCCAAGAAAAAAAAACTAACCCTCTTAAACTGTGTAATTGCAATTCGGTTGCACGGACAGCAAGGCAAAATAAAAAGAAATCGTGAGTAATTTGTGCATACTTTGCATACGACGCTGTGTTGTTCGGAAGCTCGGAATGAATTTCAACGGGTGCATGTTAATGTAAAAATCCAAACAACGCTTTCGTAATGCTCTGTAAGGTGGACGACGTCCTGACACCACGTCACTGACAGCTGTAATTCGAGCACTTTGATGGTTAAAAAGTCCCGCTGAAACTGGAACAAGAGTGATTCCTATGCATTGTTATGTACATGTAACTCTAACGCATTTTGTTTATTATAGATGAAAACATTTCATTTGTTTTTTATTTATTTTATCGTATACATTTTACTTAACGGCTACAAGGGAATAAGAATGTGAAAAATCAACCGTAAATCACGAGTAGGCCATAAAACGCTATTATTAATGTTGGTGACATTAATACCTGCAACTTTCAATCCTAAAACAATGGCAATTTTTTTTACAGTAGATAAGATTTTTCACCTACAAAACCTGCACACTCGTGCGCATTTTAACCGCACTCACAAAACTGTTCACATCGTAAAAGAATGCGCGCGGGCGACATTTGCAAATCCACCGTTCATGCTGGTTCCGAAGTGCAATGAGTAATTTTCGTGGTTTTCGTAACCTGTCCGACCGTGTGTGCGTTTGAGTTGATTTGTCGTGAGAAACAAGCACGTTCTTTCTTCTTGTATGACATACCTGAAGGCATATTAGCAACCGTTTTAAAAGCCAACATTATTATTCGTGATGCCGTGGTGCCCGCGTGTATGACCTACATATGTTGATGGCAGCAGCGTCACACTATCAAACGGCACCACCACAGTGTAAAGAGAAGTTTCGAAAATGAAAACCGCAAAAGCCACATAATTTTTAACACTTTCATTTTTATTTCCACAACACCGCGCTTTCGATTGTTTCGCGGAGAAGGTGCCACGACGACTTGCTGTTCCTTTTTATCGGTCGATAGGCAGAGAGCTGATATTTAGATGGATGGCAGTCGTAACATACTTCTTTTGCAATCGATTTAATGTTATTTTCTAGCTGTCGTATTGTCCGAACATTGCTCAACATTTAATGAGATTACTAAGGGTATCGTAGTAGAAAAGCACATCTAAATGAGAATTACATTCCAACGGGACCGGCAGAGGCGATAACGGCGCTGGTCTCACACGGCAAGACCGGGGTTCAAATCCCATCCGGACCTTTCCCCCGTAGTGAGGACTGACTATCCAACTACGTGGTTATCATAAAGTCTAGAAAGCCAGAAATGGCAGGCATGACTGGAATAGGTCGTTACGCCAAAGAAGAGATTCCAACGATGCAACTATTGCTAAAATTAGATGCCTGTGATTTCATATCTAAACTTATTAAAGCGATGATATGCGCCGTCGAATGGTGATTATTGAATGATCATCGGAATCAACAATGGTCACCATGTAATAGCGGCAGGATAGTAACCATTTTTCATCGAAGTAACGCCACAACCAACTACGGACACATTGCGATCGACCAAACAACGTGAGTTGTTCAACCACTAGAAGCAATGCTGAGATTGATTGATGGATATCTGTTCGGACAAAATTGTACATAACAGACAGGAACACACTGGCACACAAACACCAGTACAAGCGCTGCCAAATGTCCCCAGAAAGAGGATGCGTCACAGTTTTTAGCACCTTCGAAAGATGTCGTCGCATTTTGGAGGGTTTAATGCTAAGATGCACAGAGTCAGTGTGATGTTCTCTCCTATAGTCGAGTGTATATTTGGCTTTGGTGGTATGTTAACGGTAGTTATTCTTGTCAGCTATGCACATCTAACCTCTCTGGGTCTTGTTTAACACGGAAAACTCGAGATGAAGTAAGTGGAATGGAAAAAATAACAAATAACAAAAAACTTCCAAATTTCCTCCAACACCGCGTATGACTTTTCTACGCTCTACCATACGAATCATGTGTAGTTCCTGGTACGAGAAATCGCGAAAGCACCGTTGGTAGATCGTAGCGGATCATTAACTAGATCAAATCACTATTTTCATCGTCAATTAGAAGCGTTCCATGTCAGGCTGCCGGCCTCGTTTCCCAGAATGTCGACCATTCTTGCCCTTCGAGCTTAATGGTGTGCTCCCCAAAAGCATGAAAAATAATCAATCATTTAATTTCGATCACCACGAACGATCTCAGCGCAGGGAGTGCGCGGCAGATCATCAGATCGTTACCAACGTGCCGGAACGGGCCAGCAAACAGGCTCTTGCGCCGCAACATGAAAAATTAATTTGTATTAATACAATTTACGATTTTAATGCCTATAACGAGATCATTTACGTTTCTTACGTCAGGTCTTGTCGCTTGCTTGCTTGTTGTACTAGATCAATGATGATCTTCTTTTGGATGCAAGACAGCTTCAATACAGCTTTCTTTTATCGTAGTTCGGACACACACACACAATCACACAAACACACACACACACACAAATCAAACCCGTTGGAGATACCTTTTCGCCCAATTAAATCCATCTCTTCGCTCTTCACAACCGTACCATCATGGACGATGATATCGAGGGGGAGACAAGGAAAAATAATATACTTGCTTCAATTTTTCTTCTCCAACGATTACGATCAACGCGCGCCATTATTACGTTCATCTTCCCGATCGTTTAAAGTGATCGTCGGTAGTGGCGGCAACGAGCACGGCAGCTTCTCAGCAGAAGCAATGATAGAAAGATCTAGAGTCAACTGTTTCGCCGATCTCGCTTAAGGAAGTAAACTCCTTACGACCCGGTTGGAGATCGTGTAGAGAAATAATAAACGCAATCAATCATCGTTTAACGCATAGGCAAGGTGGAGGGCAGGCAGCATAAAACACATCGTGCAAAGATATCGGGGTGCTGATTTGCAAGGTTAAGACACCAGATCGACCCTCGGAATGTCTAATACACGATTGAGAAAGCTTTCCAAAGTGAAATGATAAAGTTTGCAATAAATAGAAAAAAAATCAATGCAAATGTACGATTGGTGCGTTTATATTGCATATTCATTTGACATCAATCGGCTAGGGATTGAAAACTGTACAGTTGAAATTAGTGGAGTTCTCTTGCACTGTCATAGAATTTGGCTAAAATCCAAGTACAGTTTTATTCGCAAATTTCACTCCGGGTGGAGTACGAGTGTCGTCAACTGTGTGGTTTCAAAATTTAATACTTCTATCTGTTTCGTAAAGCGGTTCATTTTCCAAAGGTGCTCAAGAAGATGGTTTTATGTACTATATCTGAAAAGCAAATCGTTTGTGCATCCGTGCATTGGGGCTGCCGGTATGATTCTGCCCTGCACGTGATTTATGATCTATTCTTGACGTTACTGTGTGTAGCAGTGCAACGTTGTAGTGGTTGGATTGGAACTTAAGCAGCAGCATTTTACTCTCGAGACAGGTGTGTTGCTACGTGGGAACTTCCCATCAGCACAGGAATGTCGCTAAAATGTTTCATTTTACAAGAACAAAACCATTTATACATATCCGAAAGTTTCGGAACAGTATATGATCCATAATAATTTATTTGACATTCTCCATTTCACCCTTTTTCTTGTGTTGAACACGGTCTCTTTTTTATAATAAAGTACGCATTTTCCTCGCAAAAGTGAAACCTCCACTTGCCGCGAGATAAAGTTAAAATATTACTCGTTCAACACATATTCATTTGCAGTTGAACAGTGTGTACAAAAGTTTTCCGGGCCTACTCGCTTGCTCATCATTGGCATCGTCATCGTAACGTGTTAGTTGGGTTTAAACATGATGTTGCAGCCACAACAATACCATCCAACAACGGACAGCGGCAAACATGGATGGATATTAATGTACAACATAGATTGAATCGAATTTGACACGCCTCTCACTCGGTAGGCTATTTCATGCCCGTTTGTACCATGGCACGTATAAAAGGTTTTATAAATTTATATTTATACTTCCCACAGCCTCATAAAGTACGCCAGCTTTCTTGAGCATTCAAAGTGCATATGAGCGAAGCGCCTTGGTCCTAGCCTTAGCACACACGCTAGTATCTATTCCATAGTGTTGTTTGAATCTTTCGTGTTGTATAGACGCCCGGTGTGTTTTAAATTAATTTTTTGCAAATAATTGCACTGTAGTTTACCACCTTTGTTTCATGTTTTAGTTACGAACATACGAACTTACAACAAACATTTTACCTACATGGTTTTTAAATTTACTCACTGTTTGCCATACACTGTTTCGGTTCAGCGCTTTTATCTTGTTGCTTACCTGAAACGAAACAATGAAGTAACGAATTAACACATTTAGTTATTTATTTTTTTCAAATTACGGACTATTTTTCGTAATCAAAACATAAACTTTTCGTTTTAGGATTATTTCCTATCGTCAGTAGCCAGCAATAAACTGCAGCCGGCTGAATGTGAATAATCATTTTAACAACATCGGTTTATATGATGTTTCCAATTCGCTCAAATGCACACGAGAATATTGTCGGTGTCGATAGCAACACATTTTGAAGATTGGTTTCACCGAAAGCAATAAAACTAATTGAGTGCTTCTCAAATGGCAGCCAAACATCGTCCCAATCGCGTGGTATACTTTTCACACGACGAACGTTTCAGATGGCAATTTGCTTAATCCTACTGCATCGACGATGCTTACACATTGTTACACAAGCGTGCAGGATGCAAAATGGTCAGTTGGTTTTGCTGATAAAGGATACAAAAAATACAACCACTCTGCTTGGTCTGTTTACTTCGTTAGCCCAACCAACCTCGAAGTGAAGGATCGAAACATCAAACACACGGAACGCGAAAGGCGAACGAATAAATTTACAATTTTATGCACCCACAAACCGTTTTGCTGCATCAAACAGAGTTCATAGCGAAGCGTTATGGAAGTGAAGATGGGAAATACTTAATCTGCGCCAGGGCAACAGGGCTCACAATCGACGTTCGAATTTACACGAGTTTTGTTTTTATTCCTGAAATCCATAAACCAGGCTAAAGAGGACACCACTATTCGACGTATTGAACGGAAAGTGGTTTTATTCCGTACGGTGTCGGACAGGATGTACGGTTAGTAATTTCACAATCATAAAAATTGCCTCGTCAACCATCTTTTCACCTTTTTTCAATTCTAAGAGTGAGTATGTCTGGCTTCCATCTTCCATTCATTTCGTTATTAGTATCAGTTTGTTGCATTTTTCGGCTGATCGTAAACAATCATTCATCAATGAATCATATTGAAATAAGTTATTTTTATACTGGAATTATTGACGTTTTCTTCAACTTTTGCTTGTGTTTTGTCTGAGAAGAAGTTGTCTGCTAATTTCAATTAGTTTGCAAATTATTTGAAACGTAACTGAATTAAAAACAATTGCACAACGCTTATGGAAAGGCTTATAGCCTTCAACCTTCAATTTCTCTATTCAATTAAACCTCTTTTATACAAAATTTTGCCGTATCGCATACGACGTGGTTTAGTTCAATTATATAAAAGCATTATTATTTTTTCACCAAACACGTTAAAGATTAACGGATTAGTTTCATCATTAAGGTTTTTTGATTTATTTCGTGAACTTGGAACAGTATAAAAAGCAGTTTTGGTAAGTTGAGTCTCTTTCGATTACACTTCAGCTGTGTGCTACCGGTATCGATCCATAGAAACCGCTTAACAATCATGTTACCCCACAATGCTTGCATGATTCCACACAGCAGGAGATACTCCGAGTCGAGTTAATCCCGATTTGATGAGACGCCCTTCGGGGTGGATTAACATTTGCGTTTTAACTTCACGCCAAACCCCTAAAGGCCTTTCTGCGATTCCAAAACCAAAATCTCTAATCCTTCGCGTGAAGATAAAACTTGGGAAGAACAATCTAAAGTACGAGTGGAGCGAGTGTGCCTGTGCTCACATCGCCTGACAACAACGTGGAGAGTCAATCGTTTTCCTGATGATCGTTCCAACCGATGTTTATTCAATTAAGTGCTCGAATCTGTTCACATTCTGTGCTTCGTTTTTGCTTCTTCTTTACTTCTATATTGGCTCCTTTATCATAATTTATAGGATATTCTCACGACCATAATTAATGTGTATTTCAGTAAGCAAATTATAATGATTAGGGTTCGCCTATTATGTTCATTATCTGGAAGCCAAGTGGGAAGTGAGAATCACCCTGCCCTAGTGCGTCAATCAGAGTGACACTGCGCGCAGAGGAGGTAGGATAAGAGGTGTTGAATCCATTTCTTCTCAGGCTACCTTATCCCTTTTTTTCGCTCTACCTTTTTCTCTCGGTGTGCGGCTTTCGGTTGGTTGTTTTCCACTTAGGTTCTTCTATAAGCGGTTTTACTTTTCTAGTGGATTCGATCACAGCTGGATATCTGTCAAGACATTTGTCGACCAACGTGAGAGCCGCCCATAGATGGCAACACACCGTTCTTCCCGTAAACCGGGGCCCGACGATTATCTGCCGTTCTGCTTTCCTGTCTGGGGCTGCGTTAATCTTTCCTTCCTGGATATGCACCGGGAAACTGCAGCTAAAGTGCACCGTTGCAATCAGTGCAGAGTCAGGCTCCAATTGGGAGCAACCTTGATTAACCTCTACTATGCGAATGTACCCACGAGTCCGAAGCTCCCGTTGTTTCCGGCATATGGTGGGAATGTGGACCGGCATAATTTAGCGCGTCTAGTGGCAGCCTTGAGAAACTTTAACTATTTCTATATCCAGCTAAGCTATTCTGGTTATTGGTTCATTCTTCAATGGTTTTTGATGTTATCGAGAGATTATCGTTTTAATCCAATGTATTGTTACCACTTATCACCGTTACCGCTTATTATGTATTCAAACTCCAAAAATTATTTGGTGGCTTTTAAGTTAATTTGAATATCATTCTATTTTAATCTCCAAATGAACGCGTTTAGAAGAATAACTAAACAAAACAAAGATCGTTTTAAATCCCCTAAATTTATTTTGAAGAAAAATTACAATATCACCAATTTTGAAACGAATCTGTGCTACCGTCCATCACTTGAAGCCACTAGAGGAAACATTCAACTGTTTGCTCATTATAATAGTTCTTTGGCTTCCTCGGCCAGCTGTTCTCTATAGAGCGTTTCGTCGCCACGAATTCATTCACAGATGACCTCTCCAAAACGCGAACCTTGAAGTCATTTACAACCTGACGAAAAGTGGCTTCTTCCACAGCTGATGTATCGACGAGTGTCAAGAAGCAGCCAACCCATAACCAAGAATGCAATGCAGTCGATAGTGCTCTTGCATCCGAAAACTAACCACTTGACTCGAGGCAACCACGCGCCCATCCGGTCATCCAGACTGATCCTATCATGCTGCTTGGCTTGAAGTGGTGGACGATCAAACACCCTTTTACCAGTGAGCGTTGTGTTGTTTTTAATACAACGTTTCATGCTCCCGGAGAAAGAACTCCGAATTGTTATTGCCTGCTCAATCAACGAGTGTTTAAGTTTTATGCTCGAGGTGCGCCTGAAAACGATCACTTGAAAGTATGAGTCGGCCATACAGGAGGGAATTCGACTGATGGTGTACGGCTAGCCAGATTGGGTGGGTAGCTACTTTCACGCTTTTGATATTGCGTCTCTGATATCGGTCGATGGTTTGATCACAGTATTCATTTAACCAACGCACGTCCAGAAGGATCCGCTAAAACGTTCATGATCTCAACCGATCGAGTGTGGATGAGCTTCGGTAAACGGGATGGATATGCTTTAAAAACCGGGAAGATCTCGCCACTCAATTGGCTAGCATTGAAGAGGCTGGGCATGATCGGTCGAAAGATCAGCGAAGCCTACGCGTGCGCCCACCATGAGTCAGCGGGATTTTTCGACTCAAGTGCACACACGAAAATGAACACGCACACTTATGACCGAGCGAATATAGGTGTTCCTGGCGATGCTTCAGATATTAATTTATTGAAGTCTATAAACCGATCGAATCGAATACGGTTTCGGCAATCTGAGCATGCCCACTTGAAAGGTAGTGCCACGGGATGTCTGATCCTGTGGCTTTTGTAGGACGTGGCTATTCAAATTCAAGCCTCTTTCCGAAGTACTTCATTCGGAACTTCGGATGAACCCGTTACGCCATCGTAGGCTCTCAATGATGGGCGTGTGCTTCTGGATAAACATGATCGAATCGTGGTCTCAGTCTGGCTGGCCACGCGCGGATCGGTGCCGATCGGTGCGATGCCGTTTGTTCTCTTCCCGGAACGCTGCCCATAAATCGAAATCAGATTCGACGTGCAATAGTGGTAGTTGAAGTTGTGGTAATCCAGCCGGAAAGCGGAAACTTCTTCATAGACCAACATTGTTTTAGGCCCACTGGATTGATGATGGCTCTTGACCGCCGACTTGGCATCGATTTGATGTTTGCGAGTGAACAGCTAATGCTGACCATTTTGCTTACGCTTTGCCGGTCCGCTCTTGTAATCAAAATTGCAAATTAAGACCGCCGCAATCTCCCATATAGCCACACACTCTACTCTTTACCCATCAACGCGACGGTAAAACCGTGGGAAATTAAAACACTCATGGCGTTTCGAGTTGATTTTCTTCTCCCCTTGCTGACGCGATTGATTCAAGCACTCTAGGCACAACAAGTGAACTTTATGGTCTCGTGTCTGTCATTTCATGGCCCCATCGGTGCTCCTCTATTTCTATGTAAAACCCTTTTTTTATTCTACCATTCAGGGCACTAGACAAGTTTTAACGCACCGTACGTTTATGATTAATATTATACTCCAGTATCGAAGGACGGTTCCATACGCTCCACACACTGTGGCCTTCCCCCGGCACAATCACAGGGGCACTGATCGATGTCCTTAATTATACCGACATCTACCTTCGTCGATCCAGCGTACCGCGCACTCTCCACCAAAGTGTAATCAAAATTCTTGCCGGTGAATTACTGCATCATGCTCAGGTAAAGCTCGTTCTTCACCAGAGTACGAATCCAAAACGGTACAAAAGCGTGAACGCAAACCTATGCCGGTCGGATGTACGGAGTTACACAGAGAGACTACGCACCCCATTTCATTCTCTGTAATTATTCTACAATTAATCAAAATCCAAACCCCAAACCGTTGGTCAGGAAACATACATACCCCAGGTTCTTATCCTGATGCATGTTACTAGCTGCAACTGCCGTCAATCCGTCAGATCTGTTCAACTGTTTTGGATTTCATACCAATAACAGAAGAAGGAAAACGACACAGACGCGAGAATAAAATACAACCAACGTATATACAGACGACCGACATAACACAAGCGACGAACCCATTCTTCCCTACACATCAAACGGTATTGGACTTTTGGTGGCGTACGTGTTCTTAATCATTTTAGTAAATCCATTTTATTTCCTTTCATTTGTATTTTCATATCAATCATATGCTTTTCACTGGACTTTTAATGTATTAAGAACCAGTTGCTGTTTTTGTTTTGTTATGTAGTGTGTAATTAATAAACCACATCAATCAGT
>KB663655.1:566278-665591 GCA_000349025.1 Anopheles minimus
ATAGTAAAATTAAACCATTGAAAAAATAAAGCAGAATCATTAAACCGAATGAGAAACGGTATACTCTGGTGCGCGGAAACAATTCCCCGATATCTAGCTATAATGATATTCAACTACGATTAAACGGTTGCCCAAGATTCCCCAAAGTTACCTTTGATCATCCAGAAACGATCGGAGGAAAAAATATGATGGTGAAATAAAGCGAAATAGTCCTTTAATGAAAAAAGATCTCCTCGTTGAATGTTTGCCAAGGGGAGCAACATCAAGTAATGGTGAATTATGTTTCTCTTGTCTTAGTGTACGTGTGTGATGTGGATGGTGCCATATCTTAACTGTTGGTTATGGACCCATGATTCGAACGAGTATCGCAGACAAGCAGTAAACTCCACTCTTTGTTTCACTCTTCCCCCCGTTTATTGTATAGTGCGTTGAACATCGCGCTTACGTTGTTGGCCTGCAAGAGCGCGAAAAAAATCATCATAATGATAAATGAATCTTATAAAATGTTTCATTCCACTCTTTCTTATACCACTTTCCTGCGACTGCACCAACGTACTTTCGTGGTGAAACGATCGGATGGTTTTTTTTTATTTCACTCTCTGAATCCTCCTCATCAACCGATGATGTTCCGTGGTTATGTTTTGACGTTTGGATATAAAATGTCTTATTACAATTATTAATAACATTTTCCTCCCATATCTTCGACGCTGGAATATCAGACGCCTTTAATGGCATCCAAACGCCGAAACGACGTCCACGAGGTCTGTGATGAATAAAAACGTAAGAGAAGCGAGAACGTTTTCGATGAAGGTAGATTTTAATGATTAGTCTGAGCTGGAATCGATCATAAAAAAGCGAAGCATAAATATTTGGAACATACCTACACGAAGATACATTGACTTGTTTTAAGCACATAAAGACCGCTGAAGTAGATATGATAGAACTAAATAATTAATGTTTCATTTCTCCGTGCAACCTACGTATCTCGCAAAATAAATTAAATCAATACTTCTTCCGCTATTTTTTCTTAACCCATTTTTTCCATTCTCACGAATCAGTCGTACAGACATTAAAAAATTAAGCATAGAAAAATGAATGAAAGTTCATCCTAAAAATTGTTTCCTTCGCTTCGGAACGAGCTACGCATCCTAGTAATAGGAAGATATTAATTACGAGCTCGCTAGAAACGGTGCCCAAACACGGAATCCATTTCCCATGAGCCACGTACATCATTGACCCTTGTGTGAATCTTTCCCTTTTAAAACCATAGCCAATCGAGTCGCGTCTTCCTTTCCTTTTTTTCAGGACTGGCGAGTTTCCAGCGGTCAAATACAATCGGATTGAAAAAGTAAACCTTTTGGAAGCTCGTTATCCACAATCATATTCTCGGGCAGTGTGGTATCGCTTTACACGTACAAGTGCCATTACCAATTGATATGCTTAACCCAACACCACGCGTAACCACAAAAAGGCCACAATTATCTACATCGATTTCATTCCATCCGTACACTAATGTTTTCTAATGCTTCGTGTAACGTGCGCCATTCCTGAGGCTCTGCTGCCCGGATGTTCTTGCGATCATTATTTGTGAGCCATCTAGAGCCGAAAACGAATTTTTATTCGTCTAACAGACCCTCGGGTGGGATATAACCGGTGATAGGTGAGTCGCGAGCCGATTAACAACAGTAACTATGCGGATCGCAATCGGGAGTACGCCAGCCATCGTAGGCAATTGTTGGTGATCGTGTAACGAGATGGAACCGAACGAATGGTGAATAAAAAACAAGAAAACAAAACAAAACAAAAAACAGCTCATGAAATTAATATCGGATGAAATTGATTTAGTCTACGCCTGCGGTGCACATTCGGACACGGAACCAGCATCTCTCCTAGAGAGAATCCATGCCGGGCGAGAAGGCACACGCGAACGCGCCCACCACCACAAAATCGGGAAGAACCCATGGTCTGGAACTAATGGCAGGATTATTACACCCCATCCGGAGGCCTTTTTAGCAAAGCCAACTTCAACTAGAACTTGCTCCCCTTCGGCACTGGGAGCTTCTTTGGAAAGGTCTGGTCAATTTCCTCATGGGACTCTTTACCTCAATCTGCAATGGGATGCCCGTGCGTGTAGTGGCTAAAGTGGCCGTAAAAAGTTTCCCTTACAGACACCCGGTAAGTTTTCCTCGTGGAAAATTGAAACAAGTAGCACATTAAGACAAAGGGTGAGCATACGTTTGTTGTTGTGGGAAAATAAATCCAATCGATAGCGTCTATATTTTCCCCAACATTCTCATCGGTATAGCCGCTGACTACGTTTCCTTTTTACTGGAGAGAAGCGTATTTTCCACAGATTCCCTGCTTTACTACTACTTTAGACTCCATATCCGATTTGGCTCACTTTTTTAACAACAAAAGCATAAAGAACCGGCTTTTTGGCGTTGTACCGTAACACATCGTTTGAGCATTGTATGCCCCCTTGTTTGCCGACAGCGCATAATGCACATGGTGTGAATTTGAACCTTCCTTCTGGGGATGAAAGACTTCTTCTCCCAGCGCAAATGATCCGACACGTGCAACAAGTCAAAACATATTCTTCATGGCTCGATAATGATGCTGGTACTGGGTCGGTCGGTCGTTCGTTCGATTGCTTGGTGGTAGAAAACATGTTTGACCTTATGTTCCTGCTTCCTGGCCGTCCTTTTCTCCAGACAGATCCTGGTCCACAGCATAACCGACAATGCCCTTGAACAGGTATTCCTTTTTTATATTTGCTCTTCCCTTTCACCTAATTCCAGGACAATGCCGACAATACGCAGGGTGCGTGCGTGCCCGTCTGTAAGTGTGTAATAATGAACCGTTCGATTAGGGCGGCCTCAACCATAGGCCTTTACCCGGGTTTTTGTAACATCCTTAACATGCGTATGCGACAAGCAAAGGAGATAAACATCCTTCACCTGGTACCGGTAAGGAAAAGCATTGACACACACACATGCCGCATGTATGCATCCCCCGGGGTAGTGAAACAGTCGCATAACAAAGCGACAACATAATCTAGAACCACTGGAAATACCGAAACACCGCGGTTTGGTCGAAGGGTAAGAGCAAAATAGACTAGAAAATAATAACAACAGTAGGGGAAAAAAACCACAGCCTCCTCACAGGCAGGTCGCATCATAAAGCCATCACCAGTATCAACAGTTCTTTTGCTGTTCGGTTCACAGTTAAACTTTCCACTTTTTGTTTTGGCGTTTTTGCAGGCATTTTTCCGCTACTAGATAACTATTATTATAGTTTTATTATTTTAACATATCGACAAAAGCTGGGGATAGCTCTTTTAACAATATAAACAGGAAATGCAAATCCCGTGTTTTGCTTATTTTCTTTACAACAAACACCTTTTAAACTGCTCAAGGGTAGTGTACTAATAAAAAATCCTTTTATATCCTAACGAATAAAACAAGCGATAAGACGTAATAAACGTTTGAATACTGTGAGATAATTGCGCAAAGATGTTTTAACAAATTAAACCTTAACTACATTATACGTACACACACAGGACTAACTTTAAACGGTCAAGCAAACCCTCTGCAAGCCAGCAAAATGATTGTATTGTAATTAGAATTTGTTTTACGATCAATAAAATATTAAATAAAACGTTTTTATATCCCCGTCCCAGGGATTTCATTTTAAAGTTGTTTTGGATATCCATGTCTCCTGATTGCGGTGCAAGTTTTTACCCTATCTCTCAATACGTTTATTGGTTAGGAAACGATATCCCGGCTCATAATAAACCATACCCCGCAACAAATATATCATCTTGTACTGCCAAACAATGTTACTTGGACTAATCGAATTGTGTGTACCTCTAACGGTGACGCGCCCGGTGTACTAGGGATGCCCTTGGTAAAAAATATCGAATCAGGCAACGTGGCGAATGGGCGGACTTGCGGCTAGTTTTAATGTACGCAAAATGCCAACCACCCAAACACCCTCCCAACGCGTCAACTGTGATAATTTTTGAATTATTAATCATTAAAACGAACGTTACGCGAGCGCCGGTGACCTATCGAACTTCTTCGACTCTTATTTAGCGAAGGTATTCCGATGGCGTTGGACGGTTTTTCACTGTCGGAAAAACGGAGCTCCGGGACGGTGCTATGGATGCAACATTGTAATCCAAAATTTAATCAACCATATTTTATTAGACGCCAAGGGTCGTTGTCGACAAACTGCAACAAATGCGCGTTTCGCGTATCTTCTAACGATGCCGACAGGTGCATCGATCAGGGCTAGCAGGCATGTCTGACAATCCCAACGGCCGAAGGTGAGCAGTAAAAACTAAATCGATGCACCAACCTTCTACATCGTTTCGATCCGCCTTAAAGCGTCTGTCGCCACTGGATCCGCACCCATGGTTCGGGCTTGGTGCTATATCTGCACAGACACCAACAGATCGACTCGCAGTGACCTGACCATTTGGCTTAGTTCACATACTGTTGACATGAGCCGTAAAATGAGTGTATACTTTAATCTGCTACCGGTGTGCCTCCTACCGTGTATCGAGAGCATGTGGAGTAGGATGGAGGGGAAATTTTTATAACCTCTCCAATCGACTGCGTTCGATATCGCCGCCGATATACGACTGCCGCCACCATCAGACAGACGCAACACCAGGCTCCGTTTGTCATAATTTGTTAATAAATGCGATTTTAAACAGTCTATAAAACGTGAATGTGGGCCGTTTGGAATAATCCGTGAAGGGGGTCAAAAGCGAAATACAAATCATATTCATAAACGTTTAAATGAATGTGATGTTTTCGTCACATTGTTGCCGGAGAGGAGATGATGATGGTTTTTGTTGTTGATCGAATAAATACAATTTAGTGGTGGTGAAACAAGTTGTTTGTTTTGCAACATTTGCTAAATGATACGTAGAAGTAATCAATATTTCATACGGTATAACTATATAATGAGATATTCATACAAAGTAATTGACGTTCCGTTTGAAAATTAATCACGAAATCCATAATAAAACCGGATGGCTTTTTTACTCAAAAAATACTCGGTTTTTAGTGAGAGCTAAAATTACTACACGTATCTGATGGCGATGAAGCGCGATTGCTTCTAATATATCAGCAAAAGTTCGAAAAGAGCAAAATTTTCTTGCAGATATAACTTATAATATCAATGAAAACAAAAGTAAATCGAATGTGTTAACATATTAAAGAATACTTTGCGGACCTCATCGAATTCTTTGCACTTCTGTCGCCAAGATATCAGAGCGTATTTTACGAAACTCTTCAAAGTTTTAACTCTTTACAGTTTACAGTTTTTTAACACTTCAAACAGTTTACTCCGTACAATCTGGTTGTCATTAAGAAGTATCCTGGGTATAATTCAAGGAGAATGGTCTATCGGCTTTAGAACTGGTGCTGATTATACATATGGTTTGCTACTTATGAGATAAGAAAACCTCATGTGTCTTTCCCAACTGTTTCGCAAATACTTTCAATAGATTCCTAAGCTAGTCTTTAGACGTGGCATATCTCCATCCTGTGCTATCTTATTATTTTACGTTTTTACCGTTTTCCACCCTAAAAGAATAATATCACAATTGTCATCAAAATCATCATGATAACGGTGGATTTACATAGGGAAATTATGAAGCATCTTACATCTCTTTAACACTTTACTGATTGTATATGAAATACAGCCTCGTTTGAATTGGACCAAATTACTGATATACATTCTGGTATTTTGCTCGTATCGTCTAACATAAATTTGTATTCCCAACTCTCTGGAAAAACTTATCGCTTTGAGTCTAACGAAAGTGAATTGTTTGTCTGTTATTCTTTTATGTATATTTCTTTGCAATCGTATTCTCTTCCCGGCGAGCTTCATTTATTCATATTTTTCTTGAATCTTCTACATTGCAATAACTCCTACACAGACCTTTCTTTCTCTGATTTGTTCGAAGAACAAAACACATGTCCCTCCGTGTGGCCGTTATCGCTACCCGTAGCGATGATGAACAAGTTTCAAACAAGGGTTCGGAAAAGAGAAGAAGAAGAAGTACCCTTTTAGAAAGACCCATTTTAATGCGTTATGTTTGCAGCAAAGCCACCCACAAAAACCTATAGTCCTTGCCTGGTCAAGATATGGCAGGATACGTTCGGAAGGCATACTGTACCCCGAAGGATTTGTGCACCGGACGAAATATGAAGCCTGGCGACATCGATCGGAGGCTTCGAACTGTACAGAGCAATAAAAATATGATCTCGAGGAGCTGTGTGCAGCTTTCCCTCTACTTCAGCGCTACTACTGTTCCTATTGTTCAGTTTAATTTTTCTTACTTACTGCACTGCAGCCTGTTTCAGTATCATTGACGAATGTACGACAAACGGAAATGACGAAAAAGCAGCCAAGGTTCGCTGCTATAATCTACAACCGAAACCATCCACTCACATGGGAGAGGACAGGAACTCTCTATGCATATCATTACAATAGCCATAACGCGTTGGAAGATTTTCCTAAATTTCATTGACAAAATTATTTTCGTTTTTCTTCTCGTGTGCCTTTCGCACCCTCACTCGGACAGTGTAGGAGACAAATTACAGTTCTTTTCTTGCAAGCCGCGCAATGCCATATGTAACGGGAATATGTAACGGATGGACGAATGGACGACGAAGAACCGCACAGCGGGAGTTTAAGCAAGATCGATGGTAAAGAACATCTTGATCTTCTGCGTATCTCCGGCTGGGCGAGCCCTTTACAACCGAAATGAATTTGTTGGTTGTAGGATCGAACGTCAGTGCGAGTGTCTGAATTGATCGCTTCCTGGAGATGGTTTTGTATCTGTGTTGGGCAATTGATCCTTTCTCAATTCTTAGGGTACAGTAAGCATTAAACTTAAATTAATCAGGCTGGCTCGGTTTTTAAGTGGTAACATCTCAGTTCACTTATGTAAAATAAACGCACTGAGAAAATCGTATGCATTGATAATGGTACTGCAACTGATTGAAATCAGTTCTAGAGCGATTAGATAACATTAAATTGCATATACTACATGTTGTTTATGTAATACGAACAACTTTTTAAACAATTTTAGCAGTTTAGTTTTTTTTAAACATTTACAATTTAAGATTAATGTACAAGAAGTACACTGATTGATGTCCTCATTTGTCAGCCTTAGCTCGATCGTCAGCCATAATTTATCAAACATTTCGTCAATCAAACGCTTCCATCTTTGTATAAAATATTATTGCATTTCACAGTGAAAGATTTCCAAAATAAATGCCACTGACGGAAACGGTGAATGAATTCTGTGTATAATTATTAAACCACTCTTCACCCTTCGTTACAAGCAGAGGTGTGTTTCAATGCATCAAAAGATTGAGATGAATCCATCTATAGCACCGATCTATAGGTACGAAATAAATCGTCTTCAATCAACGTGATGTGTCCACTAGTGCTGCGGACACTTCTCACACAACACCCTCTCCATGTTCGGTTGGGTCCATCGCCTTTTCTTTCGAATTTAGGGATAATCCCAACATTCAAGGCGCATTGTGTTCGGGGATCTAATAAATCTGTAATGTATCATCGCCATCTATTTATGTGGACTCCTCAGAAATGGGAGCACGTTAAACGGCATTTAAACAGCTCAACAGACAAACAGGTAGCACTATTGAAGGGTGGAACCACAAATCGGTTTTTCTTTTCTATCGCATCATCAAATGACATCAATCGAGCGTGGGCAGTACGCCCTTCTCCATATGGCTACCTCCCGGTAGCGATGGAATAAGAGAATAACTTTCGGGGTCATTTAATGAAATCGTTACCGAACTGGAAAAGGCAAGATGTGGAAAGATTACAGCGAGTAATATCTTGTTTTTCGAAAAAGGACACCCGGCAAAAGGATCGACCCGTGCCATCAAACAGATGAGATGGGTAGAGTGGGAAAGAGAAAATTGTTTAGATTCCTTTGCAGCTATAGAGATACCAGAACAAATCCATAAGAAGGTGCCGCATCAAAAAAGGCAATACAAATCTCACAGCCAGAGAATGAGAACTGCGGTTGTACGGCTGTGCGTGTGTGATGTTATTTTTATGCTGTTCCTTCACCACCAAATTCTCCGACAGCTGGAGCACACCCACACCGAAAGACTTGTATGTGCTGTATGGAGAAGGAGGGTTAGCAGTATGCGAGCAAACTACGAGCAAAACGATACGCGACAAAGCGATCGAAGAGGATTAAGAGATTTGTCACATTAACTTTACACAACGCATCCGTGCGGGCACCAACACTCACACATACACGAATTTCAGGATATCTTTCTTGTGTTTTCTTACGGATTTTCTTTTCATTTTCACCCTAGACGCCCCCTTGTTCGAGAGGTATTGTGGCTTGATGACTTGGAAAACTGTTTGGAACGATCACAGGATAACAGATTGTTTTTGGGTTGATTTCTTTGCCCGGGAAATACGTTACGAAGCGCACGGATGGCGATAAACCGACAAGGATCGTCATCTGGATACTATTTGCGTTCAAACTATTACTGAGATAATAATGTTCTGAAATAGACAGCTGATAAAAGGAGGCGATATCTGTTTGACGGCAATTCCAAAGACCGTGAGATTACATTTGGAAATCATTGTTGTGCAATTAATGACACATTTCCTTAATCCCAGTTCGTTTAATCTCAAGATTCATCTTCTTTATCAACTCCTACCATCAGTAAGATTCGTATTCTACGTAGATTCGTAGTTCAATATACAGTGAACTACTACGTATTGATGAATTGGTTTGGATGATTTGATTATTAACATTTTCACTCTAACATTAACGTTAACTCTTTATTGCCTAACGCAGGTGTGCGATGCAACAGAAAGGACACAACATTTTTATTAATTATCGTGCTTCCAAATGCAATAGCAGTGCAGTATGACGTCGATTATCCCGGGCTTGATTAACCAGCAGGTGCATTATCTATGAGGCTCAAGTTGACAGTTGAACAACCGTTTAAACGTTTTTGAAGTATATCTAGATTAAAAACTTTCGTTATTTTTGCCCACTTTTTTAAAAATTTGCCCAAAACAATTTAAAATTTGTCATTTCAATTGAAGGGATTTGTTATCCGTGAAAATCGATTAATCGGCATGCGGCCGGTCCCGAGTTGCCCGGATAATCGACGTTCTATTGTACTTCATACGTCATTTACTCTCTACAAACTCTACACAAATGAGGAGGATGAGCAAACAAGTCAGGAAAGCATTTTGAAACAATAAATTATAAGTTACTGCATCCGAGTCACGTATGCGAACGACTCGTAATGCAAGCTCAAATTACAATTGCACCCGCTACCAGTGACCATGAAAAGGATCAGGATCGAGCAATCGTTGCTCCCTTCAAATTATCCAGACGGCTTCATATATTTATGGCTCGAATGGCGACAACGAGATGGCGACATCAGCGACTTCTTTAGGAAATGAGTCGTCCTTTTTTGCTCTGTAACATTTCCAGACGTACCAACTCGATTTGCATATTAAAACTTGAGGATTGGTTCGAAGTTGCTAGGCTGTTCCTTCTGCTGTCGTATTGTCCCTTACCAAAGAGCTGCTTGCTCTTTGTTTCAACGGTCCTCTCAATTTAAACCACTTATGGGACAGTGTAAGAAAACGAAGAAAGAAGCCATGATGGGTATTATTTTAATCATCGGCACAGAAATGTCCGATAGTGCCGGGTACAACACAATGCAGGGCAACATTTTATCACATCCAAGGTACAAAAACAAAACGTGACTAACGTTGGGATGAATTCCTACCTCACTGAGCTGGTTGTCGACGGGTAACATCTTAGCGATTCTTATTCGTTGGGACTTCACTACAGGTATAGAAAAATGCCGTCGATACAATGATCCAATGTACAGACTGAAACGATGATTCTGCTTGAATACCGTGTTTATTGGGTTGAATCCCTAAACACGTAAAGAATTTTTCACTAAATAGTACATGCTAGGATGTAATGGTATTTTTGATTCACTTGCTTGGTTTCACTTGCAACGAGAAAAGATTCTTGCCAAATATAATATCTGCAGCACAGACGGTGGGAATAGATAAAACGTGTTAAGTCTTATTCCATTTACACATTCACACTTTAGATTTTAGCCCCAAGGTTAAAGGTTGTACCAAATAACCAGCTTAGTGTAACGATTAAAAAAATATATTTTCAATATGATTATTCTTCAAATTGTCAATTCACTTCCGCAGTACACAACACACTTGTTTCGCACACGGTTGATTTGTATCATTCTCGTGAAACAAACAACAAATTTAGCTCGTTCGTCAAACACTCAGCAGCACGCTAGCGTACAAACGGTAGCACTATAAACCGACTATTAGCACAAACTTCAAGGATGTGGGTGGTGGTCGTTTTAGCATATTTCCGCTTTCATGCAGCACCTACAACGATCCTTTGTTCGCACGCTCCCAATCACACGATACACACGCACAACCCTCTTATTTTTTCACTTCACGTTTACTTTGCCAAAATTGTGTGCGTCGCTCTTCCTAATCCTGCGCTTCCATAGCCCGGTCCGCTAACCGTACACACATTTACTAAAACCGACGACTAACCCGCTATAGCTTGATGACGTGTTCCGCCATCCGAACGTATTCGATCAGAAGCAGCAACAGCAGCACCGTGCGATCCTCGATCTCTCGATCACAAAGGTAAACTAACGGGGCATTATGAGAGATAAAATGCGGAGAAATGTAAGCAAAAAACCGATGCCTTCGCGTTCTCGTTTGCACATACGCATCGTACCCGCACGTGCAGCCACGTGTCGTCCCTTTCCGATGATTAATCTCCACACATTTGCTTCCATTTCATTTGCTCGTGCGGGTGTGAGTAGCTAAGGTACACCACAACATGGCGTGAGAAGAGAATCACCGACCATCTCATCGGCAGCTCACTATAGTGCGAGTGCGAATGAAATATCGAGAAATTGAACATAAACATAAAACAGGCGCAGCATGCACGTGTATGTGCGAGAACGAGAATGCGAGCAATGTGCTCAGCGTAGAGCTAGCTGTACCGTTTACTCCATCGTAAGGTATGTGGGAAATGTTGCTGTTCAGCGGTAAATACTGTTTGGAATTTTCTTATCGCGGTTATGCACAAGCTTTTCCGAGCGAACAACCACACACGTATACTGCACACACGAGGAAAACTGACGGAGGCGAGCAAACGAGAGTCCATTTGTATGGTTTCGTAACACGGGAATCGGAAGAATTGCAATGCCGTTTCTTTGTGATTTTGTTTTTACACGGAAAATCACAAACGCAAGTGTATGAAGCTAAACTTTAATGCAAAAGCAAAGTAAAATACATGCTCGGCTTAACATTTTGATGTAGCATTAAATCATCCTGGTGCCAGCACTTTCTTATCAGGATTTTATGATTGTCATTGGCTAATAATGCAACCATCTTTGATCAATTTTGTTCAAGAAATTAAGTAAAAAAATTCATAATTATAATTTTTTTTATCATACGGCATTTGTGAACACAGCAGCTATTTTATTTTTAACTTATGTTCATTTAAATAAATTACACCCTGAATTAATGCCGTACATATGGGAATCATATTAAGTTAACCAATCTTGAGACCAATCCCCAATCATTGTATTTTGTCTATTATCTGATTTTAGTATTGGTTTGTGAGGGTGGTCAATTGGCAAAAGCTGGTGGTATGATTTTAAACCACCGATAAACCCAGCATACATTCTCTATGTCACCTACACACAATATTAATGTCTGCCCCTATGCGTAGCTTACTGCCAAGAACATTTGAAAATGAACGCATAAAAACGAACCCTTCGACGACACATTGCGATCGTGCCAAATCAATGCTGACTCTATTCTAAAACAAAACATTCAAAGCAAACTTGTGCAAGTGGTAGTGCACATTAATTCTATTTTGGAGAAAGACAGGCCCAGACCCAGAAATCAAAGCATCAAACATCGTTGAAGAACCATCAATAATAATAATCCTTGGTCATAAAATTCACGCACTCGTTCGCTCCGCAACGCCAAAGGGAACTTCATGTGGGATCGGGAGCGGAACAAGAAGACCGTAACATAAGTGGGAAAATCTGTCCCATCCTTAGCACGTCGCGATCTACAGCGACAACCGAAAACACAACGCGACCTACACCAATGGGAAACATGTTGCACTCCCTTTCTCGATTCTTCTCCGAGCAGTAGTAGTTCTTGCTTCGGGCGACACCAAGCATCATTTTCGCTGGAACAAGCGGAGGAAAAAAAGGTACGATCGGTGGTGGATCGTGCCCAGTTTTCCCCCGTCACATTCCGTCAATTTTATCCTCCCTTTCCTAATGGCCGTGGTACAGCTGCAACGGATATTTTTGCGTCGGAAATTGTGACCCATATTTTCGACCGTGGCCGACAATAATGCATCGCCAAAGTTGTTCAGCGGCGACATAAAAACAATTGATATTTGCTTCGGGGATGAATGGGGGCGGATAGTGGTGGGTGAAAACGATCAGCGGCAAATGAAAACTCGTCCCTCTGCACCGATCTTTACATGGGCGCTCCAGACATACGGTGCAAAGCAATGCAATGTTCCCGTAGCGATGCTCATCCGAGATGAGGAAAAAAGTCGTAAAATCGTTGCACACACACATTTGGCTCGTGACGTAGTAATTTTTACTATCCATCCACTGTGTCACTTGGTTTGGGGTTTGTGCGCCACTATAGATAGCCCCCTATCGTTGCTCGCTCTATACTCGCTTCGATGCAGATTCGGCTTGCCGCACGATCTTGAAGTAGAGAGCTGGTAATGACAAACATGTGGTGACAGCACATGCCTCTATGCTCGGTGATCAAAGTTTTATTAGATTTCGGGAAAGAAATTGATAGTATAAATAGAGCGGGTAGTGGGTGCAAGCCAAGAGCAATAACATAGAAACGATATTGCAGTTCATATGGTACTGCAATAAAAGTTTTGGTTTAAGGAATTTAATTTCAATACCTATACTTGATATATTAATCAAGTGTGGAATAAAATGGAAATAGTATTGGAAAATGTTCAATATTCACCATTCCTTCACTTCCAAATGAATAAACCAACAATTATTTTATGGGAATATATTATTCCTGGTATGTATCTTTATACAACACACATTGACTCACATCAACGTCTCATGAAACTGGTTTGAACAGTCACTATGGGTTTAGTAAACCATTACGAGATGATAGGATACAGCTGTTCCCGTTCCGATAAAGCTCATGGACCATGATCCCACCCTCGCATGGGTGTAAGGACATACAAGGACACAGCGATGGTACCGGAGTCAGCTGCTCTGCTCGAGTGTCATCATGATCCACTGACCATAAAAGTCTTTCCATACACTCTTGTTCCCAAAACGGGCCCTAATTAAATCGTACAACTGAGGGATCTCGACCTTTGTTCTATTGCACCATCCCACACCCCTAATCTACCAGCATCAAAGCGAGACGAACGAGAGCACATTGCAGAAGACGATTAATTTTGATTGGAAATTGATGAAGTGATCACTATTAATAGACTCCTTTCAAGAGAGTGAGAAAGAAAGAGACTTCTCGCAATGGTGCCGTGGAAAGGGCATAGCAAAATGAATTCCCCACGGTGGCATCTAGGAACACACAAGCGCATCCTTTTACGAGCATGTTGGAAAAGCGTTGTTTCCAGTAGAACGAGCCGTGACAATCGATAAATTAATCCCACCGCTAAATATAGATGTTTTGAACCGTACTGGATAGTTTTCGGGTTCGAAATTGGGAGATAGTTCTGCGCCCTTTTACTGCCCTTGAAATGCGTTGCATGTGTGCATTGCTGCATCATGCGTGCAGAGAATGTGAAAGGGAGGAGGTGAGAATCACTCAAGTGCATTTATCTGCTCACGGAATGGTGATATTGAGGCTGATGTTGTCCTCCAGTGAGAGGGTGGGTGCTTATTTTCCCTCACGATCATACTAACGAACAAGAACTTTGCTGGGGAAGTTTGTCTTTTATGACAGTTTAACAAAATATAGTATTAACTCGATGAAACACAAGGTAACAGTTGGAACAAACTAAACTTTTATTGAAATGTGCATGAACATGTAATTCGTAATAATTGAGTGCATAAAGTGCTGAATTGCTATGGCCCTTGTCTATAAACAAACCAAACACTGTGGTTCTGACATGGACTGACTATCCTGCTCCGTGATAAAATAAGTCTAAAACCATCTGACCGTCATACAATACGAAATTATTACATCATTATCATAATTTCCATGGGATGGTCTGGTGGCCGATAGCGGAGCCGGTCTTCAAACTGCAGGACCGAGGATCAAGTCCCATCCGGACCAGTCCCCATATTGAAAACTTTTTGACTATCCAACTACATTATGTCAATGAGTCTGGTAAGCCATTGACAGGCACGACCGAATAGGTCGTTACACCAAGCAAGAAGTGCTTGGAAGTGAAATCTATTTGCTCAACACAAACTTGGAGAAAGTATTGTGAAACTTACGAACAATGTTTCTAAAAATTGCAACACGCTTAGTTTTGTATGAATACAATAATACTTACGGGAAACTAGATACAAAATGCAAAAAAAAAACACTATAATTCCACTAACGTAAGTACAAACAATAAATACAAAAAATAGGAAAGTATTAATTACATTTTTCTAAGAAGTTGTAAAAATATTGCAATTATTCAATTAACAGCAAATTGCAAAATATGGAAAACGAATATTCATTTCAAACTAGAATCAGTCATTGAGGAGCTGAATAATAGACATTGGGAGTTTATTATCATCTGGGGGAGTCAGCATGGATTACATTAATAATGCCATGGAGTTCATACTTCACACAAATCTTATATTGCCAATGAATGCAAAGAATGTCGGTGGTAATTAAAACTATAACTTCTGGCCACAACAAAACACTTCTCTCACGGTCAGCTGGCGGCTGGAAAGGTATGCTACGTAGCGGATAGAATATTGCACCAGAACACGGCGTCTCGGGCGCGCGCATTTAGACCCTTAGGGGACTAAGCCATATGAACTCACCTTTCCCCCTCCCACCTCTTATCTTTGTTGACTATGTTTCGTTGAAGACGAAAAGCGAGGTTCAGACAAAAGTGCACACGGCTTCGGGGGCAATTAATAACATTAGCGAAACTGCGAAGAACATATGTCCCGAGACTCACACCTCACACGAATTTCTTCTCGTACTCAGCATGAAGTTTCGACAGGATGTGTTCGGAATTGGAAAACGGCACACACATGAAAGCATACACCATATCCCTGCCTACAAATGTGATTGCAGCCGTGGCTTGGAATGAAATCGCTGGAGGACACAAAATTGCACGCGGAAAGCTGTTGGAAGATATCTGACGGGTATTCTGTTGTTTTTGTTTTTCTACCAGCAACTCTCACCGGTGCTCTCAGAAGAAGACGCGAATAAGCGAGACAGAAAGCGATCATTAGTACGAATCATTTTAATCAACGGTAATTACTAGTTTTATATCTCGGAGGCATACTACGCGTGCGATTCGCGCAGTCGCCTCGTGCCTTTCTCTCCCGCACTGTGAAGTCAACATTCATTCGTGGGACCAAAAGGGCGTTCGCGGTTGCGCTGCACCGGGTGCATCCGTGCGCCAGCCAGCGAACAAAACCGTGCCGTGTCTCATTTGTCTCGGACCCGTCGTCTATGGTTTCACTGATGGAAAATTGAAGAACGTTACGGACGCTCGGACCGGGGCGTTTACTTGACTGTTTGGCTCATGGATCTTGCCGAGCCAAACGTCATTTGTGTCACTGCCAGCGGCGGACCAAAGTTTCTTACGGAATTACTACGCTGCAAGATTCTAAATATTTCTCAGACAGTGAACCGATAAACCACTGAAGGAGGAAGGACTTTATGATGAACGAACACCCATCAAACGAGATGCTCTTTGACAAGCGCTCAGGGAAAACAGAGTACCGGCAATGATAAATCTCTTTATTTGGAATGTAATGCTTCGCGGATTAGGATATCCATGCAAGAATGTAGCGTGGGGAAAGGAATGCTTGATGTTTTGCTTTCCGTTTTGTCGACCATACAAGCAACATCAAATAACTAAAGCCAAAATAAATAAGCCAATAAATAAAATTAAATTTTTTTTTGTTTAAAAATAGAACATTTTAAATAATTTATCCATAGTTTGTTATTTTATTGATAGTTTGTAAAAACTCTAATCAAACATTGAAAGAAATAGCAAAAAACCTGTCTGAAAAGAAATTTTAATTATTTCGCATATTTGATTGTTTTCAGTAACTAAGACTCGAAAAAAACTAAACAAAATCAATCTAAAATACTCCCTGTCCTCGGTGTCCCAACATGAATTCTTAAGAGAGTGTGTATCTTCCAGCGGCATATTAAATGCCACCGCTCGATGTAGTGGTACCCATGCATTCGAACAGCTAAACGATGGGTATCTACCATCGTACGGGCTTCTATTTATTTCGTTAAAAGTCGGTAATTTATCGCTCCGTGCCGTTGAAAGAATGAATAATTCAAAACAATTTATCATGCTGCGCTCGTCGGCGTAACGTTCGATCGTCATCGGTGTTCATACCGTCAACCGTCCTCTCTCCGTCCTTCTATCCCAAATCACAATGGACTAAAAACGTATGATTTCAGGTTGCGTGCCGGGATGGGACGACACCCCGCGATCGCTGATGTGGAAGCAATAGATGGGAAGAAAGGCAATGCAATGAAGGGGCGAACAGAGAACCGAACAAATATTGAGCCACGGTAAGAAATGAGTGCATTTTGAATATAATTTGAAAATAGAAAATAATTACCGCACGGCGTGTACACGGTGATGGCAAAAAAAAAAAACAAACAAACTCCACTACCATAGTGTGCTCCCACAGCATTCGGTGACGAGAGCATTAATATTAAATACTAATTCCATCATCTTACTTTCTACCAATCTCCTTACACCATTTTCTTGTTCCTTTTACAGCCCACCGAACCAAGCCGACGAAGCTAGGCTGTGCGGAATCGTTGCTCTGTAGCGTTTGTTGATGTATCAATTTCTGCCGAACAGCATGGAGGAAACTGGGCATTAAATAATTACCACACTCCGAGCACAAACGAACACCATTCAGCCCATTCAAGGCTCGTTGGGGAAGCCCGTGGGAGTCACCAAGAAGCCTTTTACCAATTTTTTTCCCTCAATGACTGCGCACCACCATCACCGTACATCTTTTTTCGGGGGTACATGTACATGTACATGTACAGGTGAATGTGTGGGTCTATGATCCCACCCGCAAATCTCTCCCCACCAGGCAACCACCATTCATCAGTGAAACGTTTTGTCAAACAAAACCAAATAACAACAAAATGAAACAGAATATGAAAGATCGTCTCACGTCTTTTAATCCTCGTCGATCAATCCTTTTTTTCTCGCGCTGGCTGGTGAGATTCCCGCGGTGAGGGATTAGTGGCGAAACGGTGGGAGACCGGGGTCGTTGTGAAACGGAAGAAATAAGTTCATTCATGCCGCGGTGGTTTGCTAAATGGTAGGATTTGAATAAAGAGCTGGTAAAGATGCGACATCAGCGTGTCGTTCCCATTCTCACACCCTTTAGGTGTTGACTCTATTAAAAGAGTTCCATTTTCATTCAATTTGTACCGCGATGCCACGTATTAATGGTGTACGTTTTTCGCTTTATGCTGCTCGCAGTCTCATCTCAGCGCTACAAGAGTACTTCTTTCGTTCGCACCTTTCGCACGCGAAGGGAAAAGGTTTGCTGGGACGAAATGCGGTTACATTGTGGCAGCATATGGCAGAAAGGCAGAGATAAAAATTATATTACTCATAATACGACCACAATTTATCAAACGACCCAAAACTGCTCCGCTCTTTACATTTACGGTTTACTGACTTGGGCGATGATGGACGTGTTGGGACATTGCGGGGAGAACGATTGAATGATTTGAGGCGCTTAATCTTTGAACTAAACTCATCGCATAGCCCACTCCGGACGGTACCCTCTATAGAACGTGGTCGTAACGCTATGCATGTTAAAATTTAATATTGTATCGTTTAAAGTCTCGAGCGGAACTGTGGGAGAATTAAGTACAATGTGTTTAAATTTCGTTGCAATCATCATACCATGAATTCATTCCACCCTTAGTGTGTGATTAAAATTAAAATGAACCAATCAGACAGCAGTTCATCCTTCATTAGTTATTTGTAGTTATAGTTTCAGATCACACATAGATTCGATAAAATAGAACATTGATGGTTAAACATACATACATTCTACCACCATCATATGAATATGTGTTCAATAAGCACTTTGTTATGCACTGCACTGATCCACCGATATTATGGATTTGCTACAGAAAAAACAGATCCTAAATTAATGCCTACGTCGTGTATCTGCAATCACGCATTCAACATGCAACCGCCGTACCGCAAGGCTTGCTTTCCGCTTGTAATTCTCATTCGCTCACGCAAAACCCTCCTAGGTAGTCCTCAGAACGGTTTGGGTCGAGACGGACGGTATGCCCTCACCATCACATACCCTCCGAGCCACAAACAGAAATGCAAACGTGTTGCACAAGAAGCTGAGCGAAATTAACATTCGCTTGGCTTGGTTTATTTGTATCCACCCGCCGAAGCAGACCCACCAGCGCCATGATAAATGCACCGAACAAGCGCGCGAAAAAGAGTAATGTACATCATGTAAAACACTATAAAACGTCTATCAGCAAATTAATCTACCACAAACGAGGTACAGACACCGGGTCATCCTCCCGCATGCTATTTCCATCTGTTCGTCTGTTCTCTACCATTGAAGATCCTGCCGTTGGTGAATGCACGACGAGTGCAGTTTCTTCGCACGGGATGCAGATGTAGCTAACACTCCCTTTGCGCCCTCCCTCTTCTTCCATTTATTCGCCTAATCTGGCTTGCACGAACGGGCCTGATCGTTGGACACAAATCATCGCTTGTAGGAAACGTACGCCAATTCACACTTCTACCGCCGATGAGATTGAAACGATGGGACCACCGGCAAAATGCGGGATCGTTGTTACTGTATCCGACCGACCTACAGCAGCCGGCAAACATCTAAGCGAATTTTCCCACTCGAACCGTTTACAAGTCGTTGGTGCAGAAAAGGCGAGCTGCATTAAACTCTAATACTTTATGGGGCAGGTTTTTCACCAATTCCGAAACGTATCGGTGCAGACACCTCTACTTTTTGGAAGGTACTCTGTGTGGTCGGCCGGTAAGTGTCATTGTGGAGAGTGGATAATCACTGCCCGAAATGCAACGCGGCATCATAAAAATTATTTAATATATAGTCACAACAATAGTTATGTTTCTTTGAAGTGAGAGTGGTTGTAATTAGTGAGATTGGGGTTTCCAAACATAGCCCGAAGTTGACCCCATGGGCGGTTCTAATGAGGTCCCTTTGGAATGCTTGTGAAATTATTCCTTCTTTTAGGATTAACAATTGATACTTTTTGTAAAATCAAGGATTTTATTACTTAAAAGTTTATATAGTTTCACAAATATTGAAAAAAGCTAATTTCTTCAGTACAATCATGAGAATCTAGGATAATTGGTCTCTCTCGCTAATGAAAATGTTATATAAACTGTATGTCGTGGCGGAGCGTTCTTATTATACGACTTATTATACGAGACTAGTACCAAATCCTATCTCAACGGTATTCTCGTACAAAGCATTGAATGTCCAGCTTACAAAGAAAACCGAAAATGACTTGCCTCCTGGCTTTATTATTCCCGTGTTAACCATGGGATCGCCCTTGAAATAAACGATCCAAAACAGATCTAGGGCGCCGAAGAGGCGCTTATAAACATAAATAAATACATAAAGTTAATTCAGCTTATTTATCCAATATGTAAGCCCGCAATTAATTTTAACAAAGTAAGAACTATTTTTTCAACGTGCAAAACGTAAAAACCGCCATATTGTAATGATTTTGCTACAGCGGCTTAGCACCGAGCGCAAATGTGTTAACTCAATTAGTGTATTTATTCCACATTCCGAGAATTCCTACACACTACCATATTCCTCAACAAGCAGCATGATTATTTCGGGTTGAGCGTATTGTTAACGACATTGGTTCGTTACACTGATGATAATTTGTTCGGAAGCTGTTTTTATATTGGGCACTTAAACTCGTTAATCTAGCGAAGAATTCCATTCAAACGGTACAGCAGATTTTCACTCAAGTGTTCTGAAATAGTACTGCAATGCTAAATGCAGCAACATGTAGCAACATGGATCGTTTGCCGCTTGAAGAAAGGCGCACAAAGTTTAGAAACTTACAATCACAATTACGAATGCCGTGGTTGACTTTCGTTAATGCATAGGTTATGTTATATGTAAATAAACTTTTAAGATGATAAATTAATCAGTTAAGAGTACAAAGTACAATTCACATGTTTGAATCCAATGATTTTGAAAATTAATTTGCATGCATCTGCTGCCACAAATCTTTTAGAACCTTCTTCCTCACGGCAAAATGCGTGATGCGTTCTGCAGTAGCAGCAACTCGGCAACAAATTGACCAATCAATCTTGTACCAACATGGAGAACGCCGGGTAGTGGGTACGACGAAACGTCGGCGTCCTACCACTTTTATTTTACTCCGTTTTTCTCCCACTTTACATCCCAACACCCAACCACATCCGCCCCGAACGATGTCGATGAAACGGATACGCGCAATCGGATATCTTTTAAATGTATTATTTCTCAGCTCCCGAATGCACAATCCACCGGAATCGCATCATTATGCTCACGCATATGATCACAATTTTGTGCAGAATCACGCCAAAGAAGATAGTGGCGAGCGAACGTTCCCCACTCTTAACCGTGGTGCTCGAGCGAGACTGCACTTGCACTGCAGCCGCCGGAGCAGTTAATTCTGATGCCGCCCGGAAAAGGATGTCCGAAGGATGCCCCTCGGCTCAGAATAAAGGGCACAGCATGTGTATGTGTGTACAGGACAAAGAATAGCATGAGACAAAAAATACTAAAAACGATGCCTGATCGGACCGCTATGTTTCAAATACAGAAGCTTTCGTGATAAGCTTATTTAATATAATTTGAATACTTTCCCAACACCTCACTTTCCATGGATTCTCATCCATCCTCCCTTGGTGTCCACGTAGCGCACACATGAATGCTTATATGTTGTTTTGCGTGGAAAAAAATGGCCAAGTATAATTTATAAGAAAGAAAAACCTGTCTCGAAAACTTTACTTCCACCGCCTGTCCTATACCTCGTGCATCGTCCTGAGAAACTGAAGGATGAAATAATTTAGGAAAATTATCATAACTCCCGTCCCTAGAGGAGATCGGAACGATCGTTCCCGAGATCGTCCGATTGTTAGTGTCCTAACACCATCGTCGAGTTGAGAACATCTTTCAAATCTAAATCGTCCAAATCACTTTGACGGTTGACGTGGAGAAACGCGGACCCGACGGTGAAGGGTAAAAATCGTGAATGGAACATTTCATGACTAACCAATTAATTTCGTTCTTATATATTATGTGTCTTTTATTCTTCTTCAAACATCCACACGATCACGTCTCAAGACCTTGAACTCTGAGTTTTTGAACTTTCCGTCCCAAGACTGTGGATATCGAAGATCGCGTGGGGAAAATATTGACAGGAATTCAAAGGAAATCTCTTCTGCCTTTCTTTCGACAAAATTTAACAGCAATCCGATTAGAGGGAACGGTACCATGTCAATGGAACCAAGGCAAAATCCTTGTACCGCCAGATCGTTTCCTTTGCATGCACAGAGCGGTTGCATTAGATGCTATTTTTACCGTCGCGGATCGTACATCAATGCGTTAAAAACGAACGGAAAAATGCCAATGATCTTACGACGAAACGCGCAAGTTCGAATAAAACAGCCGGCGCTTTTCATACGAGGTTGAAAGATTGCAAGATGGATTTCATCTCTCAGCAATTATTCACAAACATAATGATCAGTGGCCAAAAAGAATAGGAAGGGGTAGGGTTCCAACAACGAAAGGTGAAATGAAAGATCCTAATGTAGCTGTCATCTTTCGGGCAAGCGATGATGAGTTTCGTTGAACCAGTCAGCTAAAAAAACAAAAGAAGAATTTTGTAAATAGTTCCCAAATAATTAATTTGATGATACGATATAAAATGATCATACATTCTATTTCAGTACAAACATTTATTATTTTAAGGTAGAGATGGATATTGTTTATGAGAAGAAACCATTTGTGAATCCTCTACGTCTCATAAACGCATGAATTAGAAGCTTATTTGAGTTTGTTGTGCAACCACACACGACACAGAGTCACACACACGGCAACCACACACGAGTTGACCAAAACCATTGAACTGAGACATACATCAGACAGCTCATAGCAACGCACGAATCTTATTCATAGACATGCGCATCCTAGAAAACCCTATTCCGGAGCGCATTTCTACACTAAGCGCACTATGATCAACTATGTTGTATGCTACGGAACATAGAACCTCTGCCAACTCACAAACGTACCAATCAAATGGGATGCACATTCGAGAAAGCGAGAGTAAGAGATACACATCCCCTTAAAGAAAGAAAAGGCAACCTAACCATCAGCCAACGAAATTGAAATGTGACTAAAAGACAAATGCATCGGCATATATTACAGCTGCAAAATAATGAACATACCGATACCGTTGCATCGTGCGAGTGTTGATGCATGTGCATTCCGTAATGAAACCTGTCCCCCCCCCCCTCTTTCCTCTCCTTTCGCATCCTCTCACCCACAACATCATCTTAGCTCGGCAAAGGTACAATCCTGGGCCACCCTTCTTCAGCCGTCACGAGCCAAGGACCTTCAGACTTTCATCGCTTATACTTCTTGGCCACTTCGGATGCACAGAGGCACACAATTAGACTGCCATTTTTCGGTTTCAATTTCAGTGCAGTGTGAAGCAATGTGTTTGGCAAAGGCGATTGAGAAGGAAGAGATGTACTATGTATGCATGGTGTTTTCAAACGGGTATACAAGCTGCATGCTAATCAAAAGATTTTGCTTCGCTTCCTGCGCGTCATGAGCGATGGATTCATTTTCCTTTTGCACTCTGATCACTTAATCTCGTTCAATTGCGATGGAGAGGCACTGGGTTGGTCGGGTCATCATCTTAATACACGACTCACGCGCTCGTTACGTTATTTCAGCGTTATAAAGATCGGGCTCATTCATCGTTTTAAGTCTTAAGTGTGGTAATTCAAGTCATTAGACGCTCTGTAACAGTAAAAAATGCATTGGTATCATGTACGGGAGCTTTTGTGACCACGGCCAAACTTTATCTGGGCGGTTTTCCAGCTACAAATAAATCCAAAGATAGCAAAAAGATACAGGGTTTTTTAGATGATACGACAAAGCAGGCGGGTTCATGAAAAATCGCAGCGCATGACAACACAACGGAACAAAATCACAATGCTAAACAACGGAATTCACAAATAAAAAAAATCGCAATCTTTTCAAGGTCCTCTGGACTATTGCTCACATTGTTTATCCGCCTATCTCCATTCGCATAACCACATTGCAAAAGGATATTTCATTCCGTAATAATATGCATTCGGTTTCAATCCGTTTGACTTCCAAGCTAAATTAATTAGACGAACGTGACATTATGTCAAATTATATTGGCGCGTCGCGTCCAAGCTGTGCACGTTTGGTCTGAACTTGGTGGCGACGATGACGAAATGCAAACAAAAACTGCCCTTCCATTTCCATATCGTTCCCGTAGTATGGTACATCATCTCGTGGAATCGGCTGCACTGCATCTTGGACTGTTTTATTCATCTCGCACCGTCCAAGCTGCGCAGCAGCGACTGACTCAGAGATGCTCCGCCGGCTTCACTGATGGCCGGATGTCACAGTTTCATCGTTAGCGGTCGGCGTGTCAGACGAAACGCAAACATGCGCGCTGGGGAACATGCTCGACAAATTTCCCTCATATGGAAGGCACGAGGTTCGATTGTGAATAATTTGTAATTTAACAGAATGGAAACAAAACACTGCCATGAAAAAAACCACAAAACAGGGAATATCAACACAAAATTGATCATTTTAGTAATTCGATTATATTTTTATTAGATTCGCAAAGCATAAACTATACGTAAAAATAACATGCTACAAACACTAAAAATGATTTTGATTTTAGAAAGTTTAAAAATTTATATCATCATTACTAGTTCGCTACACTTGGTATTGTAGAAAAATCCATCAAGATCTAAGCAAGAACAATATTCTTTGGATTAAACAATTCCTTAATCTAACGTTACGTCATAAATATTAACCTGAAGTGAATCAATCACAAGAACCACAGCAAGTTATTCATGGACTATTGACCAACTACATGTTCCTGATCATCACTGAAAACTAACTCCGGCACCCCCCGCAGATCTCTGTCACCACAACTTCAAGGCTGTTTGAAGTTCTCAACATCAAACTCAACCAATGAAGGAGGGTCGGGAAGGGCTGCAAATCGATTAGTGAAAGCAGGGTAAATAATAATATCGAATGTAATACCCGCTACAAGCTGATGTACGAACCGTAAACGAAAACGGAACCGATACAGTGCGATTGGGCCAACACTGGGCTTGGAGCTGACGGTGCCTTACGTTTCATTGGGATGAACAAGCGGCTGTTAAACACGGGTGTATAGGAGCAAAAGAAAGAACCACACACACAACAAAAACCGTGTCTACGACCGAGGGACAAATGGGACACCAGCTCAATATTTCCTTGGGTCGCGTTCGATGTGAAAATTTATATCAAATTACTGTACACAATTTCGTTGCTGCAGGGGGTATGACTGCTAGCTGTACTTTCTTCGTGTTCTGATCAGATGGATTAGTGGTGGGCAAGCATTTATTGGTGGTAATGTGAAGAAAGAAAGCCAGCAACGGAGGAAAAATCATGCCTGTGCGGCTATAAAACCTTGAACAGAATAATTTACACGACAAGCATGGTTTATGGTTACGGCATAATAATCGAACATGCACATGCTTTCAATTGGAAACAACGATGGTAGATTCATTCTTGGAAATTAAATAGAACCCAATCCAATGGTAACGTACAGTGGAGAAATATTGGTACGATTATATGAACAACTGCTTCATTTTCTGTACTTCTGTTGTCATTACTGTTGAACAAATATAACGTTAATGTAGCCCCATTCGGAAGAGAATGCTCATCATATTCATAGGATTCCTAAAGTTTAACCTCCATTGAAATGATAAGCTCATCACCTAATCTAAATCAATCTTTTATGATGGTTACGATTCTTCAACCGTGTGCTACAAAAAGTAGAGAAGAGTTAAAATATGGATCGGACAAACCCCTTTCAAACACGTGCCCATCGAGTTGCACAATGGGATTTTATTGGCAAAGTAATGTCTAACGAAACGGAACGACTGCAAACTGTCATTACGTCCTCACAAAGTGCCCTTTTCATCGAAAGTTTCATAGATTTTAACTACAGCAAATAGAGAAATCACACTCCTGGCCTACGTACACTGCATCCAGTTCAGGCTGAGTATAGGGCCCAACTTTGCTGCATTGAACTGATGAGTTTCTCTCCGATCGAACATTGCCGAACGGTTATCATAGCTTGTCCTGCAACAAACGTACGTCTCCCACCGTTTGCGTATGCACGGAAAATGAATATTCATCCCCATGACACTAGTAATAAAATGGCTTAGGACAAACAAAAAAACACTTCCCCGAGTGTTGAAATAGAGGCGAATGAGCGTACATAATGGTAACCGAACGGTACATCATGCAAACTGCTGGCGATGCAGGCTAACGCGTCTCGACCACTTGATGATAGAAATGGTCATCTCCTCCCATAGGTACACACACCACTCGCGTTCCACAACTGATGGCAAGTATTAATTAATAGAAACGTGCTATTGACGCTCGATCGGCAATTAATCAGCATGTTATGGATGCAATTTATCTAGCAAGGCAAACATGTGTCCACTTCACTTTTAAGTGCTGTGCCTTAGAGTGCTTCCTATGTATGTGTGTCTCTAAGTTTTAAGCGCAATAGCTTTCTTTAACTGGAAATTGCATTTATTGCAGTTTGGAAACAACAGAAGAAGAGATCGTATTTTCATGTGTGGTTTGAAATATATTTTTATTAGACACGTGCGAAGCTTAAAACCTTAACAATTCATTTAGGGAAATAAAATTACAAATATTAGTTACTCTATGTGTAAAATCATAAAAAAATACAAGCAATGAAATTTTAGGACAAAGGTAATTTGAAATCCACACAATCATCACTAAAGGAATGTGCAGTTGTGCAGGGGGACGTTCACATTTGCAAGCTGCGTATTTATCGTGGCATTAATAGTTAATTAAAATTGTAAACATCATGAATGATTGTGACCATAAATATGGAAGCTGCGACCGAGACGGGTAGCGTAATTTTGCTCGCCTGTAAAGTAAGCAAACCTTCCCCTGTCCATCCGTACGAAGGCAATAAATAAAGCTACCAAACAGGGCTAGGTGTTCGCTTCACGGGTACACTATAAAACATGCAATCTTTTGATTGCGAAATTATGACCCAACGGAAGAAGGTTTTGAGAAATTGCGAATATCTTGCTGCATCGGTTTTCTGCTGCCAACGCATCGCCACCGTCAATCGGCGCTGCATATATGTGGGCCACGGAGGAAACTTGGTTGTGAACCCAGGTTCCAGCATTTCCCAGCCACCCAGGTTCCCCGATCCCATACGCATCATGTACGGTTACAGACTCACCTGTCGTACTTGTTTGAATTGCTCCTCGAAGCTCCAGCCGTTGTTTTGTTGGGACGAGTTCGACGTTTCGCTCGAGGTTGACGAATTGGAACCGGGATTGCCTGAGGTGATTAAAAATTGGAAAGCGAAATGCGATTTCAATACCACCGCTTCTAGAGTAATATGTTTGCCGTATGATTGTATCCGGGTTGGAATGGTAGTTGAAAATAATAAAAAAAAAACTACTCTTCATAAGGGAGTTTCCTTTTTCATTTCTACCAATTTATGACATTCTTGTACAAAGTACTGCTTACTCAGCATAAGATGTTCAATAAATTAACATAAATTGATATTCATGCGTTACACTACTTTATAAGGAAACTGCATTTTTCCAGAGCAAATTTTAATTTTCTTTTAGTACAATTGTATAAAAAAAATTCTTACCATCCTTGCTGATCGGTGCGTTCGGTAGGGTGAAAGAAAAGTTCCCACCATTCTGTGATCCTGTTTGCGATTGTGAGCCTCCTACTCCACTAGATCCACCACCACTACCGACGTTCATTCCACCAGAACTACCGCTTCCACCACGAGGTTCTTCCCTACCGTTACCGAACATCCCCATTCCGTTGGCAGCACCATTGGCGGCACTGGCTGCCAGAGCTGCACCGAATGGCGATGAAGCCGCATGAAGTGCTGCAAAGTCAGCCGCCATTTGTTCACCCATCAGCGCTCCCACCTTCATGTCACGCACCTGCATCTTCAGCTTCTCGAGCACATCGCCATGGTGGCCTGATGCAAGCCCGGACGCCAATCCGGACAGTCCTGGCATGTTCATGTTCAGGGCCGTCAAATTGCTAAGCACTCCCAGTGGATGGTTTGCACCAAACTGGGCGGCGGCTGCTGCCGCTGCGGCCGCTGCTGCTGCTGTCGCTTGGCTGCATATTCGGGAGAGAAGTTTCCGTGAAAATTAATATGATCTTAATTAGAACCGGTGACTCCACAGCCACCGTTCATCGCACCGTTGGTCGTACCTTATCTCCGAGTGATGGTCTGGACTTCTGCCAAATTCCATGCCGGATGTCATCTTTGCGTCCGGGGACGGGCGATTCACATTAACGCCCTCGTCACTTGACTCTCCGTCCCGGCCTAGATCCGTCTCGTGATCGGAATGCTCGTCTGCAGTGTTGGACTGGTTATTGGAGAGAAGGAGGAAATAAGGAAATGTATTACATATCAGGGTAAGATACACAAATAGTATTATTTGATGGAAAGGAACCCAAGTGCGGTTTATACATTGTATACTAAAAACTTACATTCGTTTCGGTAGTACTATGTAAATGCATTGGTTAAAATAAGACAAAAAAGGTAAAAATAAGACAAAAAAAAAATTAATTATGAACTACACATCACATCAAAACATACCAAAGGAAAATAAAACCCCACTACATCTCGTATCGGAGACAAAAATCGAGATCGTGAACCAGCGATCGCGCTTCGAGTGGGACAGGGTGTACTGGTGCGTCCTGCATTCGACCAAGATCTTCTGGCGCTGACACAACAACTGTCGCCGGCAAGATTAACCGACACGTCCATATATTTAACACTCATTTTGATACATTGTCGCCGGTGCGAGTCGCGATCCTCGGTCTGGTTAGCATCGACGATGGCACCCACGAAACGTGCCATACTACAAAACGGACACATACACACACGTTTCTGGGAAGGAATTGCCATTACACGCTCTAAAACGAGAGCGAATGTTGAGCGAAAGACGCTGAGATTTGCTACCAAGATTAGCTGCATACTTGTTGCTGATGAAGCCGCTATTAGTATCTAGCCAATCAACAACCAATGATTCTTGGATCGCAGTATCGCGTACGCCGGTGTCCGGGCGCCCTCGGTAGCATAGGGCGATGAAAATAAAATACAACACATCGGTAGCACTTTTATAGCCACTTTTATAAGCCAGTGGATTTCCGTTGATATTAAACTGTCAAATTAATGAAATTGATGTAATATTTACGCTCCCTCTGTTTTGCTGCCCGTTCGTTAAATAGGAAGATACTTGTGTGGGAAGGAGAAAAAAAAGGTTCAGATTAGGTGTGAGAGAAAGCTACCATCGTGCGCATTGATCAAGGGAAGTGTCTAAAGGTGGAAGCGATTTACTTAACACCTAACATTTGATTCCGGACGAGGAATGTTGCAAGGCGTCACATGCGGACACACGTTGTGGATGCGGTGCTTGACAATTTTTGTCACCGCAGACACCATTCGAGAAAACATTCCCAGCATCATTTAAGAATTTTATTACACCCACCCGCTTAGTTCAGAGTCCGCAGGAGGTCATATGCGGTCATAGCGAGATTAGGCGGCGTGGAGGTGAATAAATAACGAAATAAAAAAGCTCAAATTAATTTGCAAGGAAACACGTCTGTGTTGATAGTGCGGTATTTAGGATGGGGTTCTGTTTTTTTGTTCGCACCACACGGAGTGGAATCTAATTGAATAATTTATTGCCCAGACAAAATGCGCTGCGCTGACAGTAAATGAAAGATATGACAAGATGCTTTGATCAAACGCGCATGAGTGTTAATGGTGGAAGGAGTTGATCAAGATGTTTATCTCCTGCTTTATAACAGCGATAAAGAAATGTTCGAATTTGTAAAAGAGGTTGTTGAGCGTTTCAAAAACAGTGAGAGTTTGAAGTTATCTCGACTGTACTTCCTTAAAATAATTGCAATTTTTTGATACAGATAATAGTGTAAGGACACTTTACAAAGGAACAGTAGTCGAGCACAGATCGGGCAAACGCTAACTAGAGGAACTCAACACAACAAAAGTAATATATTGGAACAAGATCGAGTAACGAAATATAACATTTCCATAGGTTTGCTAATAGTCGTTTGATCGTGATCTCCTAAATCTAATTTGGTATATCTCGGTATGATATAAGATCGTCCTAATGCAACGCTTAATTGCTTGAAGTAAAAATAAAAAAGATTTTATAACGCTCAAAAACACCGCAACTCGTGCGGTTTAGTGCAGTCTGAAGGTACACGAATAACATTAATGACTGGAAATAACCGTAGCTGAGTTGTACGTTCTCCATATGAAAGCAGCCAGAGGAGATTCGGGAGACGTACTTTACGCACTTGACAGACAATGTGAAGCAAATATAATTTTTCAAATCCAACAGGACATATAAATCGTAAAGCGAATGTTAATCAATCAAGCATTTTTACCGAATGATGAATCAGCCCGAAAGACGTACGGCACGGTACGACCGCAAACTATTCGCCAATGATTAGTAACCCAAATATACTCCATTTCACACCAATTCATTAAATCCCACCCAGGCAAACAGACAACTCAAGCATCCTGTCCCGATGGTGCTTAAATTCCAGCGGGTAACCAGTGCCCTACCGGACATAGGGTGTGCCGTCTTTCATTGAACCGAAGATCAGCAACATACTTCTTTGCATTACATAGCAGAAGAGAGTAGTTTGCTTCTTTGCTTGTTTGGTTTTTTTGTCACACCTTATCGTGCCTGACTCATCTCACCCATGCAATGGCGGAAGCGGCGTTAAAAGAAGTCACATTGTATTTATTGATTCAACAGACATTTAAATGAAACCAAATCTGTAGTTCTCGATACTCCAGCCGGATCGGGCACACCGAATCGAGGGTTGTGTCTTG
The DNA here is from genome assembly GCA_000349025.1 of Anopheles minimus. Classification (NCBI taxonomy): domain Eukaryota; kingdom Metazoa; phylum Arthropoda; class Insecta; order Diptera; family Culicidae; genus Anopheles; species Anopheles minimus. Next base: position 596,852 of record KB663655.1, read on the forward strand.
ACGCACTTAAAAAAATGCTCCTTCCGGGCCGAAAACTTGCCGCGAACGGAAGTGAAGTAATAAAAGTTCACGTTTCCGTGGTATTTCCATTGGTGGATGATATTGATCGAAAAAAAACCTGGTACGATGGAAGGGTGGAATAATGATGACCGTTCATAAGGTCCGTGCGCCTTGTCGCACAGACGATTGGACAACGCCTGTAAACGGTCACCGCAAACACCGTACCGATTACGGGCATGTAAAATAGTATAAATATTGTACCAATGTCGGAACACTCGAGAATAGCGAACCACCAATTTCCATAGTATTACAATATGAAAAGACCTTCGATCTTCGAGATCTTCGATCTCAAATAGACGCGGACTTGTGAGAAAAAAATATTTGTGTCAGCTTTCATCGTGAGGCGCTCTCTGGCATCCGGCATCCGCACTGGCTATTACGGGTATTTTTTCCAGGCTTTATTGTAATGAAATTCTTTTCTTAAGCAAATAACACCCCAGCAGCCATGTGGGAGGAAGAGACGTAACATAATTTGCTTTGATTTTTTTTACTTCTTCTCTGCTGCCGTTCCTCACCAATCTGGGTATCTTTCCTTCGTCGACCATTTAACACTTCTTCACTGTTCATTTTCTTTTACATTCGAGCCGCTTCGCTTTCTGCCACTTCCTTAAGGGTTATCTTGGGATGAGAGAAGAAATAAAGGAAAAAATGAACTACAACCCATTCAAACTTTTTCACTGGTTCAACAACAATCCACACGCCCTATGATGGAATTCCTTCCTGCGGCTCGACATGATGCATCAAAGGAAAGGAAACAGGAAATTTAAAAATCAACACTCTTTCGTGCGTTATGATGAAATGTGTCAAACTTGCGAATGAACGAAGAGCCGAATGATCGGGGAAAGTTAGCGTCAAAATAAACCGATTACAAGAATTTCAAAACTCAATCGAAATCGTAATGATCAACATTTCATTCCTACGCTCTGCAAAACGAAACGATACATAAACAAATTTACTAATACTTTATTGGTAACCTTAAAAAAAATCCCGGTAAAGCCGTACAACCGCAAAGCCGGACTGGAAAACAATGATTTATTATGTCGAATGATCAATAATATTTCCGCCTTGGAGTGGCCGATCAAGTTAACGAAAAGGGAATGTGTTTGGACTTTTTTTACTTGGAAATGGACACATCACCAAAGGATTGACCACCGCTTCACATCATCGAGATGCCCCGAAATGTAATGTAAATATTAGACCAAAATGAAAAAAAAGATCAGTCCCGCGCTCTACAAGTGTTATTAATGTGCTGGATGTTAAAAAAAGCTAAAACGCCCTGTGCAACACCAAACCAACATAACAGATCCAACAAAGACGCCAATCCTCTTTGGGAGGAGTGCCGACCAGGGTTGCTGTTTATTGGTTTTATAGTCCGGTTTGGTGTTTTGCACTTGTTTGGTTACATCATTTAAACTTCCTCGGGGCTTTGTGATGTGCACACGGAGAGAAAAATGGTTTGTGTGGAAAAATATCATTTTTTGAACAAATGACATTGTGGACCACAGCATGTTCATCTTACCTCTAATTTCCACATCAACATTAAATAGAGACTGATTCGTCATACGAGCCATATTGACACAAGCAATTGGAAGCGAAATGCGAAACTAATTAATTAAAAACGCTGCCGCTACATATACACCTCACAGCGTGCATATTTAACATCACGCCACAGAGTGACCATGAATGAATGGAATATCACAAGAAAATGCAACCCTCAATGGAACCTTGATGTGTGTACAGTATATGTCTCTTAAGAGGACAACTTTGTTGCTTAGTGTAGAGGCTTTGTATAAGTCCATCGGCAGCACTCTAAAACATTCGAAGGACATAGCCTTCATCTTGTATTTCGATTCTCTGCACGTTCTGGTATACCTGCCTACGAGAATCCTTCTAGTCGGAATATGATTTCTTCTAGGTGGTCCATAAATTACCATGCGCTCTTCTCGACTGCGACTCCCAGGCCTTCACCGTTCGCCCTTCAAGTGACGCTGCTTTATTACGTGCGATATAAAGCTTTATAGTTCAACCATACCGTCCCGTACTACCTCCAATGGTTCCTGACGTCGGCTAGGAGTGAAACACAACAACAAAAAAGTGGCCCCGTATGCGATGGTGTCAACGGGCGAAGGAGAATGGTCCAGAAAGACAGCGGAGGGATTGAAATGCATTATTACAAACAAAGAAAGTCGGCCCTCGCTCAAACTAACCAGCCCGCTCGGTCCCGGTCAGCCTTTTAATATCAATGTGTGACTTTGGTTCAGTACAACCCGCCTCAATCCCGCACCGGAGGCCGTGTCTAGTGGGGTCATTCGACCGCGGTACATCGGATGCGCCCGATGCATCTATCCAGAAGGTGAACCACACGGACGATAAATACATTCGTAAGGGTAAAATCAATATTTGCTCGCTTATTCACGCAAAGCGTACAATTTTTATTTCTTTTCGTCCATTCGTCTTCTGCTCCTACACAACTTTCCTTGATCAAACGATGATGATGATGATCAGGATAAAGTAATGTGAAGATTTTATCCCGATCCCGGGCAAACATGGGCTCTCATCGGTGCAGTGGAAGCGGTGCAGTATGGGCTCCTGCCTGGTGCTTTAATGCAAACAGCAAGCACCGACATTGAGGCGGTCGTGATTTGCTAAAAGAATTCTCGGCCACCTCGGCACAACACATGGCTGGGGGCTTTGCTCATGCCCGTGCATGGAGCACATGCTAATGAACGATAATTATGACTTGTCTATAGAAGAGCATATATTTCTTTTTTTAATTCATTTGCATATACCACGGGCAATGAACATTACCACCTTCGCTTGCGTTTTGTTTGCTAGTAGCATGAATATAACAAAAAACTAGTATTTTTATAATACATTCTACCAAGTTGTACATTGAAAGCGAATTGCGCTTTATACATTTTGAGTTGAAAAACCAACAGTCAGTAGTCTAATATGTCTTTTTTTGTATCATAAACTATAAAATTGCAACTGAATAAGCAAGAAGTTTTAGTAACATTTCTATACTTCTTTTTCTTCTTCTTGATTGGCGTATAGACCTATGCGGTCAAACCGGCCTTTTCATGGCTCATTAGACTTTAGGCCAAGTCAGTCCTCACTTCGGGGGAACGTTCCGGATGGGATTTCATCCTCGGTCTTTGTCCTTTGAAGACTGGCGCCGCTGTCGTCTTGGCCACCGGATCACCCCCAAACTTTTATACTAAGATTTTTATTAAAAGCCTACATGTCTGCCTACATTCTTCTTCTTCTTCTTTTGGCCTAACGACCTACTCGGTCATGCCTGCCATTTCTGGCTTACGAGACTTATTGATACCACGTAGTTGGATAGTCAGTCCTCACTACGGAGAAACGATCCGGATGGGATTTGAACCCCGGTCCTGCCGTTTAAGACCGACGCCGCTTTCGTAATAATTCGAAATATACATATGAAAATGGTAGTGTTTCTAGAATAACCGGGGTTTTCACTGATGTCCGTTTTTTAATTTATTACAAGAGGGTTTATTAAGCTAAATGTTTAAAACATGTTGTAACTGTCTTAGAGGGAAAGGAATGGATTCAAATTATAAACGTTATTTGCCTAGCTTTACTGTTGTATACTACCCAACAACAACATTATAGGCAATAGAAACTTTTCCTAAAATGTGATTATTTTGTATTTGCCCGAATTCCCTTCATTCATCAGAAAAAAATAAAATTTAACAAAAGTAACCTGAATTGGGTGCTTATTGGATGTTTTACACAGTAATGCAACTGAACTTGTGTAATACGACAGTGCGATTTTGAAATATCTGCGTTTAGCGAATCGACGAACTAGCGCACAGACGTGCTATTGTTTTATCGATGAAACTCACACATTCACAAAAACATATAATTTTTAGAAAACGTTAACGGAATATTGAAACATTTTCATTACATTATGAAATGTTTTCTACCACGCACAGTTACCCTCTCTGATGTAGTTTGAAATGATCCTTACCACAAACAAAGCTTTGTAATTTATCCAATTGCTATCACTTACACACAAATCTTGTTAGGAATCAGAACCGATAATGCGGGTTTCGTTCTGTTTGCCAAATGAAGCTGTCCATTTCATGGTGACATTTCATATCCCAATTTTCCAATTATCCTAACGAACCGGCGAAAATTCGATCGTTTTGAAAGCGATCTACTTTACCCAAACTCGATCTGATTGCCGATGACCCTTACAGAACCGAAGTTCTCACATGCATGCTGGGTTGATGAACGCAAAACCCGTCGAAACAATATTGCAAACAAGCCAAATTTAAGTATGTCACTAAGTTCAAGGGTAATAACAAATACGGGGGCGCATTCGAGCTTCACCCGCAAATCATACAACTTTTTGTTTTGCTGGTACATCGATTAGGATCCCAACCATCAGATCTTGCCATCGGAAACAAGGTGTGAAGAAAAATGTGGTTGGACCCATTTCTAAATCGCATACGATCATTACTAGTACCGGACAATTTTACCACGCTTGTCAACCGCGTGCCCTAGCAACCCCTACAGCCTATTGTTTTTCGCTCGTAGGGGCAGAGTTAATATGCCAGCTAGTTTGGAAAAGAAAACAGCCACACGACCGTAGAGGCTCGTGCGGGTATTCCTCACTTTTCCCAGCAACTTAAATATAAAGCTGACAGCAAGGACAACGAAGGTGGTACGATGCGAGATAGTGCGGGCAACATTATGACATTATGATTTATGTATCGATCTACTTTATACCCCTCGCGACGTGTCCATTGACCTGGTCTGACAATGTAAACGTTAAGGCAACGTACAGACATATAAACGAGTACGGTATGAAATTGAATCCTTCAAATCCTTCCGTTCGGAACAAGGCCAACGAGGAAAGCGACATTATGATATCATTCCGTACCGTACACCAGCCTGGATAATGTTTCTGGTGCAGTTTATTGCGAAGAGGAATCAAATCGTCTTCGTTTGGCTTACAGCAGAGCCACAGACGGTTGTTGAGAAGGTGCATTCTTGCGTGGCTTCCCTGGAAGGAAGCCCGCCAGACGCGTGTCTTGTACCGACCGATACTGGTACACCTGGACGCCTTCTCAGTTAGCTACGGTTTGCTCACGGTCACGTTCACGCTGATAGCAATATAAAAATTTGTGGTGAATATAAACGGAGGAAATTCGATATTGCATACGGATTTTAATTTAAATGGAACACACATGGTTGGGTGTGCGCACCAGTTGGGTGCGTTGGTGGGTATTATCGGAGGTTTCGTTCTATGGTAGAATTCTTGTAAGTACTTCAGAATGTTGGCTTGGAAGCAATGGACGACACGTGAGCTGCTTAGGAACTCGACGGTAAAGGTACGGTAAGGTCGACGGTAAAGGTAAGTGGCAAATCTACTTATGTAGAGGACGGGTGATTGTAAGGGTATATCGTCTGCTTTTAATCCCTCAGACCTACAGGAAAATCCGTGAAAAAGGCATACAATTGGCAATTGTTCGTCATTCTACAACAGTATTTATATATTTTGATCATGTTAGACTGATTTCACTTTTCTTCTTTTTAGTATAAAGATATACTTTCTCGGAAATCCCGATCACTCAGAGTTTTTTTTACACATTTTTGCAATATCCAAACGTGCTAAGATTGCGTCAACTATACCATTCAGCGTCCTATCGCCTTATAACTTCGTGCATAAAATTTCGCTACATACTTGCGTACGCTTACATAGTAGCGGCGTTACGTAAATAAACCCTTCCCGATGCACATGTATACTGGGGGCGGGGCGGTACCGTCTGATGCTTCATGAAGTTTAGTCTTCGATTTTGCGCAATTCAATCACTTAGGCAAGCCAGGAACACTGTGTCGGAATGCTAAAGAATCGATTTAATTTAAAATAAATTGTACGAATCATTAGCCGCCCATCGTCACTGCGGTGCCTTTCTCTTTCGTCCTTTGCGTTATCAGCCTCAGCTGCTCTATGTCGTGTGGAGCAAAAGTTCGAAACTTAGTAACGATCCGTAACAGTCGCCTGCAACGATTGCAACCAAAATTAGGCACGGTTCGTTGGTCACGTTTCCTGAGTTCATAATCGCCAATCAAATGACTAAAAGTTGCATGTTTGTTGTTTGTTTGTGGATAAGCACTAATTTGTAGCGAAAATTCGTTTATACCAAAATTTTGCTACAATTTTAAATACAAAAAAATTACATATTACCATACCCAAAATTCAAAATTCAAAAAACCAAGAATTCAATAAACAAATAACATTTTTATTAGCAGTTTCAACTCCTCAATAACACTCAATACCGGATGAACGACAGAGAGGTACAGAGGGAAAAAAGAAAAGAACAAAATAACAATGTGCTTGAGCGTAATTGCCGTCTCGCGATTAAAAGAAAAGAACTTATTAAAATCACCGTCTATTTAATGGTAAACTTGAGACGCTGGATGAACGTAGCACTGTGGCTACCCTTCATGGAAGTGCGGCGGACCACGCACGTACGTGATGAGCCGTCCCGCAGCAAACTAACTAACAGTGAAGAGGATTGCGAATTTTAATGAACGCTTCAACGCATTATCATGCATCTTTGTGTTCGCAGCGGATTGGCGCGATAAAATGTCCGAGGACGCGAAACAAGGGTGCGGCCGTACACGTTTGTGTGTATGGCTGTAAGTTGAGGATGGTTTAGCACTCGGCAGGTATTCGCTAAAAACTGGACAATTTAGCCCGCAACGATTCATACCACCAGGTTGTCCACTCTCACCGACCTCGGTTGCCAGGGTGTAAAATTGTAATAAAACTAAAGTGGTATCCCCCTGCCTTCCCTATCGATCCGCGTGATCCCCATCCGCTCCCCGTGGCAAAATACATCCCAGGCTGCACTTCCCATTGATAGACCACGCCTATTTGTAATTTAATTTTTATTGCCTACCCTTCTTCACTTTGCGGTCCGAACGTCGGTAGACGGTTCCGGATGGGAAAGGGGCCATCGTCATTGCAATCATCGGCCGTTGCAGCTTGCCACACCGTTGCATACAAACTGCAGTGCAGGGAAAAGGACGATCGTGCTTGCTCGTTCCATTCCTTGCGCAAGGTGTGCATACAGCGGACCAATTTCTCCACTGTGGCTTGGCCTTGAAAAAACGCAGTTTTTTCCAGTTCCTCACTTACAGGGCCCATACATACAGCCACAAATACAGTTTGACCCGAAAGTCTCCACACAAATGGAACGATTTAGTTGATTAAAAATGGAGCTTAACACGGACATCGCGGTGCGGGGAAAATCGATGGAATGCCTTTAATTCCGCGACCCGAAGCAGCACTCATTTTTTAATTTCCTACCATTTCCGGTGGTATGCTACCCTTCCCAGCAAAACCGTGCCAGGACGATGATCTGGTGTGGTGTTGTGGTTGCCCAACCTTTGTGCGCTCGTAAATGGTAGAACAAGGAAGGGAACAATTACGGGCCCGTTGGCTTTTGCAGTTTTAATTTTCATTTTGCTAATTTTTCCCCGGCCACCAAACTCGTGGGTCTGGCTCGATGAGAGTGCCCGTGGAAAACAAATGATAGTAAAATTTTATGATTACGAATTAATATTTGCTCTCGTAAATTGTGCATCTTGCGTTAGAATATTTTCATCTTTACATCACATTTTGTCGTTGTAATATGTGCACCACATGTGTGCAGGAATTTCCCCATCAATTTAATTTGGTTTCTGTACTCGATATGATATATATGATATAGCCTCTGCGCTTGATATAGCTTATGTGTACCAAACTGCTAATCCAGCACTAGTATAATCGTATAAGGCAGTAAGAAAATTTAATTCGAATCTCGTCTGATTGTTGACTGTAATACGTATTATAGTGCAAAAACGATAAAAATATATACCTTCTTTTATGTGTACTTTTTAATCTATGACTCTTTCATTGCTCTCTGTCTCTTACCGACCTTTAATGTGGTTTAAACGAACGTGCTGGATGTGAAATTTCCTAATTGAATTGGGTATTTTCACGACGATCGGGTCGGCACATTTCCCACCAGCTCATCGAAGCCAACCGACCGCATCATTGTTCAACCGAACGATTCATCAACGCGTCAAGCATCTACTTGTGTGCTTCAAATTCTATTAGCAATCGATCATCGCGGCCGGCTTTCTAACTGGCGCCCCGAAACCTCAATCAACTGTGCTAAACAGGGTAAGGCATTTCGGAGCAATAATGATGAGGTTTGGCCAAATGGAAATACCTCAACAGCTCGACACGATGATGAGCAACGGCAGCATTTCGATACAGACGTGTTGGGAGCGTTACGCAATGGAACCAATTCTCACCGCATAAACCACGTTGCGATCGCCCACAAACAACTCGGATCGGTTTATCTAATTGAAGTGAAAAACCACAAGATCAATCATCTTCTTTAGACCAAAGTCGTCCTAGGTTGTAACTTGGAAAGTTAGTGCGGGCTGCAGTGGCGAGCGCATCGTAAACGTTGACATTTAACACAAGCTAAATATTTTCAAGTTCGTTCAATCGTTGTTTGGACCTCCCCAAAGTGGAAGTGGAAGTGGAAGTGGAATAGAAAGATGTGTAAATAAATTTGCAAGGAAAAAAAAAAGGTGATTGCACTACATAGTCTGCCTTTAGAAAACCTTCTAGACATGAATGACGTGGCTAATTTAGTGCAAAATATCATATATGTCTTTTGATAGTTATTAATAAAGGCTTTCTGCAGACTCTTTGTGACCGAATTTCCAAATGTGACCAAATCTCGGTAAATCCAGTTCGAACGATTACTTCGTTTCCACTGTTCGACGACAACATAAAGATCATTTTTGGAAACACGGAATTGAAACTCAAAGCTTTTCTCTTTGGAAAAGAACTTATAGTATTCAGCCTTCAAACCAATAATTGCTATCCAGTTCTATTCAAGATTTTGAGCTTTGTCACAATGATTTTCTTAACCAGCACTTTTTCCACCAACTTTTTTTTTGAAATTGCTGTTTAGATATATAACACCTACCACGGGGTTTACCAGATGCTTCTTCATATGACAAGACAGGGAATCGATTCCCATCCGAACCCTTACGCAGGACTGAATATCCTGTTACTGGTTAATTAAAGTATTATGGTTCTAGTGCCATAGAAGAAGAGACAGTAACACGGTTGAAAAATTCAGCATCCGAAATTCCTAGTTCAAACACAAAGCAGCCGTCGTTGAAGATTTGGCAGATTTACAGGAACCAGCTGAGCCGAACGACGTTAAGCTTTCATTGATAGTAAATTGTGTCCGAGTGCGGAGCGTAAAGGTCGACTGCCAAGGATAATACCCGGCAACAAAGGATAATCTGGCCCGATGTACTATTTCTCTTAAGTTACAAGTTCGATCCTATTCGTTACGGTTTATACGTTGATTTGGCCAATTGGATGTTATGTCTTCAATAATTGTTTTATCTCCAACAGTTCGATAATTTGAATATTTATGGACAACAAAAAATACATGGATTTTAATCTCTCTTAAATTACACGTATTATGATTTATTTATATAATGAAGCTTACTAGAGTCATACTGATTGTTACGAGATCTAATAAGGACTTAACGAGATTCAACAAATGACACACCAGTGTATTGAACCGAAGGCAAGGGCACAACACAATGAAACTATCGATAATATAGAAAATTCACTATAATCAGTATCCAATTTGTTTTATAAAGTTAAGATGCGTATAAAGAACAAATCATTATTTATATAAACATTTTGTTTACTGCATATGATTAGCAAACTTAACTCAAGTATTAGGAAGAATCATTCGAATCAGATATTCAATTTCCCGGTTGTTTCCCGGTTTTCCCGGTTTCCTCCGGATTTTTCCTAGTTTTTCCAGATTTTTTCTAATCAATTTCTCATGTACAATATAGGGTTTCGAATCATATAATGAAACTGTTGAATTATAATGTTCCATAATGGGTTTGCAATGTCCCACTATTCATTTGCAACATTCCACCAGATGGATAAAGATAATGGAACTTGATTCAGATGTTCCATTATTTGATTCGACATCTTGTAAGCTTGATACATCTATGTTAATGTATTATTTTTTATTCATGAAGGATGGCCAGGCATTGATATGACAGTGTATTATATTAAAATTAAATTTTCTTGGCCAAATTAAACTCAAGGCTGATTCCCGGGTTTTCCGGTTGGGTGGTTACCCAGCAAAACCTTGTAGTGATAATTTAAAACGTTTTAACTTTCACATTTATAGAGAAATAATGCTTATTCCCAATGAAATAAAAAAAACTCTTCGTCTTGTGGTAAACTCAGCCATAAAGTCAAACCGTTTGTCATTTTCTCTCCTTTTCAAATATGGCCCTCATTACAGCGTTGACTATTGCATTCATTTTATTTCACCATTTTGACAATTTAAAACCATCATCAACCACGTCGGATTGTCGCAGTGAAACAAAATCCTACCGCCCTGCTACCCGGAACAGATAATGTTAAACATTTGACACCGAGCCTGCATTTGTGGGTTTTGAAACCGCGCAAACCTCTGTACCAACTCCATCGTTTTCTAAAGAAATGTGTCCTCATTTTGCGATTGTCCAACAGTGCGCTTCAAACCGATCGGGGCCACTGATCGACTTGATTGGTGCGCCTTGAAATTGGTGAGAAAATGCTAGGCGTGTGAAACAAATCAACTTCGAGCGAATAACCATCGCAACGGAATTTCCATCGACTACGGTTAGCACAGCGGTGGGAAAAGATTTTTTCGACGAAATCCTGCTGTCGATGCCACAGGTTCGCACTGGTGCCGACCGTGTCTCTTTGATAAGTCTGTTGGCTAACTGACCAACCGAATGGCATTCTGTCTACCAAATGCACTCGTGTGTATGTTTTTTTTGCTTCATCTTCGAGCGTGCGTTCAGTGCGTTCGTGCTTAGTTGCGTGCGCACCTGTGTACGCACCTGAGCGTTGTGGTTTGACCTGTTCCAATTTCAATTCCGGCAGCAGCAGAAGTAACCGGTGGAAGGCTTCGAATATGTAACCGATCGATAATTACCAACGCTTTTTCTCAAGGGTAATTATAAGAAGTGGTCATTCGCCATTCGTCCTTCTCACTCTCATCTTACGCACAGTCCCTACCATTTTTGCCCTTCCACATGCCATTTCCACAGGTGATCGTTGTTCCACAACTCTCCCAAGATATGCTGATGACGGCAAATTAATTCAGCCATCGTTGTATGTTTTTTGTTGCTACTTCTCTCGAATGGTTCCCTTGGGATCAAAAGTTTCGAGCTGGTCGCTTTTGGTTTGCACTGATAATTATCCTTTCCATCATTTTTCTTTCGAATTATTGATTTACATTTCGCTACCTTAGCTTGGCTTGTGGAACAGGTGGGTTTAAGATGCCTGAGACAAAAGTTAGTCTATCTATCGGGGTATTAAAATGAAAGTCCTTCTTCTAAAGCAAGAAATCGATTGAAACAAAAAAACATCCCAACTCGAACACCAAAAATTACACCTATCGAAGGCCAAACAGCATCAATCAATCAATCAAGTTGGAGGGGAAAATGTGTAAGTCGATAAAAACGGACATCAAACCGTACACACGTCATGGAGTTTAAAACTATGAGCTGCAAAAAAGGAACTGACGAGGTAAGCAAAAAATACCCCCTTCAGAGTGTCACACGCTGACACTCGATTTCCCGTTGTCCGTTGGTGCGACGTTTGGTCGCCATCATAAAATGATGCTAATTTCACCGGCGTATCAATTAGCCACAATCACTTCCGTCTACGAGCGAGTGAGCGATTAACTTTAAACGGTTTGTCTTCGCTAAGGCCTCGGTGTCGTACTCGGTGGCCGGCAGCGGAAACATCACGATCATTGATGCTGCTTGAAGGAAGGATTAGGTAGGGGAGTAGGTAGGGGAAGAGCAAAAAGAGGAGTGAGACGACCGGTCGTTGCAGAGAGATGGTGAAACCGCGTTAGCTTAAACTATCGGTAACGGTTTACACATTGTAGTGAACACGTCTGGTTTTTCGTCGCGAAAAGATACCCTTATCCCTTAGTTGGACAGTGGCATATTGAGTTATTTGCTAATTTCCTACGTTATTTATGCGCTTTGGTGTGTGGTGTAACACGTATTTGCTTTTATGCACAATCCTGTCAGAAGTTTTACATGTTTATTTGTGCTGAGCGTTTATTTTCTCTATGCTACACGAGCTGGTAGCAGAGCAAAAGCACCACTACTTTACAGATTATTTTATCTCAGTTTTGTCCATTATCGATTCTTCAACATTATTGACAATGGTTCAAAAATGTGTCTTGTTGTAAAATAATTTAACAGTCTGTCTCATATTAAAAGATAAGTAATAATATAAGGATTGGAATTAAAATCATGCCTCCATTCTTATTGGGCGCTTAAAATCTACCATATCACTAATTTTGCTTTTATTATTATATTATTACGTTATATTATTATTATATTATTATTATGTGTTATTACGTTATGTTATTATTATGACGCAGCTGGATGGCCGAGGTGACACGAGGCCTATCTTCATAAAGCAGGACACATCCTGTTGCGAGCAAATACGAAGACACGGAAGCTTGCAATGGCAGGCCAATGCTTTTATAATTTATGGACAAGCTCTCTCGAGATTGTAGTACCCCAACAGAAAAAGAAAAAGTTTTCAAGACATTTAATAGATTATTGAAGAAACACATATAAACATTGCTTTTATATTTATTATTAAAATAATGTTTAAATTTCAACCGAGTACACCAAGGATAAGTTGCCCTTTCACGGTTTGGAGAAGGAAATGTCTTCTATTTTCTAATTCTATTCGAAAGCATTACGGCCGTGGCCGTTCTACATGAATAATAAAATTAATATATAAAATTCAAATTTCATAATATGAAAATTTTTAAATTGTCTAATACGGACTGGCCGTCACGCAATAAATAAAAAAAATATATTAAAGTGTAATTATCTGCGCAATATTCATCATATTTCAGAATAAGCTCCTAATCAATTAATAATCTTCAAATTATAATTTACCTGACTATTTTTTATAATAACCGGGGGCGGTCCGGTGGCCGAGGAGATAAGCGGCGCCGGTCGTAAACGGCAGGACCGGGGTTCAAATCCCATCTGGACCGTTCCCCCGTAGTGAGGACTGACTATCCAACTACGTGGTATTAGAAAGTCTCGTAAGCCAGAAATGGCAGGCATGACCGAGTAGGTCGTTAGGCCAAAGAAGAAGAAGAAGAAGAAGATTTATAATAAAACGCTTAAAAACTAATTCAATCGACCGTATTTTCCTCGTTCTTATCATTGCAATAAATCATATGATAAGAGCAATTAAAAGCAATCTTTCACAATCTCTCACGGCGTTTTAGCACCCACCGCACCTTATCAGTCAGGTGCACCCATCACGGCTTAAATATGATTGATTTTGCTTCATTTTCCTTCCTTCAGGCACGTCATCGGTCGGATTCACCTGTCGAAGGGCCGCCCCGAAACGGGTAGGGAAAACATAACTAGTCGTCCGCACTCCAAAAATTAAAAAAAACCCGCGCAATGATAATTGCCATCACTGTGGCAGCAACAACTAAAAAAACCCTATACCACACAAACGCGTTATAACGCTCATAATATTTGCTGCATAGGGCGCGCACACAGCATAAAACCGGGCGCCATTGCAAACTGGCAGCCATGGCCGCAAACGGTTGTAATCATTTCGTTACCTTTGTTGCCGTTTGTTTTTTCTTCATCGTTACCGTATTGGCTACCTCCTCACGTTAATTTGTATTAATTGCTGGATAATTGTTTTGAATTAATTATCGCGGATATTGGTGTACGGAACACTTACAACGAGCGGACAAGAGGCAATGGGTAAAACGCAAACACTATCTCAAACAGAGAGGGGGGGGGGGCCTTGGGATTGGCATTTCCAATTCAGCCAACACCGTTTTTCTATTCGCCATCCGACGGAACGCTTTTCCTTCTCGCTGGAGTTTGTTTTTCATTTTCAATTTCGCCTTCCTCCCCACCCTATTTTCGTCTTTCGCTCTTGACTGGACATCCCCATTCCGGCTTCCTTTCGTTTCCCTAAGCACCTTGATTTCCTCCTTTCGAGAACTGAGTAGCGTTTTTAGTTTTTTACCAATTGCCCAACAACCATCAGGCCACGTCTTAGTCGTCACCGCGCGATAACGGCTGGTCTTTTTTACCAATTACTACCCTAACTAAGGGGCAATTGTTGTTGCAGATGGGCAGGATACCGAATGACTCGATCGTTCGCACATGCAGCTCATGTTTCCTCCCATTTTTCTGGGTGGTTCATTTATATTTATATAAATCATAATTATGCACAAACCCTCTTCCGGTTCTTCTCGGGACACTGTGCTCGGTGGAATCTACCCCTCACAGGGATTGGTATACACAAGCCTCTAAACCTTAATCCACCGTATCGCCCATCGTTAAGAATCAGTAAACAATTGTTACACAAGGTGGCGCATTTCTTTACCCACGTGTACGCCAAGAAGTAGCCACGGGAGACGCAATTTGTAAACACATCCGAAAGCTCCTCCTTCTTCTCGCGAACTTTCATCATTCTTTTTATAGGCGCATGGGTGCATGGGATTCTGAACAAGAAATTAAAAGCGGCCCATAGAAACACAAATTTGCACATTTACATGAAACCCGTATCTTTTACATTCCATTTTAATGTTCCTGTCATAGTTTTGTAATCAAATCAGATGTTTCGCTATCGACTCTGGATTTCCCTGTGATACATACTAATATTGCTAAAAGCAACAGGGGCGTATAATTCCTTTTATATTAGTCAATAAATTGAACTTCCAATCACGGCATGAGAACCAAAAGATTAGGAAAGGTAACAAATCAAATGGTCATATTCCGATACGCTGGCTTCCGCTAACAATTTAGGACCATATTATTTGTTGATGTGAATTGTGACTTTAGAGGAAGTAAAAATGTATAGGAGATGCTTATATCTCCTCTTTTGACTGGATTAATAATCCTGTTCATTATCGCCTTCGTTAAACTTGCATATACCACGACTTTGCTATTTTGCACTGGTTCAATGATAGTGATGTCTAAATCATTGAATCGTCCCTGCTTCAACTTTTTCGATCTGTTGCTCAATTTTTCCAAATTTTTGGCCTCATATTTTAAGAAAGAATCAAGTTAAGTTATAGTTATTAAGATTTCTATGAAGGCTACAGAAGCTGTATACAATATAGACTAATAATAATAAAAAAGCTTATGGTATCAACTAAGGTTCCCTGTACAGCTATTTTTCGAATTGTATAACGAATTAAATGGAAAATGAGTATTTGTGTAGCGTATTATTCCGTAACTAATGGGTGTGGCTGAACAATGAACAGCCTATCTTGTTCCACATGTATTTTATCTAAAGCGTTTATCAAATTAATTGCCAAAAATTAATATAGTTTATTCATAGCATAATAGCCAGTCCTGCATACATTAAAAGCAGTCCGGATGGTATTTTATACCGATATTGTCGTGTGAAAGATCAACTGCATGCATGATATAGTAAACGATAATTCGTGAATCAAATTTGCAAGAAAAATACTCCTATGGTTATTACAATCTTAATAAAATCAATAACAACCCAATACACGATTCCTCACACTTACCAGAGGCGAATCATCTCCCAGGTCGGAGTCAGTGTCCCGTTCCGGTTTGATGCAAACGCTCGCATCCATGGCCGCGTACACCGGCACCGGTTCTCGATTTTTGACCCGAATTGTGAAGCCGTTCAAATCGTGTAGAAATCGGAAGTAACTCTTCTGCCCCTTAATTCCGTCTATCAAACTGCCCAAATTATAAGTAATGGTTTCTTGTTTTTTTTTGGTCTGTGTTCACTATCTTCCAAGAATTCTAGTTAAAGCTCTCTTTTGTTCAATGTGCAATGGACACACTTCTACACACACAAGGATACCGATCACGGACTCGACCGTACACGGGTGAATTCGAGACAATCACTTACACAAAAACACGAACGACCAATTTTAAGCAGATTTTAAGCTGCTTAAAACATACAGATGAACTATCTGTACTTTCATACAAAACACACCTTAAGACAGACCTGTAGTTGAAGCCTCCAATATCATTAATCTATTTAAAAGCCTAGTCTAGAAAGTTTCCTATCCCGATCGGATTAGATAGTATGGTGAAAGACTTCACACGACACTACCACATATTTTGTCACTCAATTATAGCACTTTTGCCGGGAGAAACTGGACCATTATTTGCAACCCATTACCAGTTTATCTGTGTGTGCACGCTTTCAGCGTCTTTTCCACAGAGGTGATACACTTTGCACGCTTTACAACACGGGGATTACTTTTCAGCGTACGATCGAATCTAAAAAATACTCACACACAAAACGCACAAACGAAAAGATACAAAAAATCGAAGATTCGCTGTCCACCGACATGATTAACTATTGTACGTACACGGGTGCACTCGATATCATGCCAAAAACGACACACTCTGGCCAAAGTGCTACCGTGGTGCTGCTACCCTAACGATGACTAATGAACGAACAAGAACGGCAAACTTTGGCCACAGTGAGATCATATACACAGCAGCAAAAACCAAACCCACACGAGAGGGACGATAAAAAAGCTTACAAAACAGTTGCCGTAACGAATTAATCGCCTTTCACATCGTCACTGGTTGAGGGCATATTCTTTTTGACACCATCACCGGGCAACACACAACCACAACGCGGACACGGGGATAAGGCCTGCGCTTATTTAGTTTGACAATCTAAGGACAGTCAACTGCGCCAAACAAAAAGACTGCGCACGGCAAAAACAGGCATATGCGGCAAAACTGTTGTAGGTCTTTGTCAAAAATTATCTCCACAATTTGTATAATGAAATAACAAATGCATGCAGGGTGAAGGAATGTTATTATTTTGAACAAATTATTAACAAAATTCTAACAGAAAAGTAACTAAAATATAGCGCGGCTGTTTTGCCGTGTTCAACACAAAAATTTAACAGAAAAGCTGTACGGAATAGCTAGATACAAGCGGTTCGAATGTCTCCACACTTTTACGTTTCTCGTCCGACTGAGGGTTAGCTTTCGATTTTATTCTCCATATAAAGGTTTAGAAGATCGGTAGCGGGAAGTCAGTTGTCATGAAGAACATCTCCCTTTTCCCTCAATAGCATCTCAACATTTGCCCCCAATTCCGAGAATACCGTCAACGATAGCCGTTTGTTCTGTTATCGCATTTATGTGCAAAAACCCCTACCGGACCCACCGTATAGTACTAAACCGGCTTTTCAGGACCACACAGGATGTTGCTCGCAAGAGGAAAATTTGTCAGGAGGCTTAAAGGACGAAACGAAACCAACAAACAACCAAGGGGAAAAAAAATCAGATGTTGACTTAACACCTTTTCGGCGTCAAGCTTCCGCAGACGCCCTTCTGTGTGGTGTGGGGATGATGCTGCTCATCTTCTAAAGCAAATGACAATTTCGGTAGGTTGCGAACGCATCTTGTAGCGAACAAATACATAAATACATAAGGGATAGCCATAAAGTGATGATCGCCAGGGGGGGTTTTTATGGTGGGAAGTCGCGGAAAAGTTGGCTTTTATGGTGGAACAACAGAGTTACAAAAAATAGTTTCACAACCAAACGAGTTGCGGCTTGCTCGTATGATGGTGATAGGTTTTTTGGGAGACTGTGAATCGTTTGAACGTTCTTTCGTTTCTAACGGTTCAAAGAGCCACAGGACCACCAGTATCGATTTTGTTTAAGGTGTCAGAAAAGGGGCATAATCGAAATTAATGGATTTGTAGAAGTCTGGGTTTTAATGGATAAGTTCAGCATGCACCAAAAGATGTATGATAGGCTACCGAAACTCTGAATTGTGGCTATTTAAAAAAAAATATCTACACTGCGTTTCAAAATGATAGCCGCACCCTGTTTTTTTCTAGCATACACTGGCTTTAAAAGCCATATGGTTAATTTGTTTATAGAAATAATGTTTTTTTTTGAATAAGAAATATTATTCATTTCTGTTTTTAAGGAACGTACAAAAAATTATGCCTAAAACTTTAAAAAATCAAAATCCCAAGTGTCCCAAAATAATAGCCTCACCTGAGGTTATCTACCAAAGTGATAGTAATCCAACTATTATAATAATCTATTATTATTATTATAATGATCTAGTAAAATCGATTGCTACATTCAAATATTGTTCTTCTTCTTCTTCTTTGGCCTAACGACCTACTCGGTGATGCCTGCCATTTCTGGCTTAATAGACTTATTGATACCACGTAGTTGGATAGTCAGTCCTCACTACGGGGGAACGGTCCAGATGGGATTTGAACCCCGGTCCTACCGTATGAGACCGGCGCCGTTTATCTCCTCGGCCATCGGACCGCCCCCGATAACATATTCAAATATTGTTATTCGGTACAAATATGGACTGTGGAAAACAATCAACAGAGCTGGAAATGGGTGAATGGGTGCCGAAGGCAAGTCAAACCGTAAGATTGGTGTCGTTTTAGGAAAATCTGCGAAGGTCGATAATGTGATAGATACTGATCTACGGGCTCTGGAAATAATCTAACCGTTCACAAAAACAAACCCTACCTGGTAAAAGAAAAATAATAAGTGTTGCTCCTAATTCCTCTGCAGAAATAAAAATAATTTAGGCTTTAATGCAAGCTAAACCACTGTTAGACGCTACATATTCTTTGAGTGTTGTTAGAGAAGGCATCAGGAAAATTCCAACTCACTTACCTCCTCCCAGCCCCTCACCCCCTCCTAAAGTTGCTGGGTTAAACTTTGCTTCAGAACATATAACATGGAACAACGAGTGGTACAACAAAAGTTATTAATTTGAATTATTGTCCAGGTTTTGAAGTACAAAATTATTTCAGGTGGTTGACGTGCGATGAGCAGAAGTTTAACTTTAATGGTCAGGATGGTTTGACTCACTATTGGTGATTTGAGCTTCGATTTTTCCCCAGCGCAATGATGACTTTGCCATAATATAGGGAGCGTTTAGCAGTCATGAAAAACGTGGAATGGTTCTAAAAAACGTGGTTGGAATTCTAACACGCATGAACAATGATATGTAGAGTACATGCACATTTTGGAAAATCATCTGGACCTTGTATAGACATTTAAAACTATCCGAACTTCATTTTCGAGCAAAATAACGCTTTACTTTGCGCAATCGGTGACTTGACTATCGGTGCTTTCTTGAAAATATAGCCAGCCATTTCTAAAGACCTACATCCAATTGAAAATCATTGGAGAGTTATATTCTGAGATGTGTATCAAATTGAGAAACAGTACACGATCGTTAAGACATTTGATGTTGGAGTCACGGATGCTTGGCAAATCTTGCCGTCGTAAGCATTAAAAATAAATAAGAAAGTGTACCAAACCGAATTTTTGAAGTAATAAATTGTAGTGGAAGACCCGAGGGCAACTAAAATAACTCATTTCAATCAATTGTTGCTCTTATCACCCTGTATTTTATAAAAAATAAACTTAGATGAGGCTTTCATTTTGGGACACCTCATTTCGTTTGTTTATTTTAATCCATCATTTTTTATGAGTTTCTTAAAACTGAGCTGAATATCATTTCTAATTCAAAAAAGTAAAAAAAAAGAGTCAGGCTATCATTTTGAAATGCAATGTAGCTTATGACCTGAAATGGAATTGACTAATAATGAAGCAACCAAACTCATGGTTAGGAGTCTTATATTTGAAAAAAAAATTTACACAGTTCCTGTATTCTTGTAGTTATCTTGCTGCAGAGAAAAATACCGTATTCCAGACCAGATTCGTTTCCTTATTCTCATTTGAGTTTGAAACTATTACCCGCAGTAATGTGCCTTGGTTAATATTGATTAATCATTTCAATAGGGATCAAGAGGACCTATCTTCTTCTTCTTTGGCCTAACGACCTACTCTCGGTCATGCCTGCCATTTCTGGCTTACGAGACTTACTAATACCACGTAGTTGGATAGTCAGTCCTCACTACGGGGGAACGGTCCGGATGGGATTTGAACCCCGGTCCTGCCGTTTACGACCGGCGCCGCTTATCTCCTCTGCCACCGGACCGCCCCCATGATCTATGTTTGTATGCCAAGAGGACCTGTGTTTTACCCAAATCAGGCATGATGTTCTGTTGTGTTTCATCGAATATACTAGATATATCAAACATACAGTCGTTGCAATCTTACAATACAACCTGCTACGGGGTTTCTACGTGCAAACCGACCCGCCTAGCAAAATGAGACTTGATCATAAGTTCATCCAGCATATAATGTCTGGAAAAAAAGTTCTTTACCTACATCTCGGCTACGATATGTGCTAAATACCTAATAAATATGTGCAAAATATCACTATGCAATTTTTTATAGAAATTGTTTCCGTAGTTGTGTTTCCCTACAATGTTACCTATTCATTTCATGTTACAGTTTTTCTTTGCATAAAATTTTATGTATCAACAATCCAAATAATTTTAATGCATCCTGCATTCAACGATCAATTTCATCGCATCTTAATGGAGATATTTTTATTCAAGAAATAGGAATATATCAACACTACACTGTTGCGAATTATTTTATGCGATAAATGAAAAATGTTACAAAAGTATTTAATGCCGTACTTAACCAATAACAATCATATTTGTTTGGGCTATCATTTCCATTCCCCCCGTCTTCGTTCAGCAGCTACAAGTAGGTATGTTCGATTTATTTTTAATTGTATAGACTTTGAACTAGAAGAACCATGAGAACATTTTCCAGATGTTTGGTCCATCAATTGGTGAAAAAACAAACATATTATAGCTTGACACCTGACCACAAGAGTCTACCCAACTGTTGTTGTTCCAGGATAATGGAAATATTGAAGTTCCACCAGTTAGAGTTTAAAAGTTCTAATCATTTGTACATGAAAATTGCATGTGACAGTAGTAGAAAAATGGTGAAAGGAAAGATAAAATATAGTAAGTACATCTATGATCACTTTTTTCTTTTACACTTTTTACAAGGTTTTGATGAAACGCTCATGAATGTCTTATTCAGGCGTAACTTTTATTGTCATTTAAATAATTTATACAATATTTCATGTCAAACTATTGCGATAAAAATTTGAGTCGCAAATATTTTGTAAATATTTCATTCGATTGTTATTTTCATGCCGATGAAATAAATCAAACGTGCGTAAAGTACAAATTATGTTCGAGGTCAAATCGAAATTTCATCGTTTGTTGTTTTATCTTGATGTTTTTAGATTTTATCTTGATGTTTTAAATATTGTAAAAATGTTACGAATATTTAATTGGAATATCCTACCTTAAGCGATGTTCAGTAGAGATTTTCGCGTTGAAACTGCTTCAAATGTCAATTTCTTCGATTTAATATTATTTCGCTATGATAAACACAACACTACTGCATGCCACGATATCTTAATAACTTGTAAGTATTTTTTAACTTTTTAACCTCAAAAAACTTTACTCAATATCACAGTTTGTATTCTGCACTGCCACAGTAAATTATGCAAACACTGATGTCTAAATTCGGCATCAACACTGGCACTTCAAACATTTATAACTCTTGTTTAATTTATTAATCTCCTCCCGCATTTAATCTTTGTTTCTATCTTTTACAAACAACCTCCATGCATGGAGAGTTTGCAAATGCAACTGCATTGATGAAGCCTCACTCTCCAAAAATAGAATTCACGCACGATAGTCACTTTCACTCTCGTGAGTTTTAATGTCACTTGCTCTTCAAGCGACACTGTATTCATACACATAGACGTTCCGACAGGGAGCACACAAAAGCGACACACTTGGTGTCACCTGGTAAACATATAGCACCCAATGCAAAAACTTCCCGGATCCAAGCAGTAGCGTCTTGCTCTTCATTCACAAACGTTCGAACATTCTCTTTAATTTTGTTTCCTTTTTTTTTGTAACATAAATAACTTGTACTAACTCGCATTAGCAGCTATCTATTTTCCGTATTTTCACAACACTGTTTGTTCTTAGTAGGCTAGTTTTGCACCAACCCGCAACACACAACTTTGTCTACTGTGATCGAATAAAAAATTGTATTCGCGAATACACGCACTTTATGCACACTACGCGCCACACACGGGGACCGGCAACGAATGAATGAATGAACGCGTCAAAGGGTACACGCGACTCAAACGCAATTCTTCCCCCTACCCCACGCTTTCTATAGATACTGCAGCAGCAACAACAACAGCGTAAGACCCCCCTTTTTGTAGCAGGAAAACAACGCGATCACACAACTAGGACACAGTGCGCCTCCGCACACAAACACTCACTCAGAGGGCAGGTGTTAAAGCAATGTGCGTACGGCACGCGTGCGTATTGAAAGAAAAAAACAGCTTCAAGATCGATCGATCGTTACATTGTGCGCTACAGCAAAAGGCTGCAGCTTCAGGATACACACTTCGAATTGCTGCAAACGAATGCCGAACGAACACACTTACGAGCGAACACGGCGCCGGCCGTGACGTTTGCTTCCGTGAATGGTTGTTCCGACTGGTGGTCTTCATCTCGTTGGACCCGCTCAAGTTTGCCACCAGTAGAGCAGGACTGTTCCACACTAGCGGGTTATATTGTGAGAGCTGTGGGAAATATAAATTATCTGCTTTATGTGTTCTTTTGGATCAGTAAGAAATTGTTCCTACAATACAGTTTGATGATTAAATATTTTAAGAAATTTATGAGCTAAAAGTATCATCCGATTAGTGTACTTTTTGATAACCTAAAACATTTGAGAATTTTTTGTATGATCATTTTGCATAACACTTTTAATAAGTAAAGTATTTTAAGAAAACACAACATCAGACAGTAATAAATGGGCTATATAATATCATTAAACTAGTCTTTACGTAAGAACTCAATATTAAAAATGTAGCCCATTACCTAGCACAACTTTGAAGAACACCTAATGCAATTAAATTTTCCATGAAGCGAGATTACACACGCACACAACCGTAAATACACGTTTTCCGTCTGGTTGTACTTATGCAAAAAGAAGGCGTATCACAAGATACGTGCCTGTGTGCGTGTACTCACTCATCAATGAAACGAGCTCACCGATAGATTCATTCATTTTGTCGATTTTCTCATCAAGTGAAAAGAAACCGATAAAACATGTATTAATTCGTTACCGATCAAATTGATAACAGTTTCGAATTGTGTTATTACCCTGCGCGTTATAGGCTCAGTACAGGTTTAACAGGCTTTATAATAAAATCATTTCACGTAAATTATCTGAACTATTCTTTACGAAATAGTGAGATAAAAATGTTAATCAGCATTCGAATGACGACACAGCAGCGTGTTTCTTTTATCCTTATTACTCGCGTACCGATGGGAGCGAGATGACTCGATAGCTCACTTCTCACACCCGGGTGGTTGAAATTGATTCTACCTTTTGGCCACATGGAATGTTTATTTCCTTTCGGCGCGCGTTCCTGCTGTAAAAATCGCTGTAATTATTCATTACATCCATGTATATTCTACCATTATTCGCCGTTTTGCCAAACCGGGGACAAAAGAGATAGCAAAATACATCGGTCATGGTGAAAATAAGAGTGCATGCGCACTTGGGACTGCTTGATTTTGATAGTATATGCACCCACTGAGGCAATGGATGTGGGATGTGGGACGATCACGTTTTTAGGTTTTGTCAGCAAGATGCGATGATGGTACCCTTTTGTCGTTGCACATTTGTCCATTAACAATCCTCGCGCGAACCGTTATCCGTTGGGAATGGAATTTATTTGACCGTTCCTTGAGACGCTGCAGGACACCGGTTAAAGATAGATTTATTCGAATGCAGAACTAGGAGAATCGGCATCATGCAGCATATGCAAGATGTGTACCACATGTTTTTGCCCAGCTTTTTCCTTTCAGTGTTTTTCTCTGTCTCGCGCTCTTGGGGTTTAATTTTCCTTCCCATCACGCAGACGAATGCATCCTGTTAGCTTTAGAGCGTTTAATGTTTTTCTTAACCTTATTTTGTGTTTTTTTCACTCTTCATCCTCTAAATTCGAGGCTGTGTGTATTCTTCCCTCTGAATATTCGTAAATTTATGCAAATGCTTACAATAGCTGGCGCAGGATGTGTTCCTTTCTATTGGATCATTGTATGATCGTTCAACTTGATCGCCATTCTTCCAAAGGCTGTTGGCTCGAGATTTTACGGTTGAATAATTTTGTCCTTTTTCCAGCGAAGTTACAAAATTGGAGAGTTCGTATGCGCAAAGGACATTTTTGGAGAGGACAAAAGGTCTATTTTTGGAAGATCATTTTATATGTGCCCATCATGTTAAAGAAAATATGGAAACTAATACACTCAATAAACAAAAAAAACGCAAATGATCAGTCCTAGTCATGCAGAAGCCGTTTAAAGACTAACGCAACATTAAAAATTTAGTATGAAAAGTTATAGCGATGATGTTGATTTGCATACTAAAGGTTCTGTATCAAATTAGAATCATTCACTAGTACCAGCTGTACTAGTGAATAAAATTAAATAAAAAGACAAACTTCATACGATATTAAAGCAAGATAATGAAACATTGGCAATAGTAATTAATTTACATTATTTCAATTTTTATACAAACAACTCACATTACAGCTCAATAATTATACACAAGGAGCAACCAATTCAAATTGTTTCTGTTTGTTTCTACCATTTTCAACGCTAATTCACTAATGAGTAGATCGTAAAAAGCACCGAAAATTTCGCCAATAGTGCTTAATTAACTACTACAGACAACCCCAAATTGCTTCATTGATTGCATTAAATGAAAGTAATCTGTTTCGCGTACCACGCAGGGTCAGGGATTTGGGTTTTATTCTTACGAACCTGTCCAACCCCTGTTTCGACTGAAGACATTTTACGATTTCTACCAGCCGTGGTCATAAAGCTTGCTTCCCACAAAGAGTGCGAACGACCATGCGTACATTTCTAGGATTAAGTGTTATACAAATAATTCGCGTGAAACCGTATTTACTACTTACGTAGATTTACTTCAAGGTTCAAGTGTTTAAGTTTAAATATTGAAGGATGAACCAAAGATATAATCTTTTTTTTTGTCCATTTAGAATCTGCGCTACTACAACGTCATCGAATCACTAAGAAGTGCAATTTTGCAACGATTCGTTTACTAAATGGTTCTTCCATTGCCACTATTCCCTTTCTCCACTTACAAGCTCCTCATGACACAAACTAAAGCGCTCATTCATCATTATGCAAATACTGGTACTCCTCTCGTTAATTTGACTTATCATTTATCTCACTAATTGATTTTCTCCGACCAAATGCCAAGTGACGTAGTCGTACTTACGGCGGAATGGTTTCTCCCGCCAACTGGCTAAGCACCGATAGCAAACGGAATTGATCTACACGTTCCTTTTCGATATCGGTAATTTATCGTGCAAAAACCATTAATTGTTAGCTCTTGCTAGCTTTGAATAACGAAATTCCATTCGGAATGGAGTGTTAAATAACAGCCTTTTTCGTATTAAATGTGAAACAACTTTGAATTTGTCTAATGGTTGTTGATACACCCAATAAATGTTGGGTTAAGCCATGAAACGTTCAAGATGAAATCGTTCACAAGTAAACCTCCCACAATACGGCCAATGTTTGCTATTATTCCAATATCGATACTCCTCACTAGCACGTCTCCTTCATGTTGCTGATGATGGTTCGGTTTGTCTTTGCTCCGGTTCTCCATTCCAATGCTTGGAGCGCATTAATTTACTTCTAACGCCACTAATGCCCGTCTTCGAAATGACAACGACAAGATGGGTATGGATTGAGCGAAGGAAAAGGAACAGTGTGAGATATTGTTTTCACCAGCACCCGTTTATATGCCTTCAACAAACATATTACAGAAGTTAAAATATTGTAACTTATGAAGTAAGTGACGCTTTGTTCAAAACAACGTTAAGGCGTTTTGTATGCGCTAATGGTGCAATTTTGAATTTAGGATATGAAAATATTAACTTTTCTAGATATTTAATTACCTCAAAGGTAAATTAAAGATGTAAACGATCTAGGAAAACGTTGCAACACACTGTAAATCGCTAGTTCTTATCCTTTCCTCTGAACGACGCATTACGCTGCTCTACGATTCGTAAATGAGGTTTCGCGAACGATTTTCCCGGCAGTAGCAGCGGTAGTATAGTATAGTATCCTCTGCATCGGTAACACTTCTTTCCATTCTATCCCAACATAGCTTTCAAACCACCACCTGCAGCAGCTTTCCAATGCCAAGGCAATCGGGGGGACCTAGAATTTGGTAAAAGGGACTGGAACGGGTGAGATGTAAGTTCACCGGATAGCAAACGAGAGACTCTCGGTTCGCGCTGTATTTATTTATATTTGATGCTGATGAGATGTAATTCATCTTTCGAATCATTAATCACGATACCGATTATGTTCATTTTCGCTTTGAGCGACGTCGTTCCCCCGCACCACAGACGCGGCGAGCCGAACGAAAAAATCCTTGCCACCGAAAGCCAGCGGAAGGCAAAAGGAAAGCAATGGAAGATGAGAATGGAATGATTGTCTTTATTTTATTTTATTTTTTGCATGCTATGACCTCTGATAAGTTGCAATGCACGAATAGAAAACTTTTGTCACTGGTATCGAGTCAGCTGGAGCAAACATGCTAATTGCCACATTCCGAATGTATTGATAATAATTTTTCAGCAGGTTATTTAGAGTAGTAAGAAAATCTGTCTTTAGCCATCGACATCTAATCATTATTAATCTTCGACATTCAATCATGTGTTAGATACTACTTAACGCATGAAAATAGCATTAATAACTACTTCAATATGCAATTCGAACGCTAATATAACACATAATACATAACATTGCATTGCATTTTTAGCTTACTCATTACAGTAAAACCAAGATTATACGGCAAAATAGGAGAGAAAATCCTGCGCGTATTTTATTTTAATTTAAATTGCACATCTACGCAACGCCTTTTTGGCTGCATACAACATTTTGCGTAAAATATTAGTTTGCTATAAATTCGGTTTTATAGCACGTGTTGGGAACGTGTCAATAGCAAAGGGATTTTTGGTACCAACCTCGCGTTCAGCATTGTGGGCGATGCTGAAATATCAGTTTGAATTCTTTCTGCATAGTTTTAAAACGCAAACTCCACTTGCTAGATAAATACTTATATGAAAAGTTTGAATGATCAAGTCAAGTAGAAATTTTCCAAAATATGACCAAAAATTCATCAAGCTTATGCCTAAGTTGATTTGCAAAAGAAAATCAACTCCGTAATTTAACTCGATTGTACAACAAATTCATCGTTCCTTACACACATGGCATCAGCGAATTGGTCAATTTTGATGCGTAACTCCTGTTTTTCCTCCTCACTTGCGAATGAATACTCGACAGCATTTCGCTGCAGCTCCACTATCTGTCCATTGGAGACATTAAATGTGTTCGCACAAATTTGCAGCTCTTGCGATAGGCTCGTTTCGAACACACCGAAATCGTCCGTCTGAAATCAACAAATGTCAAGACAAAAAAAAATCATAGAATTAGCTACGATCGCACACCATAGTCGTTCATTGATACTTACGCATACACAGACGGGTATTTTCAGTTTCAGTAACTTCGCAACGTGATGAGCTTCGTACGATGGAACAGTTTTACATTTTACATTGCTCGTAAGACAACACTCGAAAGGAATATTATTCTGGCTAGCAAATGCTAGATTCTCCCCTGTAGTAATAGGAAATAGTGCATGATCGTAAGGTACAGGAAAAAAAAAACCCTTCTACCTACCTTCAATAAACGTGCCGTGTCCGATACGGTCCACACCCAGCGCAAACATTTGCTTTACCTCCTGCACATCCTCAAACTCTCCACAGTGCAAAGCTAAACGGAAACCGTGCTCCCGTGCCTTTTCCAGCGCTGGTACAAAGTCGGTAAACTGTGTACCGAACGGATTGCCGCTCAAATCAAAAGCAACCATTGAACCAGGAAATTGTGCGTTCAGTTCGATGGCAAGGTTAACATTTTCCATCGCTTCCAGGATGCCCTTCGATCGATCGATTGAAGGTAATAGTTTCACTATGATACCGGGCTGCTTTATGGGTGTTTTGCTGGCAGAAAGTATAAAGTTATGCATCGTGAGTAGTGCCAATTGATAATAAATCGAATTTAAATTAACTTCAAAACTACCTAATAACTTCCAGCACCGTAGAAAGATATTCTCGCTTTGACATTTGGGCCGTGGATTTTGGTGTGGTCCGGAGCTCTAGGTAAATCACGTTATCGTTAGCAAACTCTTCAATAACACGCTGGGTCGCACGTTCAAGAGCTTCCGAACGATCGGTCAAATCGTGTGCGTATTGAAACTTCTTAAAACATCTGCAAAGAAATGTTGGAGGTTTTTGGATCAAACATGTTTACCGACACCTTGCCCAGGCATCAGAACGTACTCTTCCAAGGTGAGCGAGTCTCCATGTAAAATTTTGTAAAAACATCCGTCGATCCCGCTGTTCGGTTGTTGCTTTCCGTACTTCATCTCACGCAGCTCAGCCAATGTACTGTTGCTGAGCGATCCGTTTAGATGGGCATGCAACTCCTGTAAATAATACAGCATTAGGTATTTACAGCAGTAGTAGTATTCGCGCATAAACATCATTTTACTCACGATCTTTGGTAATAGACGGTAAAAATCCATTGTGAAGCGGAAGAATTGTTTCTGCTGCTTCGCAAGTGCCGGCTTTGCGCGTTAATTAAACACAAAACAAGTAACAGTGACGTTTGATCGACATTTCAACATCGTTCGAAAAAGGCGCCAACTATTCGCTGTTTAAATTGACCGTTACATCGATGTAACGTTAACAAAAAAACAAAAAAAAAAAAAGATTTATAATTCATTCATATAACAAACGAAATTTTCTTGCACATGTTCTGCTCCAAATTTATTAGAATTTAACATTGGGTTCCAGGACAATTGTTTTGTTTTTTTTTTTTCTACGGAAGTTAATATGATGGCTGCAAGTACATATATAATCACACACTTTTATTTAACTTCTTCATGACCGAGCTTCATGCAACATTCGTTTCTTACTTTCACTAACAAAACTGTTATGATTTTTGCTCTAATTCGCATTGTGCACATGAGTTTCAGGAGTATCGATGAAGAAATGGGCATCCATCAAACACGGTCTGGCAGTTTTGGCGACCTGTATATTATAATTCACCTGTGTGTATGTGCGTGGATATGGTTGTAAAACTGGGCATCAGCATCCCATCGGAATGGTAACACCGTTTTGGGGCACGTGCCGTTGCTACAATAACATTTGCATTCTTCAACAAAACCTGCCCTTCCACGTATCCATGTGTTGCAACCTCTCTTTGTGATATTTTCCCCCTTTCTACAGCTGCACTCCTCCTTACAATATGTGGTTTTCGTATTTTCGATTGTTCTTCCTAACAAACTGCTTTCCAGAAATGTAACTTTAGAACTTGTTTACCTCTTGTTGCTGCTGTTCATATCAAATGTATGTTTATCACCATTTTCGCGTTTCGAGCCCTGGCCTAGATAATGCGATGTTGGTTTGTGTTAATGTGTACACGTATATTACTTTTATACAAAATCAAATCAATTCCAGTAACGCGGAAACACAAATACACAAAGCTTAGTGAACCTTTTCTAACCGATGAATACTCATTGTAGCTTTTTACTAAAAAATTATTGTCGATCGCTGGGATCAATTATTTTACGGTTAAAGGTAGACGGGAATAAAGTATTGGGGAACGGGGCTACATCGATTGTTCGGCAACATAATCAATTGAAATGCAAGCTAGCGCCGATAAAAAATTTGGTATCCTTCCTTAGCATTCTTGCAACAGTGCTAATCTTTTTTATCGGCTGTTTCGAAACAAAGAGAACATACAATGCCCGATTGGCAATCGATAGAAAAATGTTCTATAGAAGTCGAACACTGTCTTCACCGTTGTAATTAGGGCTGTGCAATAGTCTTCCCTGAAAGGATACATGAAACTTCCCAAACATACATGATTGAATTTTGCACTACATAATCTGGGTGCTGTTGTTTATACCCACGTTTACTCCACTAGGTGAAGAGTTCTACATATTTTGCTTTTGTTTCGTGTCTCATATTCACAAACTATTCATGGACAATGCGCTATTGCATCGCTATTGCATCGCTATTGCGTGTGTCACACTAGGTAATTGGTTCTTTCTGGTGCTTATTATACTATTAGTTTGTACAACGCAAGCTCTAAACAGCTTCACGACAACTGTGGATCAGGGATGGAGGCGAGAGTGTTGAAGGAAGAACATCTTCTACAGTCTGATGCCCACTTCACGATATTTTGTTTATATGTTACGTACGATCTGCTATTGCTTTCGATTTCGTCTCTGGTTGTGTGCCCGGGTATGCTGCGCATTCAATTGTTCACATAAAAGGATCTTTGGTTTTTTTTTAATGTGGAGTGTATTTTCTGCACATTATTCTAATATATTAAAATGGTTCAAATTAAACCTTTTTAAAAAATTGATACGCATTAAAGAAAATAGCGAAGTTTATGCAAAGAATATAACATTTTAATATTAGAGTAGCACACGATGTTCGCCGCACAACCCTATCCTGCAGTGATATAATATTTTCGGCATATCGAATCTCTCGTTTGTTATGGCAGACTAGAAATCTTACAATCTGTTGAATACCTTGTCTTGGACCTGTATAGCTGCATACGATATTTAATACAAATATATTATTATTTAACCCTGTTTGAATACTTTTGCTTATAGTTGTGTTTAGTGATTTCTTGTTTGTGTTCAATTGAAATGGTACGGGAGGATAAATAGTTGCTCTGCATTTGCTCTGCATGTTTTCATTGCATGTTCAGGACATTACGTTACGCGCTTGGAAAAAACGTAAAATCTCATGGAAACAGTGGAACTTAAAGTAATTCAGTAATAGCAGGAGATTTGATTGATATTTTCATCATTTTGGCATACATCACAGATATTGTTTTAGTTTGATAAGTTAGTTTAGTTCAGTTTGCTGTACTTGCGCAGAGCTACATTTTGGTTGCTTTAAAGTTACCTGAAACAGAGTTGCCGTGACAAAAAATGCTCGCCTTTTTTTGTCCTATTATGCGTAAGGATGCTTTTTTGCATGTATGATGAATTACGAGAATTACCATTCAATGGCAAAGCACTTGAAACAATATCTAGCGACTACGGATTCACGCTACATTCTATGAACGTCCTACACCGCACTAAGTGCGATCATTTCATCTTAGTTTACACATTCCGCTTTTAATTAGTTCCTTTCCTTAGTTGGGTCGAGCCTTATTGTAGTGCACTGTAGCTGATACAACGAATGAAAGGTAAATTAACTAACGTAATTATGAATTGGAACGTTTGTAAAGATTCGTTGACTTCTGTTAACATATGTTCTATTTCATATCAATACTTCTAGAACAACGCTATATGCGGCTAATACTCTGCTAGAAAATGTTGCTTAACATATCAGGATCATTTCGATCGCCAAATAGTTATTTTGCATAGTTTTGTGGCTGCTTTTTAGAAGAACTAAGGAAAAACTGGAAATTAATACTGCTTTTGTTTCAAAAACAGGACCAACAGTGTCCCCTCATAATCCCAGCGAGAACTCTCGTTGCAATCAACAAATCCTTGAGTCAGGATTATACCTGCTGTATCTTTGCTCCTTACTGAGGCGTGTTGAATTCATTTTCATTTCGTTTGACTGGTAGTCACACCATCTGCCCTGTCCTAAAGACTAAGCATATCTTAGAATTCTAAGGGGAATTTCCGTTCAACATTCAAGTGTCTGCTTTGTGGATGAAACATGAGATATAATTTGAGTTTCTTATTCGTTGATAGAAGCGCCCTAGCCACAACAAACAAAAATACACACCGAGCAACTAAAGCACGTTTGGAAAGAAAACAAACAGCACACCGTTGTAGCATATTTCGATGGGACACCATTGGCATACTTATAGAACTGAACACCATAACACGCGCTTATACAATCAACAACAGCTTGCTATCACGGATCGGATGACTCATTTCTCAGCGATTGGGAATTAACCGAAAAAAACATTCCGCTTTGCCTTCGTGTTGTCACCTATTGATTGATACCGGTAGCATTTCGGCGGCGTCTAAAGACGAGAGCAAATATTGACCGTAACCGCCACCAACGGCTACGCCGCCTCGGGTGTATCTTTTCGGAGCTGGAACCACCATTCAGCGTCTAGAATACGGGTAAGATTAGTAGTATAAATCAACAATGAGTTGTCACTTTCCGAAAATTTACTTAGTTAAGTTATAACGTATTGATCAAATGGCATCAAAATGTATACATATTGTGCGTAAACATTAGCAAAAGTGTGCTTTAAATTATACAATAAATAATTTTGCAAATCTGCTTACCCGTTGTTCCTCTTTTCGCCTGATCTCACGCACCAGGGAGAAAAATGCCTCATCGATATAGTGTCTAAGGGCGGCCGATGTTTCATAGAATGGACAACCGAACTGCTTTGCTAGCGTTTTACCCTCTTCCGTCGTGACTTTCCGTTGCGATTGCAGATCAAGCTTGTTTGCCACCAGCACTAGCGGAATGTCTTCCGTGAGCCGTACACGTGCGATCAGCTTCCGGTACTCGGATGCTTCCTGAAAGCTGTGCCGATCCGTGACCGAGTAGCAGATGATGAAACCCTCCCCGCAACGCATGTACTGATCACGCATGGCGGTAAATTCCACCTGTCCGGCCGTGTCCAGTATATCGAGCAGGGCGGCTTCCCCATCGATGACGGCCTGCTGCTGATACGAGTCCTCAATCGTAGGGTCATGATAGTCCAGGAAGCTGTGGCTCACGAACTGAAGGGTGACGGCTGGAAATAACGAGCAGGCGAAGGAAGAACAAGCATAGGTTAACAGGTTAACTATTTTAAGCAGCCCCACAATTCGACCCACTGTCTACAGCGGATGGTGGAAACGAACGATATTATTGATGACGCACGCTCTTACTCCGTGTTAGACGACCATCATAATCGGCAAACAAAGGGTATGGTAACGGTGAGCAGATCCCGCCAACCATAGCGAAAGGCTAGAGAAATTCATAGCCGAAACAATCGCCGAAGCATAGCTCTGCTTAGAATACCGTGTCTCGTCCGCAATCTAACGATGACAAATGTTGTTGTGTCTCGCTCAACAGTTGGAAGGACGACGGTACGGACGAAAGGAAGCGAGCCAGCCGTGGATCGATAATACTATTCACGTCACTCGTTAATCTCCCCCGTAAACAAATGCGTGCGTTGGCGGTGTTTGCGCTTTAACGCCCACCTCTTATCGCGCGGAGGGATGTTTAATTTTTCTTTTTTATACACTTTCTTGGCACACATTGAAGTTCACAGAAAGCATACGGCTAAAACTTTCTTTTTAAATTTTAATAGACATGAAATGTTGGGTCTTCCATTTGTCTTGAATAGAACCTTGATAGCGCTAATCGAGAACTAAATTCTTACCCGATTTTCCGACGCCTCCGTCGCCCAGGATGACAATCTTGTACACCCGCAAACCGCTCCTTGTCGTTAGCGGGTTCGTAGGATGCTTGGAATTCTCTCCACTGCCATCCGTTTTGACCGGGTTGTATTCGATGGATTGGGCCCGATTTTTCTTCCTTGCTGTGCAGCCTGAGAAGTCGCCTGCCATTCCAGCACCGCCTGCTAATCGTTATGCTAAGCTCGAAGAAATGCAATTCGTAAAGTTCCGGCCACTGCCAGCAGATATCTCGTCTGGTTAAAGGAAATTATGTTGGTGTTTACGCAAAGTTATGGTTAATCTCGCTGGTTTTTAACGCTTGATTAGCTTGCTGCCGATGCTCCAAAGAATAAGCCGTTCTATGCTACCCACTGTTTTGGGTTATCCTTGGAAGATGGTACACCACATTTGTATTGTGCTGCTGTTAACTCTCACTACAATCGTGGACACATTTCGCTGAACAACGTCGCTGTTCAAGCACTATGCGGGGTTCACTACATCCTCAGGGACGTTCAAAAACCTTTGATCATCCTCCTACCCGTTGAAGGAGTTCCTTCTAATTCCCTTGGTGTCAGACTAAATCCTTCTAGGATACAGCAGTGGCTGATTGTGTATGTGTTTGTGTCTTGTTTTGATTGACATTTGACAATGGACCGTAACACATGGGCTATACGTTTAATATGGGTGCTCGAGTGCTACAGCTTTGAATTAGGGACTATGGGCTGCATAGAACATTTCGTTCCATCCAACTTCCGAATTTATCTTCCACAGTTGTTATATCAAAAAGATGTGTAAAGTAAATGTTTGTAGTAAGTTGTTTGAGTATCTGGTACAGAGATACAAAAGAAGATATAAAAATTTAACTTAGTTAGAAATAGGCATGTTCCTCCAATTGAGGATGGATTTCTCATATCGATCCCTTGGACTTACTGAGGAATGGTGCTGTTTAAGATCACTATTTTGTGTTTAGACAGACGCAACAGCTGTTTGCAAACAAATTTAGGTTCGAATTACATCAACAGACGTCTACACGACGCCGGTCCCACCAGCGCCGTTCCTGCGAATGCAGGACTGACTATGCTGTTGCGATTAAAATGAAGTCGCCGAAGCCAGCAATGGCACGCTAGCTCCTGCCCAGCTTGTTGGCCATGGAAGAGAGAGAAAAGACTTCTGTATAGGGAAGGAATATACATACTGATATGATTTCCTAGTATTGGAACCAATGAGATTATCGTAGTGCAATACATTTCAATATGTTTGTTTTACATAATTTTATTCATTGAAAGTAAACGAATGAAATGAAAAGAAAACTATTGAAATTAAAGGACAGTAATACTTCGAAGTGGGGAAGAAATTAAGGAGCGCCATACAATTTACTTATACATTATTCTTCTCATTGTCACGAATAAAAAACAGAGCGTTTTTGAAAACATAGGTTTATTTCTCTTTACATTCCTTTATCTTTTTGCATTCTGCGATCGTTTACATAATCAATAAAGTTTTAAAAACATTTTCCGAGGGATTTTTTTTGTTTGTTTGCTTCCACTTTCCAACTTTCTTTATAGTGTTTCAGTTCCTGCCGTTCTGCGTAACTGCCAAGAATAGCTTCCCTTTTCCCGTCTCGCAGCAAAAGTAAGAGCCAGTAATAGTAATTTACTAAGCTTATCAAATTATATTCCGCGTGTTTGCACACCCGTCCAATGTTTGCGAAACAATCGTGTTGATTTGCTTCATACATTCTTCCGCGTTTCTCGTCTCTCCCCTAACCGATCATCAATTGTCCACCGTTTCTCGTACTCATTTCTAAGTCCCTTATACGGCAACATGTATATGCGCTAGTATGATACCATTCTTCCGTTTTAATGCAGTTACGAATGTCGATTCCACATTCAAACAAACATGATTCATCTTCCACCACCGTATTTTTTTCACCATAGCTTTTCTCTGTTTTGCGTTTCTTTACGGTTTTCTTACAATATGGGTTTCCTTTGTGTCGCCGCATTTTGTTGCTTTTTTTGTGTTTATTCTGTTTAATAATTAGTTAATTTTTATCTATGATATTTCTAAGAGATGTACGGTGACACACCTTTCGCATGAATGAAAAGGTGTGTACGATTTAGCTGTATTTGATCACTGTGTCAGTTACCAAAAATGATCTGTACCGATGAATCATGTTACTGTGCGAGTCTGTATGAAAATGTAGCTTATCCTCTGCCCATATTGGCTTGAATTGTAGAATTGATACGAGCTTTGATTAATTTCTAAAAGTATCTGCGGCGTTTGCTCACTGCGTTTGTGTCCAATGTGGCAATGTTTCGTGTTTCGTTTGTTCACCTCTTTCTTTTGTAAATGTGTTTCTATTATATTTATATATATATATATGTACCATCACAAGCGTAACGCCAATCTTTGATTTGCCCTTTTCGGTAATTATTTTATCTTCTGGTTGATTTTAGCTTATCATGCACTATACAGCAAAAAATGGTAAATTTGTTGGGATTTTATTCAATCGCGGCTCCTGCGGCATTCACTATTGACACTCAATTGTGGAAATTTGTGTTTTCGAAAGCATACAACTATGTACGTTTAGTTATGATGTTCCTGAAGAGTTATCACCATGAAATATGGTTGCGGGACGTAGAAGAGTTGTGTAATGGTTTAATGCGTTTAATTTCATAATACATCAATCAATGGTACGTGGGAAGGCGTTGACAAGCCTTTCCCACTCGGTACAATAATACCTTTCTCTCAATACCACGAAAGGCGCACAAACGTTGT
Source organism: Anopheles minimus (assembly GCA_000349025.1). Taxonomy (NCBI): domain Eukaryota; kingdom Metazoa; phylum Arthropoda; class Insecta; order Diptera; family Culicidae; genus Anopheles; species Anopheles minimus. Next base: position 633,379 of record KB663655.1, read on the forward strand.
AATGAGTACACAACATACATCTGAATACGCAAACGTTAATACAGCAATCATGATTCTCCCATACTTTTTAATGCATTGTCCAATACACCGTCTACAAATCTACAAATAACACGAGGTGCAAAAATTAATGAACACAACTCTTTTCTGCAAACAAATAAAAATTTAGAACACAATGCCTGTTACCGATCCATTTGTTTAAACCCAAATTTGCCACCAACCAACGGACATAGTGAGAAAGAAAAAGTAGAATTGTTGCTGTAGTCGTTTCGACTCCTAACTATCTTCACAACGGTGTCGTGCCGTAACAATCGGTAAAAGAAGTACACCATACTGGATGTCTGTGGCACGGGCAACGAAAAAAACAACACATTTTTATTGATTCGCGAATGCTCTGCGGCAAAAGTACATCGAACGAGAGTGTTCAGTAAATTTCAATAGCTTCTGTAAAAGGCCTATCTCTTTATCTAAAAAGCGTTATCAATTTTTTATGTATATCATTGCCTGCCTGAACCATCACCAGCAGTTGTGTTTTCATGCCCCTTAGATCGAATACGAATAAAAGTAGCAGTAGTTGTAGGCTTAGTAGGATTAGTAGTAGAAATATAAATTATTATAGATCAATAATATGTATAATGGCTACGATCGCTCACTGTTTGTGTGTACGTATTTCCTCCCCGCGCAGCTGAGTGTTTCAGTCCAAATGATTTTCTACGATTCTTCCATCACTTCTGTCCCACACAACGGGATTGCAATAAAGATCTTAGATTTCAATGCATCGGTGTTGATACTTTGAAACAATAAAATCATTCAAAATGGCATCCTGACAGACCGTACACAGATAACAACCGACCACCGGATTATCTGTCGCTTTTAGTGCGTGTAATAAGAGTAAAGAATCCGCACCTGTGTTATTTGCCGGAATTGTAAAACATTTGGTGGGGAGGTTGGTTTATGGTGAGTGGTTTCATAAACTTGCACGGACAGAATGGCCACTCATACTAATATTGCACGGAGAGAATGGCCACGTGTTGTCTTTCCTGCTGTGTTTTCGCGATCTCGCTTACAACGATTACACGACAATTGTGCGCATCCCGTTTAGGACTGAATCTGATAACAACTAATCCACTGTAGCCAAAAGAAGGTGTTTTTCGGAATTCGTCTCCTAGTGTAATACGCTAACAAATTTGGGGGAACAAATCGAACTCTATGCGAAACACTGTTTACGAGATGGACACATCACACCAATAACAACAGCGAGGAGTGGTTGTATTACAAAGATGGCATTTTTACGCAATGCACCGAGAGTACCAAAATTACTACTTAAATATATATGCTAAAATACCCGATTTTTGTCAGTGTAGTAGCGTAGCTATAGTTCTACACAAATATTCCTGGGGAACAGTACCCTTCTCAATTAATTTCCTTCTTTTCTCTCTTTCTCTGTTCTATGTGGCTGCACTCTCAAAAAGATACATAAGGATCACATCAGTACGACTGGCCCGAAACAGGACACTGCAAGAGTTAGGCGTAGCGACACTAGAGTATACCGAACATTGCATCTCCGCCAAACTACCTTACTTTCTAGCAGTGTATTGTGCTCCCCCAGGAACAGGGGGACCACAGTCATACGCGCTAAAATCCGAAAACACCTGTACTGTCCCATATAAACGTCGCATACTGTCCAAAAATATCTAAACTTACTAAGAAGATACACTACACACATACACAACGTAACAGATGCTGCCAACCAGAAGCAGCACTGTAGCAGAGGAGAGCAACCTGTTGGTAGGATCGATGGATCGTTCGCTCACAAGCGTATGCACTTGTTTTTAACAAAGCTTCGTTGATGGGGTGGAAACACGTATCATAACGATTAGTTCATATCTGTTCCATATCAATTCCAAATTCCGAGGTATCCTGCTGATTACTTTGGGCTCAATACCGTACCACTCTCTCCGTTGAAATACAAGGTGATTCACTTCTAAAATGAAAACAAAATAAACATAAAGATGCTGTTAGCGCATCGTTCACGTCTTATACACTACCCAGTCACTCACCTGTTCACAATTTTCTTGTCAGTCAGAAGCTCCAACGCAAAGGGACCGCTGGTACTCGGACACCTCGAACGGGCTATGGCTAAACAATACCACATCCATAGAATAGAATGAATAATGTCCTGGATTCAATTGGTCGTGTGAAACATAGAAACACCGGTGCGATCATTTCCTCTATTTCGTACAACGATGTAGCAATGTAGAAGAACATCCAGATGACGATTTTTCTACGTTGGTTTTGCAAAATATCTTCCACATCTCCCATTCACCATCGACACCACCACCACTATTAACCACGAAGACAATCGGATTGATGTTGATTTGTGTGTTGTGTTTTGTTGTTTCCATTTATCATTGATTAGAATTTATTCTTCTGCATTCTTTTTTAAAATTCTGACTCTTTCTCGCGCTAATCTGTGTTACCCTATTACTATCCTAAATCCGTTTCAACTTTCCTGTCCGATCCCACCGATAATTCGCCAATTGCTACCCCAACTTTTTCCAGTTTCATTGCCAAATAATAATAATATGCGTGTGTGTGTGTGTGTATGTATGTTCGGGATATGACGCGTCTATTCACTGCTTTATCTTTATGCTTTTTGCCATCGACACCGATGGTACGATTTTAAAATCCAGGCACACCTGTTGGTGCCTCCTTTGTGAGCTTCGCAGGACGTGTAGCAGAGTATGGTCTGATTTCGGCTTCTGTCTACTGATTTGCTTGTACAACACAATAGAGTAGAAAACATCAAACATAAATGTGCAACACATATATGTTGCAGCTAATTTTTTTTTGCTTATACCTCAATACCCAAGTCGAATTGCCCGTTGCCAGGCATAGTAGTAAAACGCGATGCTATCGTTCGAATATAATCTCGTGTTTCATTGAAGGGGCGTTTATGTTAATGATTCTTCTGTGTTCGGATATGCTAGTGCGAACGAACGATTCATGCGCTCCTGGTTACAAGAAAAGTGTGTTATGCTGCTTCATCTTTCTCCTACAGTGTTGTTTATGTTTGTCTATTTGTTCTTCCCTTTTTCTTCGCCTCCTACCACGTCGTGCATGATGAGCGCATGGTATCTCTATCATTATACCCTTTGCTAACATTGTCCTCTTTTACACTTTTAAGTGTTTTTTTTTCATGCTGCGTATCTCCGCACACACCATGATTACTTAATCGCTTACCAAATAGTTAATAATAAAAAAACACATCTAATAGATGCCATCTTATGCATGCATGTATGTATGTAGATGTGTATTATGTTGTGTAGATAAAAACAGGACAAAATGGGATGCCAAATATGAGAAACATGAACACGCCGGGAAATTTTCGAAATTTTCACCTTGGGGCAGCGCGACAAATATGGTTTTGTTGCGGTTACCCTATCGAAAAACCGCGTACTATGCATGCGCTTGATACGCGAGCAGTAATCGGTTGATCAACTTGGCTTTAACCATCATAAATTCAAAGCTCTGGTTTTGTTTTTTTTTTTTTCTGGAACTATAAAATGATTTGAACAGAGCAAAATTGCAGGTTAGAATGTGCACATTCCATTCGCGTGTGCTAGTTCTTTGCGTGGTTAGAAAACGACACCCCACTTCTGATTCCGATGAATCTGCCGTCTCCAGTGATCTCGCATGCGTTACGCTAGGTACACATTAAAAAAAGGCGCTCGCGGGCTACGCTACCTTCTCTAGGACGCAGTAATTCTAGTATTACCTGACCTTTTCACCACCAAAGGCTAAGAGACGCGACATACCACAAGAAGATCTATTTTTGTTGTTGTTCTTGTTGTTGTTCTTCATTTTTGTGTTGTTATCCTTAAAACTGTAAGGCTCGTCTAGGCTTCGTGGATCAGTGTAATCCTGTATTGATTTATATCTTTTTTCTACGTCCTTTTATGTGTGTGTTCTGTTGGTTTTTTGGTCTATTCCGTGAAAGGTGGTCGAAAGATGTTTCTTTTTCGTTCTAAAAAAAAAGGATTCTTTACTTCGATCTGAGGCTGCTGCTGCTGTTGTTGCTGATGCGTGTAAATGTGGCATTTATCTATGAATGACGTTTTTTTTACTTTCCTTGTCGTACCATATAACGTTATTATGTTGTAACGCTTGGCCATCTATCTACCGCCATCTCGCTCCAAACACTCTCCCCCTTCCCATGTAATCTTCCTTCCGTTGTTCACGTTCTCCCTATCGTGTTTCGCCACTCGCTTCCTCCGTTTCTCATCATCAGCTCAGTGTTTATGCGCGCAACACATCGCAATAGGAGCACAATGCTGGCTTTGCTCTTTTAGAGCAGAACACATTTACTCTTCTTCTTCTTTTTGACCTGTAACGCTGCTCTCGTAGCAGTTTCGAACACCTCACGGACGCCTTCCTTCGACTTGGCCGAGCACTCTAAATAAGCGAATGCATTTATTTTCTCGGCCATCGCACGTCCTTCCTGTGGCTTGACTGGCTCCTGCTTCATTTTGGCCAATTCCTACATCATTGAAAGTTGTGATACAATTGTACGTACGAGAAAAAGGCAGAAGAGAAAAAAGAGGTATTAGTAACAGATAGGGCCTTAGGAATAATGCTAGACTACAAACCTTAATAGTGTGAGAGTCATTTCTGAGATCTTTCTTGTTACCAACTAAGATGATGGGTACATTGGGGCAGAAATGCTTGACCTATGGAATGACAAAGAAAAATAATTAAATTCAATCATATACACAATCCTTCCCAGATTTTTTTTATATAGAATAAACTTTTTCAATTGTCATTATTCAAATGTGCCCAAAAACTAGAGATTTTTTTTTTCATGTAGAACGGCAAGGCCATGTTGCTTACCCGTGATGTTCATTAATATAAAATTGCTTTGCTTTTTATTTAATTTTAAAACTCTTCTTTGCTTGCAATATTGATGTCGTTATAAACATAACGTGCCAAACGATATTCGACTTACGCGAATTTGAATCGCATTATTCGCGTAACTCGTGGAAGGACTGCGCTATTATTATATTATCTGTTACGCCTGACTATTGAATAATTTGTTTTCCTCTTTAACTGTAGAACAGCGCTTTTACACATAATAATTTCATAGAAGCTTATTCCAGCTTTACTTTTTAGCGCTGGAATAAAAACATTAGAAGCAAACATTGAGTAATCTGATGATTCATTCATTTATGATAACCGTAAACCATGCCATATCTCGCAGCTGCTGAGATTGCATTTGAGTCATAAGGCACCGTTCGTTAGAGCAGAGGACGTGTTACTGATAACAGCATTCAGAAAACATTTTCTAACGTATGGTGTTACACATTAAATATTATGCCTACACCCTACACAATAATATAACGCAATTGTAAACTCAAAATGAATTTTAGCATTAAAAGTTGTTGATTTTAAGTAATGTGTAAATTTGTGTTCGAAACATTTTCCAAAACTTTCTGAAAAGCATAACATGACATTAAATCTTACCTCAGGTGTCCACTTTTCGGGGATGTTCTCCAGCGAGTCGGGTGAATCGACAGAGAAACACATTAGAATAACGTCGGTATCTGGATAGCTCAGCGGCCTCAGTCTGTCGTAATCTTCCTGTCCAGCCGTGTCCCATAGTGCCAGCTCGACCTGTAAACATGTTGCAAAGAAGAATTTATAAGAAACAATTTTAAGGAAGAACTTAATAACATTTAATTAATTGATAAGAACTCAATAAATTGATTCTCCACACATACATTGTTGTCAATCAAGTCTTGGGTTTCTTTTCCCTAATTTCCCTAATGAATGGCTAGCTTAAACTGGAAATAAGCATATCTAAATAAAAGACTCATAGTTCTGGATACCTCCGAAGGGTCCAGTTAAGATTTCAGCCCAGACCGGATGTCGTGTTGGGTCGTGCATTATGTGTCTGTTCTTTTATATGACCTGTTCATAACAGTTTCTCCGCGAACCCGTTAGAATGACTGTTGTTGTGTCCAGTAGAGTTTCCCCTGACTGTGACCTGATCTTCACTAACCCAATTAATGTACAGATCATTTTACACTGCGGATAGTAACGTATTCTCTCTATCCTACGTTGAAAAACAGAATATTATACTTACCAACGATAAGTAAATTTATTTACTATTTACTCCATTATTAAGACCACGAAGCCGTATGGTCAACAACATAATATAATTTTACTTTAAAAATGTTTTTTTTAGCTCAAAACAGTTAAAAGATTGATCATCCCATTTCAAAGTAACCCACTAATTGAGCGAAGAGACGATTGTTCACGCGATCGAAGGGCATCGGATGGAATGCAACCTCAGCGCCAAAGAGATATCGGAACCAAAGATGAAACAGCGAAAGCGGAAAGAAATATCGTATTTGATACCTGACTGATGACAACACATACTCATTCAGCTCTCTTGTTTGATTAGAAAATCGGACACTTGCTCGCCTGCAAACATTTAACAGGTCTTGTGTAAAGTAATACGATGAGGAAAGGTAGTGATCAAATTAAAACGCTAGAAAAACGCTTCAACGGGATGAAGGAAAGAACATTCAATCCTTTCCTGATTCCTCCGAAGCGATTGTTTTCCTTTTCATTCCTGGCACATTAGAGCATGGTGAAAGGTGTGTTTTGGCTTTAAGTAAATTGTCACCATCCCCTGGCTTCCGGACAGTTTTCTTTCCGTTGCGATCGTGATATGTGAAAAAAAATTAGCGTTATCGGGGGGTCGCCGTTAGCCTGGTATTGATGTGCGTACATTTGAATTTTTTGTTTATCCAAATTCTACTAACCAAGCATAGAGTATCGGTTCGCTTTTCTCAATATTCCCAACATAAAACACTATTTCGTTCCAATGGTATTGGCGCGAAAGGTTTTTTTTCGTCTTCAATATCCCCCAACCACATACACAAGTGCAGGGAGGGTTTGATTTGTCTTTCGCCCTCATTCGCCATCATTCGATATCTCTTCACCGAAGGTTTGGCCATCCAATATTCCAGGCCGAGGTCAAGCGACGAGATAGAATGGGACACACGAGAGGCCAAAAGAGAAAAGCCACACCACACCACCAACAAACGATGGTATGACGGGTGGAGACAACATTAGAGAGAAGGGATGAGATTGCGTTTTGCGTTGCCGAGGAAAGTTATCGGTGAGTTTTCTCTTATCAGTGAATCGTGTGCGCACCCGCAGCGAATGTCGATGCCGTGGTCTCGCTTCCCCGCATTTGCTGCAGTGATATAATTTCTATATATATAATGCACCTCCGCCAAAGTTCCCACAAACATGAAAAAGGAGACAATGAGCTGTAAAACGCGATGGGATAGCTCTTCTGTTTGCCTCCTCGCGCGATAGGGAATGTTGCGTACTATCTTGCGAATGATGAGAACGAACAAAAAAAGCTCCCTCCTGTATTGGTGACGACGTTGCATACGGTCTGTCGAGCTGTGTTTGATAGTGTTTTTTTACCACACTTCCAGATTTCTTATCTTTCCTTGAGCTAAGCGGTGAGCGTCACAATGGACGTTCTTCTAGAATCGGACAGGAACCCAACTGCAGCTGCTGTTCCATCTGTCACCACCACATCACGGGTAGTGGGTTCTATGCGGTCGATGCTACTAGCACTCATGCTTCAAGGAAATGTATACATCCAACTCCACAATAACGACAACAACGTTGAAAATTGTTCTGCGGACTTTCCCTTCGAAAGGGTGTGGGTTGGGTTGTGTTGTTGGAACGGTCCACAACACCACCACCAAAGTCAAGACCGAAGAGAGATAAAAACTTTTTTTCATTCCGATGACTAATTGCAAAATTGTTTCCGGCTTCTAATACTGCGCTATGGTTCATCGTGTCGCAAAACTACGAGACACACACAGCATTAGTCTTACAAAGCATAAAAAGCGACAGTGGCCTAAGGCTTGTTTCCATTTCATTTGGCTATGGTTTGTATACAATGCAAATGAGACAACCAACAGCAATTGTGAAGCTGTATAAAGAAACAACACAGCATTTTTAAACAATATCAGGGAGCAAACAAATTTTATTACCACATTCTTTTTTCCTTAGTTTCGATATCTGAATTCGTAGTATTAGGGTATTAAGAACTCTATGAGCTGCAAACTGTTTTCAAGATAATGCATCTATTAGCCTTGATGAGTATCGAAACCAACTGAGAGATATCAATCTTATCCGTGTTGTAAGGGCAAAATAATCGATCCGCAGACGAGTCTTGTGGTGTAATACTACGTGTGAGAAAGCAAGATGCAATCTAGATGCAGCGATTGAGCAAAGGATCCCCTCCACGGTCAGTAGAAACTGGAGGGTTTTTTATTATTCACCTTTAATGCACAATGAACATGGAACGTGAGCTCATCAAAATACACTGGTAGAAGCCGAGATGATGTCGGGGTCAGTTCTCATCTCCGTACGTTAAGCGCTCTGACATCACCAATCCCAGCAACATCATCATCAAACCATTAGGTGGAAGCTAACGTCAGCGGTTCGTTACGAATCATCCGAGGACTTGTGGATTATTATTAAAACAAAATTCATTATTCTCTTAGCGAATTTAATAGCCCATTTAACCCTTTTAAAAAATAAACTTTCTAACACCTTACTCCCTTTGCAATGTTGTCCATTTGATGTTGATTTAACATGACTACGTGATAAAGAAGAAACACTATAACAGGATTGCCATGGAAGCAAGAATCCTAATGCAAGATATGTTCTAAAAGGTTTAAAAGATAGAAGGTTGGAGATTGTTAAAAACCTCTTCTTCCGAAACCAATCCCATATACATACGGTACATATGCTCGACAAATTCGTCAGGCTATGCTAAAAATAGTATGACATGAAACCACCCTCTTTAATAACGAAAGCAAATCATATTAATATTCATCCCTTTAACTCGCGTTTAAAAAAAGAGTTACTGCAAGAATGTAGTGACTCAGTGATGGAATACTTTTATTCCACTGTCTCGCACCAATCATGAATCATTCCGTTCCAACCAGATCAATTATGTTTTCTCTCACTAATAAAAATATTCCAACTCAAAACCATGAAGACACACGTTGGAAGAGCGAACGTGTTAGAGACAGAGAGAACGATGGAACTCAACTCCAGTTATTCCGGATTCTCATGATCGTAAAAATGATCGGAGATGTTTTTTAAAACAATAATGATAATCGAAAGCGAAATACAGGGCTCGTCAAAAAATTAAAAACAAGGGACCAATTATCCGCAATTTGTGACTTTTAACTTTCGTGCAATAGTCCAATTTTTAGACTACTGATTTTTCTGTTTCGTCTGTTTAGTGATTCTCGTGATCATCTCATCTCATGATCGGACCAGAGAAAACAATTTGCGAGGAAAATGTATTGATTTCTTACACACTTGTAGTTGCTCCGGAGAGAATCGAGCTGAGAACCACCCATAGCTATATCTAGAACTATATATCAATACCTATCCATGAACGAAACATGTTTTCTTATGATATACTAAATTTATTTCAATTTCGATATGACAGTTCTAGGAAACAAGCAACAGTTTGCATCTCCGTAGATATACGCTCAGAAGCAGGCAATGAGATCATTCTCGTGAATGATTTTAATGGGCAATTATTTCAAATGTTCGACAGTTGATATTTTTACGAAAAAATTTTTCCATATGTACACAATCAACGTCAGTTTGTGACAAAATGGCTACAATTTCAATTTACGAAGAATATTTTTAAATCAATATTCAACATAAGATTGCCTACAAAACAAATAGAAATAAATTAAAAAAAATGGACGCTAGTTGAGTACTAGTTAATTGTATAAAAATTATCTTCTAAAAATATCAATTCCAACATATCAGTTCATCAGGATCAGGTTTTAGAGGCTTTTTGGTTTTCCGATTTAGCATTTCTTCGATGTGAGGAAAAAAGGCGTTGGAAGATTGGAACAAAATCGTTTTTGCATGACGTTAAATTAACTGTTAGGACTGTAATTTCGTTATTTGTCAGTAAATTGAAATAGATTTTATTTTCTCATATTACTGAAGCTTGGGTCTCGGAGTAAATGGAATAAAAAATACCAATTTTCCCATCATGCTTCCTGTATATACATAAATGTGCCCATCTTGACGGAGTGCTTGCTTGAGTACTGTTTGCTAAACTTATTGCGTAGTCCTGCATCATTGCATTGCTGACGGAATTCTTTATGCATCGATATGAAAAGAATCACAATACGGCAAAACCAAACATAACGAATAAGAATCTACCATTTCCACGAAGCTTTCAATGGTATAGGAATTCCAACCGTTCGCCACTGGAGAGTCTTCTTAGACCAGAGCTTCCTTCCTGGCCGTATTACCAGTTCCAAGCCCTTTTTAGGCTATTCCATGATACAGTGAAAAGCTCTTAAATGGAATTTCCTCACAATGTCTCTTTATCGGGGGCTTCCAAGTGAAACGATAATGTTTTTAGTTGCCTCTGATTTGTAGCATAACAATAAAACGAAACAACGCAAAAATGATCAAAATTTAACAATTCTGTACAGACCCGTCTCACATCACGCATGAGACTATACCGTTCGGCAAGCACAAACGCACACATCCGTTCTCTGGCCAGTCGAGGACATACACTACCATGCGTGTTTTAGCGTTTAAATTTGCATGCTCGATCGCAGAAACTTGAGCTAGAAAGCGCTGGAAACGGGATTTAGAGTTTGTGTTTTTCAACTGCTCGAGGCTAATGTTAGAGAGAGGGAGCGAAAGAGAGGTGCTAGTGGACGGCGAACGGATTACGGATGAGATGCTGTACTCTGGTCATAGGGGATTTGGAAAACATGATTTTGATTGACGCCTGACACAGAGCCGTTGGAACCAACGGGTGGAGCAACAGTGGAAAACCAGGTAACGCCGCTGCCGTATCCGTGAAGCCGATTTTTGAGTGCAAATCAACGTCTGAAAAAGGCGGTGACTGATCGTCAAGGAACGCGTAGAGCAACAAGAGCATTTACAAAAAAAACCTCATCTCTCACCAGAGCACCGATCACCATCCCACCAGAAACGCCAATGGCAGCTACACACACTTCAAACGGAATGCACGCAGCAACGCGTTGAAGTCGAAATTCTGCGTTTCAATCATATAAATATTGACCGCATGAATGTGTTCGCGCGCGCGCAATCCAGTTCGGTTATTTGCGTTGGGAAAAAATGATCCAACTTGGAGATGGAGAATGTGTTGAGGTTGATTCTTTTATGGAGATGTGGATGGATTCTTTTCGGATGGAAAATGTGTTGAGGATGTTCAAAACATGAAAATCCAGATAAATCATCTCTCGCTTATGTACTGAGTTAATTTTCAATTTTCATTTAAGCAATATCCAACAATTACTTATTTTTTATCAAAAATATTTGTTACAAATTTTATGTCACATTCAGAACATCATTGGTGCTGTTTCTGGATTTTTGGTGATATCATCATTCCTCAAATGAACAACCAAATTAAATCAAATAATTATATGTTTCAATTCGTTTGCGTTCAATGTTTTTTATCCCTTTAACTTTTGTGAAGATAATTATACATCAAGGAAACATATAGTTCACCGAGTCTAGCCTGTGCGTCAATTTGTAGATCCCTCGGCCATCTGCCAAGGCACAAAGCATCGTTACGTACACACGTTCTTCGTCGAAAATAGTTCGAAACCCGTTTAAAAGTATACAGCCAAATCAGCAGTGAAACGAAGCTATGCATAATTGACAGGGGATTTTTTTATTTTTCCCATTTTTAGTCCTAATTTTTAACGATTTTTTCGAGTAAGTAACTTGTTACAGGGAAACAATCCAGAATTAAATACTACACAATGACTTAACCAGATGTCAGATATTGTGATGCACGTCTCCAATAACATGACCACATATTGAATGAATCGTGATGCCGCTTTTTGCTTCTTAAAAAAAGGTTTAATCGAAGAAATGCAGATCTTGGACTAGATCTCTAGAGAATGGAGCTTTTTCATTTACGCTCCAGTTCGTGTCCAGAAATAAGAAAAGGGATTTTATAAACATTCTGATTACAATACTGGATTGCCCGCAACGTATAGTCATTTTTGCTTCTAACAGTGGGAACTATGGTAAACATAGTGGAAATGCTCCAACATGTCTTGCAATAAAAACAGTGCTTAATTGCTATATTAAAACACGTTTAAAGAAGTCTCTCTCTGGAACACAACACACTCCAATCCAACACGACAGCCAAAAGGCTTGTGTGTTTGTGAGTATTCCATTGCCTTCCAGACATGTTTTTTTTTTGTTCAGGTTCGCAGAACTAACAAAGCGAACAGACTTTCATGATCATTTCGCGATCACACGACGGGTGCACGCGTACCGTCCATTCGCGAACGTGGGAGCAAAACGGTTAGTAGAAGAAGCACAGACGGATGAGACATTCGCGTTCTTGAAATCGAAAAGAGCTAACGAGGTAAAATGTGTGGATAGGCAAGACTATTCTTGTCGTCGCCGTATAGCATCGTAAAAACTCCATAAAACTCTCACTCTCCGGCAGAAGAGGAACACTTTGCTGTATTATGACGGATGGTACACCACATATAGGGATGCGGTTTGCCTCGTCCGGCAAAGATGCACATGCCGTAAAGACAGTTTTGTTTGCTAAACATTTGCAATGGACTTTGGCATCTCATTTCTACTATTCGAGTAAAAGCTAAAAAACCATGCCTTATTAATATCGGATCTAGTAGAGTTATTCTCCTTTGGGAGATATTTTTATCTTTGTACCTATTTTTGGTGGATTAATACGGGACGAGATACGCGCATCGTATGGAGAAAAAAATTAATCCACTGACGTTCCCTCTTCTCGAACTTGTGCCAACCCATTTCGAGTCGTCCGGGGTCAAGCAAGCATCAGAGTGGTTTCTGCTCGGACAGCAAAGAAAGGCGAACGCAAGCAAAAATCTTCTACTGTTCCCCAGCTCCACACACAAACACCCTAGGCGGGGGCTCTATTCTCGCCACGGGCATGTGTGTTTCTCACCACTGCGACTAACCAAGCGGTGGTGTTTGTTTATACGAAGACGTATCCATGTAATGCCTTTGCCTTCGCCACAAGGGGCAGCAGCAACAGTTGATGATGTTTCGTTAGACGACGTTTTACATTCAGACTTTTACTCTGGACACGTACGAAACGGCCCACTGGTTCTGTTGCTGCCAGCACAACATTACTTTAGACTACTTAATTTTAAAATTTTCTCAGCCGATAGAATGCGAGAATATTTTACGTTTCCGCAGAGTTCGTCGTTAAGACAGGTCAGGCTGAATCAATTTTATGCTTACTGTTAACTTAATGTAAGATACAATTAACATTGGTTGGGGGACATTTCCTTTTCCAGGTTGTGTGTATGAACAGCATCAAAGGCATATCAATTTAGTCCATGTTCCTATATCACTAGAGATAACTAACTAACATGTTGTAATAAAAACCAACAATAAACAAAAATTGACATTCAAGTAATTAGAAAATTTATAGTTGTATGTAGATCGTTAAAAATCGCTCCATTACTTAATTTTTGAATGTTAGAATCCATTCTCCCCCCTCTATCACATGATCGTGAGGGCTATAGCAAGGAAGGAGTGGCACTCTCTTATTCAAAAAGGGTAGCAACCAGTACGGCGAAGGTATGACTCACCTGCTTTCCGTCGACTTCGATGTCGGCCACGTAGTTTTCGAACACGGTCGGCACATATACCTCCGGGAACTGATCCTTGCTGAAGACGATCAGCAGACAGGTTTTACCGCAGGCACCATCGCCGACGATCACCAGCTTTTTCCTGATAGCAGCCATTGGTTCTGTAGGACAGCCGTGTGATTGTTTAAATGATCAGAAGTTCCGTCCCGACAAGGTGGGAATGCAATGATGGCGTTTACGGCGTTACACGATGTATTCACACAAGTTTTTCCACCGATTGGCAATGCACCAGTCACAGTCCGTTAGGAACGGAGATGACGAGATGGTTTTAAGAAAAAACAAGAAGCCAGTAGGAACGCAATGACGATTATGACGGTGTGATCCGCCACGCAAGAGATAGCCGGACGACGGTGAACGGGTACCACACACCACCACCACGCAACCGGACGTCGTTGGAAGACGCGAAAATATTTCAACAATAAATACGCGTTCGAAACGCAACAATATCCGCACCCAAAGAAAGAACGTACGAAATAACGGGAGGGAGAGAGAGAGAGAGAGAGAGAGAGAGAGAGAGAGAGAGAAAGAGAGAGAGAGAGAGAGTGCGTTCGAAGTGTAGTACGTCCGCAGTCAGATAGGGAAGCGTAACGTATAAACGCACCAACCGTTGGTGAAAGACGCACGAAAGGTACGCGCGACGTAACGTAACGACAATGCACACACACAATCATAAACACAGCGCACAATTACGCACAGCGTGCGTAGAGTAGCGAAGGTGTTTTTTTTAATTTAATTTTTTGTTATTGGTTTGTGTCACGAAAGATCCCATGTTACAAGGCGTATCACAAAGCAACCAACACAATCGGACGCAACGCGCACACAACCCATATCCGAACACGATGGGCAACAAGGCGTTTGCCGCACACGCGCGCGCACAATACCATCGCAAAATAGGCACACACACAAACACACGGGCACGCACACCCAATTTTAAATTTCCATAAGCGTTACGCGTACCGTTTCCCGTACACACAATCGCACCGGAAACATCACACACACACCAATGTGTGTACATGACGGGAGATATCGTCATCGGTGGAATTTTGAGACATCATCATGGCGATCGCGAAGTCGTTCATTTTTGTCGCCGTCATGGCAGGATATTTCCATTTTTACCCGTTCCATTCATTTTTTACAGCAAGTTTACGATGGTTTAATGCATTCCATTATGAACATGTGGTCGGTGAAGACAAGCCAGTATGTACGATTTTTTTTTCAATATAACAGGCCAACCGCGCACACAACATTCACCACCATAAAGCGCGCGCATACAGGACGAATGTTGCACATATACACACAAACAAACATGATCACCACGTACGCAGCATATACACAAACACACGCGCACATACGGTAACGGACCGGGACCACCGATGATCAGTGAAATTTTTGGGTCGCGGTCGAAAGGTACGCGAAAGGTTGGTTTCGCGGATGAACACACCCAACCATAATGCCCAGTATCCACCACAGAGATGACGTTTTATCGAATGACACGGAAATGTATTAGCACGCATCCGGTTCCGATGTCCAGTGTGTTGCAGATCATGAATCCGATCGAACCATCATGCGAATGGGTGCGCGTTGTGGTAGAACGGGAACAGTTACCGAACGGTGAAGGGTAGGCAAGGGGATGATTTATTTTCAGCCCATATCGATGACAGAAGAGCGTACAAGCAGCGAGATGATGAGCACACGCGATGATTTCCATGTTCGGGACGGCAACATCATGAAAAAGAAAGAAACATTCACAGACAAATTAGCAAAAGCGGTCCAGATGTGTGAGCCAGACAGTACTCGGTTCTGTTGTTTCTTAGAACTTCACAACGTGAACGATATGTGCGCTTTAGGTTGGTTGGAAAAATTCCTTTGCCCGGGATTTGCCCGAGCTCGTCCAACAATGGAGTTTTGACTGATGTCCGCTGTAAGGACCAAGGAAATTACCAACCACAGCACAATACTGCAAGAACCAAATTATTGCGGGCAGCGCTAATTTCCCTTCGTATTGTAAAAAGGAATTGAATAGGGAAGAAAGAACGAAATTGACTCACTCTAAGCACCGTTTTCAAACTTTGCTTCTTTTCACGTAAGCACCACACACCAAAAAGACGATGACGACTGACACACGACGAAGACGATGACGAGACTGGACAAACACGGGGAGTGGAGCTTTTTCTCGAAGCTACAGAAGGCGCTGTTGCTGCGTTACTAACACACTCTAAGCCTACCAACCATGGCCGCATGGATGCATACCAGCGCGACCGAAGCGATAAGCGGTCGCACGTACTCACCAACACATAGCCACCGATTTTCTGACGTTAAATTCGTTAAGATTCAGTTTTCATCGAAACAGTGTTTTTTCGCCCCATATCCAGGGCGAAAACTAAAAACCATACACAAATCGACAGTTAACGTCGTCGATTTTTCTGCGATCCGCAGGTTTTGAGTGCAATTTGATGGTTTTGATGGATTTCAAGTTTTAACTGTTATGGACAGAACTGTAGAAATATTAAATGAGTTTAAATCGTTTGTTTCTAATTGCGTTAAACGTTCCAGATGGATCATCCATATTACCATAGGTTCAATGTTGGCATCGTGTATGAAGGTTTTAAGACTAACATTTTCGCAAAAATTTAAATAACAAAGGAAATAATATTTGTGCGTACGAAGAAATTGGTCAGAATACATGACGTATTCATCAATAATTGATTAAATACACCAAATCATTTTCCAATGATTATATAGTATTTTTGTGAGATATTCTCTCAAACAAGAGATTGCTCTACCCTACTTCTTAGAAAAAGCTATCAATTTGATTCGTTCTTGTATTTTATGCTGTGCTTGGGTTTCTACTCCCGATCTCTGTTCTGGATTTGAGAATGAAAAATAGTTGCACATGGATACAATGTAGATTAGGTCATATATTCGCTTTTAACTACTCTACAACAACAACAACAAAACTAATATTCAGTAGCAGTAAATTATCTCCCTAATCGGCATTGCTACGCTTCTTTTTTACCCAACAAGCCAACATGTTGAGATAAGAAGCTAACAGATAACGACGAAATATGAGTCGTCCATGTAATTAGGCACAACACAAGCAAGTTGATGGATGAATGGTAGTAACAAACGGGAGTTTGTTAACGTTGAACTTGGAGGACAGCAAACGAAGAGAAGTAGCGTTCCGAAAGCTGGTAGTCTGTGTTATCAAACATCTTGAGCTGAACCTATTAACCTTTTTTTCAATAACCAAAATACACCTTTTTTTCTATAATCATCTACCCAGGTATATTTTGGATGGAATTTTACTATTTTACGTGTTAACATTTGTTTATATACAGTCTTAAATGTTGTTTAGACTTCTAATTTTCCGATTAGGTGCCTTACACTATAAACCAACTTATTTTTATTTTAAAAACAGGTTCCTAAAAATTCCCCATCATCTGTTTTATTTCATGCAAATATTTGTACCCCTTCACTTCTAGAACCGTTTGTATTCGAATTCGCTCGTTTATGGGTTATAAGTCGAATATCTTCGGTTTAAGTTGTAGTATTCAATTGATTTTTCAATTGAATTGAATATAGTTTATTTATACTAATCTTCACCACAGAAAATGGTAAAATTACTTAAAAAATGTATTACCAACCCGGGTGATTGGTTATAAAAATAATTGATATAAAAAATCAAAATGGGAACAAAATAATATTTAAAAATATAACAATATTCTTTTTGTTTTGTTTATTTGATAGAAACCATGTTTCTCTATGCATATAGAAAGTTATTTAGAATTAAAATTGCAAAAAGTACCTGGGTAGGTGGTCATTGAAATGAAGGTTAAGTCAAAGGATTGCAAATAGTGTAGGAAAATGAATCCCCATTGTACAAAGGAGAAAATTGTCCAATATCTTATGCAACAATTGTATTATTAGAGAGCTTGTCCAAACATCCAAATTATTAACCTTTCCTATTGTATTATGCACTCGAAGTTATTGTTCAGTTGTTAGCAAAGCAGCAGGAAAAATAAACAAAAAGGTATAATTCCCATAATGCGCGGTGTCCCAATTAAAAGGCAATCTCACGATAAAAGAGAACAAATATTCTTCTAATCATTAAATCGACGCAAATTTATCGTCAATAATTTCAAATAGCTCCCCCTAGTGCCAATAGACCCAAAGATCTTGCTGGCATGGGATGGAATAGAACTTTTTCACATCATCGTCCACTACCGTTAGTCATATACATGCGATTGTCTTATTTGCTACCAAGCGGAACATGAGAACCCATTCCCAAAAGTAATTGGAGCGAGTTTGATCCAGTTCCGTCTGGCTAACCATCATCATCATCATCATCATCAGCATCATCAACATTCACATCATCCTAGCTCCGGTAGTTCATACATATTTCTGACCGGGTCGGGTGTGCGTTGCACTTGGTGCTTCAAACAATTCATCGAACGTTTTTTCTAGACGGCTTGTATAGTAACATAAGACACCGACCGC
The DNA here is from genome assembly GCA_000349025.1 of Anopheles minimus. Taxonomy (NCBI): domain Eukaryota; kingdom Metazoa; phylum Arthropoda; class Insecta; order Diptera; family Culicidae; genus Anopheles; species Anopheles minimus. Next base: position 651,657 of record KB663655.1, read on the forward strand.
TACACCACCAAGTTGCTCTGACTGTGTGCGTGATTTGGGTGGGTGTGTTATATGAGTGGGTGTTTTCCATTGGCGGCTGCTATGGAAACATTCGCCAGCACACACAAAGCGCGTTGCGCGACCGTCTTCGATCTCCATTTTCATCAATGTCTGGAGTTGGGTATTCCTGGCGCAGCAAAATAAAACGAACCGAGAAACAATGTGAATAACATATACTGCGTCAGGTGTGGTGTATCTGCTGAAGGAAGACACTATTTCGTCATCCCTTTCCCGACACGTCGCTATTGGTAGTGCATGCGAAAGTGAAGCGTCATGCATTTGGAACGTTCAAACACTCGAAATCGACGAACAATAGGTGAACTGCAAATGATTGTATAGATTGTGCAACTAAGAAGGCTACGAAAAGCTAGCAGTCGAAGAAAGTAAACAACAAGAGGACGGATTGAAGCTTCTACGCACGACACTAAACAAGCAGGAGCGTAACAAAGCAGGTCTCAGATAGATGGGATATTGGAAGATGGGTTCTGCTGAAAAAAGGGTAATAATCATGAAGCATGCGATAGAGAAAGGAATCTCGACAGGGGAACACAGGGGGGATCGCACATAAAAGGGAAGCATTTGGGTGTGCTAAAACGAAATGCAAACATAGTAGATTACAGATGAAAACAAATAATACCTGAATTAGTTGGAGAAGAGACGCATGAAAGACACCACATTACTTATCTCCTTACACCACACATGAAACAAAACACTGTACAATGGATGTACCTTTTTTACTTCTTGTACGCGCGTTTGTGCTTTTCCTGCCTCGGTCGTCTTTCACTTAAAAAAACACGAAATTATAGCTCCTGTTTTGGTCCACCGCGATTTTCGTAGCTTTTAGGTTGTTGTTTTTTTAATTTTTCGTTTCGTCGTGCCAAGGGCTCGCTCTTCTGCCTGGCGCTCCTGGTGCGAATGTGCGCGCGTGTGTGTACGTGTGAGTTCAGCTTTTCCGCACTGCTGAAGCGAAAGGGCAGAGAAGATGATGGCTATAGTAACAGAAGAAAACAGGATGAAAACACTTTCGCTAGGGAATTAATAGCGGAGCAAACCGTACAACCGAACTGATCAGGAATTGTTAAAACGGTGTCAAATGCATTAGGGCAATGAAAGAAAAAATAAAAAGCAGCAGTGGCCAGTATTTCTTTGCACGGTGAAACTTTGTTCGACGCAATAACACACCCGCGGACGTGTCGTCCGCTGTATGGCTTATGAATAATTATTCTCTCTCTACCATTTGTAATGCGAAATAGAATGTGACCATGCACTTTGTATTGCGCATAGTTCAACTAGGAAAAACAGAACTTCCGCTTTCGGGCTAGCACTGGGAGTGATCGGTTGAACGGTTTCGATGCTCCGTTGTTTAGCACTCATCTCTACGGTCACTGCACCGAAGAAAAACACTAGATTGGCCAATTGTTGGGCGTAGTGGAAAAATATGAACACTTTCTCCTTTATCTACGGCACTAGCTGCCGGTATATGCATGCGATACGCGGTAATTAATCGTTTTATCACCGGTAACAATAAAGAATCGTTTTTATCACCTTAAAAAGTGACTGGGAAATTCTATGTTTGGATTTTACACACACCTTTTTCCTGAAAAGAAAAACGACGTGAACGGGCAAAAACAACGACACAGGAAGGCGAAGAGTTTGGAATAGCAGGCTAGGCCATACTGATGATGTCATTGCAGTTTGACACATGCTATCATAACACAAAACTTCAACATTGCACGGGGGATTTTTGAATTTGAAAAAAGAAATTCGTTATCAATTTTATTCGCAACTTTACAATTCAGAATTGTCAGTTGCACCAAGAATGCATAATTATACTCATCAATTGAGTTCTCGCAATTGTAATTCATTGCAAAATCATGAGGCCGTAGTTGCAGCCATACCTCAGCAACTATGTTGATGCAAATCGTGTTCTTGCACTGAATCTACATTTTTTAGTAATTTGTCTTTTAACGTCAGGAAATCTTATGCCATCACATCATCAAATATTGTAGCCCTATATGTTTTTGTCAATTTTTTTTATTCACTGAAGAACGGCCGGGCCGTATACCTATGTTTTTGTCACTGTAAAACATACAAATAGTATAAAGCCATTAACAGGATTACAAGTGTTTGTTAGGTTGGTTAGGTGGATTCGGACCACATAATTAAGGCGGAGCTCCCTGCCGCTAGCAGGTGTTTCATGTCAATATGCTTTCTAACATCTGTTGCATGAGGCAAATCGAATTTATCTGCCAATTCTTCCGATACCCTGAACCATTATTCTAGTGCGGCTGAAAGCTGCAGTAGAAGAAAAAAGATTAAATTAAAATACCAACAATACAACATCTGTTAAGGAGCTTGCGAAATACTTAAACCGAGGTTAAGTCAAACTGTGCTTGAAGGCGCTGTACTGCTGCTGGATCAGACCTATGTTGGACCATTTCAGTGTTGTCTGATCGCCGAGTGTACCTTCGGTATGGATAGGCTGGAGACGGCACAGCGGAAGTGCGCGCCGGGCGTTTTCTTAACGATCCTAGCTGCTAGGCCTGATCAACATCAAGTATCGTGATGGTCATGCGCGCAAGTTATTTGTTGCCAACATCCTTTTCTCTAAAATCAACTCCCCCACCTTTTTGGCTGCCGTTCCTCTCTACATTCTGTCCTATCGCCGGCGGGTTTGCCCTTTTCTTCACATCCCTTTGCATTGTTCGCGATCTTCCAGCCCGATTGCTGGGTGCGCGCTCTATCTCCAAAGATGACTTGCTTGACCACGATGAATCCCTCGTTTGTTTCAGTTCCCATCAATTCATCCCTCTAGTTTAAAAAGTGTCGCAATTGTATAGCCATTGCAATAAATAATTTGATTGAAGATGGTGTAGCTTCATGAAACTGTAGCAAGCGTTGGTATAATCGAGAAATTCATCGCTTTACTTTAGTTGCAACTTATCCACAGTTTCAGATACAGTTGCTTGCAAGCAAATGATAATCAAACTCGGCGGTTGGAACCGGAGAGATTACGAATTATGCTTTCGAGAGGGCACCCGCCAAAATGTTACCACACACGACGATGAATTTTTCATCGAATTTCGTCGCATCGGTCGTTGCGCGGCGCAGTGAAGTTTTGTTCGACAGTTGTTAAAACTGGCGCTATTTGTCGGATGTTTAATTTTCACTGCAGAAAAGCAACGTAATGAATAACAATGCTTTTTATTAATCTAAATGAATATCTTTGTGCACTAGGCATGGTGATTATAGTTGTTTCTTCACGAATCAAAACGGATAAATAAAATAACAAAATTCGGCAAATAAATAAACAATCGCACTGACAGCATCTGACACATGGTTAGAACTGTCAAACGACCGGCACGCTCTGCTATATTTTCGTTGAACAGCATGCGTGCACACTGTATTTCAAAGGTTTGTGGCAAAGCTTATACGCAATACTTAGGTTGAATCAGTTTAATGGTACACTGAAAGATGGGAAAGAAGGAGCAGCATAAGGGAAACCTCAGGTCGGCAAATGGACAAACAAAAACCAAACAGCCAGGTAAGAAATTGCTAGTTTCATTGGTTGTATGAAAATGTATCTAACTGTTGCCCTTGCCAATCTAGACGCTGCTACAAATGTTCGTGCCAAAAAGCGGCAGTGTTCTACTAATGCTAAACATAAAGCCAATGGCAGCGATGTGTTTTCAGCAAAGCGACCCAAAACGGTCAACAAGAAAACCAATGCATTCGGATGGGTTGTAGAAAGCGGCGAATGCCATCTCAGTAAGGAGGGTACCACGGAAACTGTACGTTCTACAAGAAGCCCCAAATTGCAAACAGCGACATTCAAGGGTAAGAGAAATCCGAATGACAATTTCGACTCGGACGAAAGCGAATGGAGTACCGAGTATGAGTTTGATTCTCAATCTGATGAGGAGCAACACGATGCACCATGGATGCATCGTATATTTCGCAACGTTTCCGATGATGACGATGATGATTCGTTCGATTCGAGTATGGTTTCATCGAACGATAGCAGCTACCCACCAGTCATGAACGGGAAGTACGTCATTTACGATTTGGAAGATGATGCCGTCCAGTTTGATCCATCCTGCTCACATGCACAGATTGTCGAAATACCGTTTGACAGTGGCTCCAAGGAAGTGGATAAGTCCACCGAGATAAAACAAGCAGAAAATGGCGAAGGAGAAAAGAAGGAGCCCGATGATGTGGATAGCGAGGAATCGAACTCGACTGTTGTGTCCGTACCGAGCAACGCAATGCATTGGGAATATAAATTTTACAATGCGATAGACTTACGAATGTCGCTCGTCATACTGAAAGCGCCCATCTACATGGCTGGCCATCTGGACGTGCAAGTACTTTGTGGGAAGATTGAAATGATGGGCTACTGGCTGAATAAGTCCGATAAAAAGACGGTGTATGCTTCAGGGGGTTATAACGCCATTAGCATTATCCCGAAACCAAGCACGGACAAGTACAGCAAGGACGCATTGGAGCATATTTGCAAAAAGCTCAAACCACACTTCATTGCGTCCGACATAGACGAGCTGGTGCAGCATTTTAATCCGGAGCACGGTGTGCTTCTGTTGCTACAAGCGGATATGTTCAATGCGAGGGGTACCGTTCCGTTGGTATGTGAGCTGCTGCCAGACTTCAACCTATTCCCAACTTCGCTTACCTTGGACCAAACGTCGCCCTACAGCACGATGGAAAATTTACTAGAGATTGCAGTGTTTCTGCCGGAAGCGAAGGATGTTCCACTGTTTCGACCGAATGCCGCCTGGGACGCGGTGCAGCTGAAACCGGATACCCGTCTGATGGTGGTTGGTGGCAAGGGCTCAGGCAAATCGACCCTCTGTCAGTATATGATCAACCGGCACATCAAACATTTTGGAAGGATCCTGCTCGTCGATCTGGACATTGGTCAGCCGTTGCTCTTTTTGCCGGAAACGATAAGCGCTAGCGTCGTACAGGAACCGATCCTTGGGGTGGGATGTTTTGCGAATGTGCAACCACACAAAAGCTATCTGTTTGGAAGCTTAAACGTTGTCAGTTCGCCGCTGCTGTACGTGCAGATAGTGCGCTCGCTGGTGCAGTTCTGTGCCGAGCATCCGGAGCTGAAGTGCATACCGTGGATCATCAATACGATGGGTTATGTGGTAGGATTTGGCGAGGAGCTTACAACCGCGATCGTACGAATCGTGCAACCTACTGATCTCGTTCAGCTGCAGTTTTCGAAGCATACGAATAGATCGTCGCCATTCAACAAGAGCCAAAACTATGCCAACCAGCTAGAGGTCCAGCGGGTAAATGATTTCAAGTTTAACATCTTGCACGAGGAGGTTATGCAGCAACCAAAACCGGTCCAATATTCGTTCTACTCGTTCGAAGTTACGTACGAACCGTGCAAAGCGTCCTTCTTTTCACCGAGACGACGCACCATAGCGATCATGGCGCAGCTCGTAAAGATTTTGGGCGATACGGCCGACTCGTTTGCAGACGTTAAACCACACATGTAAGTAATGTGATCATCTCTCATGTCGCTTCCCTAATGATTCACCTGTTCGTTCTCTAGGGCTCCCGTAAACGATATGCAGATTTTAATAACGCGCGACGGACATCGTCCTTCGGAAGAAATGTTGCCTCGTACGCTGAATGCCACACTGGTATATCTCTGCGGAAAGGCCGAAAACGGACAGTACCATTGCTTCGGAGCGGGTGAGTTTCTGTTTTACTAAATGCTGGGGGAAAATTAAAAAAGAAATTAACATCCAAAAATTGTAATCGTTCTTTTCACCTTCCGGTAGGAATTGTTCGCAGCGTTGACTGCGAAAAGAAGAACTTGTACCTGCTGCACTCACTACCACCGGAACAGCTAGCAAACACCAACGTGCTGGCACTATGCAACACAAGCCTTCCGAGTCAGGTGTACTTGCAGCTCAGTCCCAACATCGAAGGTACGATCCCGTACCTGCAGAACGTGTCCACTTCAAATCTACAAGCCTTTTAAGTACCGCTTCGTTACGTCGGTTTCAATGATCCCCAAAGAAAGCGCCTTTTTGAAATTCTGTTTTGTGATAGCGCTCAAAATACACAGAACCATTTTCCACTAAAAAACAAACAAATCGCATTCGTTAGTTTTTAGTATGTTTTGTTTTTATTAAAAAATGTACAATTTGGTTATCGGTTTTTTCTTCGCTTCGAACTCTCCTGTCGCTCGTGGTTTAACTTGCTGTTTATCTCTTCTTTCCGTTTCCCTAAACCCGTCTCGGCATCTCGTTCAAACATCCAATTTAGAATTAAGTGTCGCAATGTGTGTATTTTTCGTTCGCAACCCCCGTAAGCAGGTATTAACCTGAATTGTTTGCTGCTACCTTTCTGCGCACTTCTCTTTTAGGGGGTTTATTGTGGTGAGCTGGGAGGGGGAATGGGTGGTGCTATTGTAACACCGGCCCAAGTTGTAGACTTCGTCTTCTCGCGTCGTTTGCTCCGTGCGCGTAATGCATTCAATTAAATATAGTTTTAAATGTATATGTATATATATACTTTTATGTATAGTACTTAATTTTCTTTTTTTCGCCCCTGCTTACGTTCGTATCCCTAAACTATGTTCCTTTCTTTCACTTCCCATTGTCACATCACTTATATGCTTGCTGCTATATCATCTTATGGCGCTTAGCTTCGTCACGCACACATTGAACATGGTTGAAGTGTCGAAGTACTAATCTGTTGGCTTTTCCGATTCCACTAGCTCTACTCCGCAATGGCTCTTTGTTTCGGCATTTCTATCTTGTGCTTCTCCAACACCTAGGCAGATGGCTTGTAGTCGTGTCGTTTCACAAGTCAGTCATTTGTAGTTTTGAAGTTTCAACATCTTCCAACGCTCGTCACTATGATTTCGTTCGATTTGTAACCTGCTCCCCCCTCTGTTCATACGTTTTCATTTGCAGCTTAGCTAGGGAGTGTAAATTTTACTATAACATGGTACCGGTGCACGGATGCAACATTACAACGATGCATGATGGTGTGTTTTTTTCGTATTAATCTCTCTCTCTCTCTCTCTCTCTCTGAAATTGAACTATGAATATTAGTGTAATTTGGATTTTGTCCATTAAAATAGCACGTCCGCTCGCTAGCACGATGAAAACGATGGTTGATTCCTTTGATCGCAAATTTCGTTGCAGGTTGGTAGTTGAAAACGAAAACGATTTCGCAAGTGTAAATGCCTAAGGAGTACTGATCAAAAGTCGGCTTCAAAAAGGGAGAGGTTTGTATAGGTTGGTACCGTAATCAAATAATTCGTTCGGTTATCACCGTAGAGGTTTACTGTTTCCTTCTATCGCACGGTTACTGTCTATCAATTGGAGTGTTTATGGATCGTACTGAACGGAAAGCGTTGCTAAGGTTGAGTTTAAATGTTGTGACTTGTGACACATTTGTTCTAATTAGTAACATTAAATTGCTTTTGTTGACGAAATTGAAACGACTGTGAAGCATGATACTGGATCTTCCACCGCACTGTGGATGCACTAGATAATTTACTGTGAGTGTTTATTCTTATGTGCTGAGCCAGGCATCACATCCGAGCGCGTTGAGATCATTGATCCAGTTGTGGCTCTGTGCCCTTATCCGAGGCAATGGCTCATGTCTATGGTTGGAAATCTCTTAATGTTTTCAAGCATTTATGGCAACGGAGCGATTGAACGAAGTACGATGGATTAGAGCAAAAAGGAACATGCTTATGCATATCCCGCTTTTCTGTTTCGGGCATCAACATGTGTTGCATGTCTGCTTTGTTAATGCATTCAACAACATCCAGTGTTGGAGTACTTTTGTTCTGGCATCTTAATCCCGATTTAAGCTCATTACAATTTGTGACCTAGGATACGTACGGTGGTCGTACGCATTCGTTCGTTTTTATTTTGCAACGACAGTCTTGCACAGCTTTCTCATCCTGTTCTACCCTGTGGTGAATGATTGTGCGTTAGCTGTCCGGTGCAATTTTGCAAAGGACCGTTTTTTGTTTTGCAGTTAGTGAAAAAGGAACCACAGTTACACGCTAGCTTACAAGGAAGTATTAAACCATTTTCAGTGCATATCAGGCTCAAAGATGAAATGCTGTTCGTTTCTATAGTGTATCTTTCGAACCCTTCCCCGGAAATAAGAAAGGATTGGCCCCGGTGGTAGTGTGGTGGCTTGCAGCATAGGAATAGAGCTACACTACAACGGAACCATACTTTTACAACACTAAAACCATGCACTATCACTACCGGACGTCCCATCCTGAAGTGGGCCGTTGTATGCAAACGGGAAGAAGACGAGGCGTCTTACATGAACTTAAGCCAAATTTTAACACTACTACACGTACCTAAGCTTTACTACTGAAACGCTCTCTGTAAATGACTATAAATTGATTCCATTTTTTGCTTTGTTATTTGCTTACTTACTATCGTTTCCCATCCATCGTAATCAGCGGGACTATTCACGATTATCAAACGGCTTTTCTTCGCTATCGTCCACACCATCCCTGCGTTTCCTTATTTTTTACCTGTTTCTTTCTTTTTTTTTGCGCATAAGTTGTTCTATTCGTCACACGGCACGGACTTCCGGTGCGGTGTAAACTTGAGTTGATTTTAGTTTTTCGTTCTTATTCTCGTTCAAACGTCTGTCTGGAGTGTAGGGTAATCGTTAAGCCAAAGCAAATACGTTGCAAAATGGGAGCTGCTACCCGGATGGGTTGACCAGAGGTGAAAGTACCTTAAAGAAAAGTTTATCCCTTTGACATACTAGCAAATTATCATTATGAAGAAACGTATACTTCCAGACATTTGTTGTTGAAAATTTACTGACACAATCGCGAAAAAGCACAACGCTGCACTGTGAAACAACTGCAACGGGTTGGTTGGTAGTTTCGGCACGGGATGTTAAAATTCCCTAACGCTTTATGTTCTAACAGGATCCGCTCTGTATCACCCACCTACATTCATGCTTATTAAAACAATCTTACTTTCCTCTTATTATATGCTCGTAAATTGTCTACCCATATCCGAGACAACTTCACTTCCGTCACGAGCTGATTGTAATTACTTTTGTGTAAGTGTTTTTGTTTTTTGGTGTTTGGTAAATGGTAAATCGAGTGAGAAAGTCAGATTGACAACAAAAAAATAGAAAAAACTGTGTCAGAAGAAGTTGCGGAACATAGCGGAAACGATAAACCAACTAATTGGCGTCACCGTGGCGTGGTAGACGCCTGGCCTATGGTGACACATACGGTGGTGGCCGCCGGTAGGAAGGTGTGACGGGTGATTTTCCACGCGATTCACGACCGCCAACAATGACCGGTTGCGGGGGTACGTACTCGTCCACATCTTCATTTTCACCTTACAGGGAAGAGAATAATAGCTTGTTAATATATTATACCGAACAAGTTCCATCTGTGCGAAACACTCACCATCATTATTGGTGCTACTGTACGAAGGTGGCAGTAGCGGTGGCTTTTCATCCTTCAGTATTACCGGCGATTTGTTACCGATCTCTGGCTTCTCGTCCAGTTCGTCCTGGAAGATTACCGGGATGCCCTTCGAGCGGAACGATTTCCGCTCTTCGTCGGTACCTTGTGGATTGGACGAGGAGGAGGCGATAGGTTTGAAATTGATATATTCTTTCATTACTCATCAATATTAGTTCTTCCGGGGGGACGGTGCGCTTGTGTTAGTGCCGAAGAGTTGATGGGGGTTGATTGCCGTACTTACCGAGTTCCATTTTGCCGGTGAGCCGACGTTTGTAAAGGATGCAGGCAACGATGGCAGTGATCAGCACCATCACGATGATGATAACCGTTGGCAGCACGAACGTGACCATATAGTCGTCGTTCGCCATTGGTTTTGGCGAGGCTTTCTCCGGTTCATTCGTAGCATGCAGTGGTGTGTCAAACCCGTGACAATTATCCAGCGGCACCAGGCTGACATTCTGCAGGCTAAACTCTTGGCCGAGTGTCTCGCGTACCTTCGCCCGGATCGTGCTGTCCTGGTGGAGCAGGATGTTGCGCAATGCTTCAATCTCCTCCTGAGGGCATCGCAGATGCTGACGGTTGAGTGTCGTGTTGAAGAAGGAAACCTGCACCTGACCGGTGTGATGGATCGGTCGGATGAGGTGGATCTTGATGTAATGCGTGGAAGCGTCCCCGAACACTTGGGCCAAACGCTCAATGAAGCGTCGCTGCACCTGAGCGGTCATAAATTGCTCTTGGGTAATGTCGAGCGTCAGCTCAAACAGTACGCTGTAGTCGCGTTTGTGGTGGCCATTGACTACAACCACCAGCGCATCAGTCGCCGTCAAACCTTCGCGATCTTCGGCCATCTGAAAAGAAAATAAATTAGTTGAAATTTCCTTTAGCGTATCAGGAAATTTCCTCTAGCAGGAGCAGGAGCGAGATAACTCACCAGAAGATATTCCTTACGGCCAATGTCAGTGGGTCGCGGGATACCGTAAAACTCTTGATTCTTCGAATCAAACTGAAGCCAATGATACGGATCAAGTGTGTGTCGATCCGTCGTTAGCAGCTTCATTTTGAGTTCGTTACCATCTTCATGATCGTAGAAAGTGTCCTGGAGGAACATAACATTTAAGAAGCATAATTAATTGCAGGCGCTACAATACTCGTCAGGTTTGTTTTTTAGTTACGGGATTTCTAATCGGAGTTGACCTAGCTTAAAATTTTGACGATGATTTCGGATCAACTCCGAACTTCAGATCTATTACAGAACCCGGATCAACCAAAAGTTATAGATAAGCAACAAACTACGGGTCAATTGTGACTCGTCGAGCGATTTATACGAAACAGACCGAGAGACACAACCGAATGATCTCTTTTAAACTGGATAACACCGTGGTCGTGTAATGTTAGTTTCTTAATCGGAAGAAACTTTTGTTCAGTTGTATCCGGTGTTTTAGCAACGATGTGCATTAACTTACCACTGGTACTTTGAAGACGAGTAGATGCCCTACGGTTGCGTTCACCTGATCAACTTGGTTACGTGTTTGAGGTGCAGAGTTGCGCGAGATACTTTGCGTCGGTTTCGCCCTCGGCATGGTTGGCTTGGTGCACTGGGCAATCTGTTGGCCCTGCACCGATTTAACCGTTATGTCCGGATTGAGTGCATCGTTGAGTGCCTCTTCTGTGAGTAGTGCTACCAGTTCATCCAATTTCTCTTCCGGGCAGCGATCCTTCGGTAGCGTTTCGTTCGTGTACACAAACGTGGCCATGCTCGGATCCTGCATGCTGTTACGAGTATCCCGCACGATAATGTTCGAAAGTGTTACATCACCCAGCACGACCGAGATGCCTCGTGCTATCTCCATATGCCAGTCGACATTGCTGATAAACGATCTGTTTAGCCGTAGCGCGAGACTGATCTCGTGGTTTAGGCTGCGGTACGATTTGTGCTGTTGTACCATTATGTCTACCTTTTCCGTGACTGTTAGATTACCGGAATCGGTGGCACGCAATCTGTATGCCCAACGGGATACATCCTTTTCCAGGGGGCTGCAAAACAAAAATAAAGTATGTAACACACATTCGCAGTATGTCCAATGTTTAATGCTTACAGGCCGTAGATTTCTTTCGTGTCTTCGTTGAACTGGATCCAAGAAGTTGTGTTGAGCGGTTGATCATGGCTATCCAATAGCTCTAGTTGCAGATTGTTACCGTCCTCGTTATCGTAAAACGTTTCCAGAGAGACCTGATAGCGATATATCTTGCCGGCGGTGATGGCTTGCTTGGGAATGCGGTTCCGGATGGTCGGTGGCAGATTGGTAGGTTCGTCTAGTTCCGTTGTAAGTATAGTGGGAATCGTTAACGGATTTTCAGCTAAGGTGACGAGACTTATCGTTGTTGGTGCCTCAGTAGTTGTAGTGGTAGTGGTCGTTGAAGTCGTTGTTGTGGTTGATGATACCGTTGTAGGTGTAGTACTTGGCTGGAGAATGTTGAAAAGAAAACACATACAAACGCACATTAATCTCAAAAATATATTACAATCGGACCCGTCTATTCACAAATAGGTTTGACATTGTGTTCCCAACGCAATTTGGGATGTCGTGATGTCGTGGGTACAAACATATGTTTTATATTCTTTCAGTACCGCGACACAGTAATATTCAAATAACGAACGCGTGGCCAATTACAAGTATTACATATATTTTACGACTAGTTACAAGTTAACTCTTCCCGCTCTCGTGGCTCAACCCGAAGTGCCCCTTCGAGCCTGAACGCTGACCTCTCGGTAGATCACACCTACACATCAACCGCTGACCGTTGCTGTCAGCGGTGAGTTACCGTGAGAGATCTACCGAGAGCAGGTTGGGCCATAACAATATGCCAAGTGTTTCCATTAGAAATGGGAATTGACAAAATAAGAAACCATTTTAACAGGTCCGAAAATTGCATGTATATTAAACTATTGCAACGAATCCAACGACGTTCGATGAGGCGAACGCGATGCCTAGTTTGGAGATCTCCAACGTTTGAAGATCATCAACCAATTCTAAAAAATATCAGTGAAACATAAACCTTAACCTGCGTAACGCTGACGGATATGTGATCGTACCAATCAAACCACTTCTTTTTTGGCGTAACGACCAGTTCGAGCATGCCTGGCATTTCTGGCTTACCAGACTTTTAGATACCACGTAGTCCTCACGACCTGGAATGTTCCGGATTCGAGCACCGGTCCTGCCGTTTAAGGCCAGCGTCGCGTTCTCCTCTATCACTGGATCGCCCTAACCAATAAAAGTGTAACCAATGAACAATCATCTATCTGGGATATAAAAGTTAGAAGACAGTTGGAGTTAAGGACAAGGATATTGGCCATCTGCCAATATCACTTAGAATGAGGGAATTTGATTCTTGAGTCTTGTACGAAGACTGGGCCTATTCACTAGTCCCTTCGACAGTACTGTGGATATGAGTAATGAGCTCTATAGAACATCAAGGAATACTTCTTATTTATATTTGTAGGAAAGAGTTTTACTGTGTGGGACGATAAAGTTCTGATACTAGCTCTACAATTGGTGTACTGCAGAGATGTCAAACATGCAGCCCGCGGGCCACATGTGTCCCGCGACGATGGTTAATGGGGACCAAGAACCCTTTGAGACAAAATAAAAAACAAAACTGTGTCCAGTGCAAGCGAATTGCATAAATCTAACGCATGAAAAAAAACCCTGTTTTATTCCCCAGCTTTCAATTTGAGAGAGAGTTCGTTACAAAATTTTTGGACTTAATCCCGCCTTTTTCTCGCCTTATTGATAGAATTAGAACAACAAACAATACGTTTAATTTATTATGGTTACTGACATGGCCAATACATTCTATTGTCTTCAACATCTTAGAATACTCTATCTCCCGTTATCTGGTCAGCTTGAAGCCGAAAACAGCTGTAAAGCACGTTTAGTAATATATCCGTCTTCTGCTTTTTTGGCGTAATGACCTATTCGGTTAAGCCGGACATTTCTGGTTTCCTAGACTGACTTGAGAACCACATAGTTGGATAGTCAGTCCTCTCTGCAGGGGAACAGTTCGAATGGCGAATCGATTCGAAGACCGACGTCGCTATCGCTTTGGCCACCAGACCGCTTCCGTCTATTCGATATATATGCCGCACTGCCTTGCTGCAGTCGACGGGGACTTTGGTCATAGATATCAAACATAAGTTTGTTGGCTTTTTTTTCCATTTCACGGTAGCCTTTTTACCATTTGGTCCGTGATTCTGGCCACGCAATTATTATTCTCCTCTTCATATTGGCCCAGAAATTATCGAACTGGGCATGTTGGGAAGGTTCCTGGTTTCCTTCTGAATATGCCAAGTGTTTCCATTAGAAATGGGAATT